>CM041643.1:16645278-16724014 GCA_023333625.1 Bothriochloa decipiens
CGCCGCCGCCACCCGCGCCTGGCCGCGCGAGCAACGGCCGCCCGTGCCGCCATGCGCGCGCCGGCCGCCCGCGCCTGGCCGCCGCCACCGCAGAGGGAGAGAGGAGGGAGAGGGAGGAGGCTGCTGTGTCTGGGAGAGGGAAGGAGGGGGTAGAGTTAGGGTTGAGCTGATATATATATGACGCAGAGGAGGCAGGAGAACCGTTGGATCGAGGATCGGACGGTCAAAAAAATTTAGGGTGACGTGGATGTGCTGCCTGAGCGTTTTGGCCACAAGGAATGTACTCTTTAAATTTTTCACCTACTGCAATTACATATACGGAACACACAAAGTAAGAAGCTTGCGCTTTATGATTTCCAGTTCCAAATATATATATACAAGTGTATATATATAGAGAGTATAATACAAATCCTCTCACCGATTTGTGTTTTTTTTGGGTGTTTCAGGTCTACAAGTACTACAAGGCAAACGTAGCAAAGGTACCTTTAATTTGCACTTTTACATTTACAAGTTCTTTTTGGTAGATATTACTGCATACTTTATATATACCAGTATATTGTGTTCACTGAACTTTTCTATTGATACGGAAATGCGTGCTGCAACAGCAACAATAATTGAATTCCCTGTAGAAGTCAATTGGTAAAAATAGCAACCAAATATATACATAATCAGTATCATTCGATATGTCATTGAATATATTTTTCATAATAAACTTATTTAGAGATACAAATATTCTAATACTTTTTTCTATAAATCTGGTTGAACTAAAAAAAATATTTGATAGACATTGATAGTGGGTTTTTAGAAAAAAAGTTGAAAAATATTATCTATCGCTTTTCTACTAGTGGCCCAATAACCTTACATTATGTTCCTTCTTTTTAAACTGTGTACACATACATCTACGTTTTCTGCACAGGTGAAGGCAAAGCTGGCAAGAAACAATACGGAGAAAGAAGCCAGAAACGGTTTCAGCAGCACGAAACTGGACTGAGATTTGTTATCGGGACCCCTTGAACGTGAATAATGGTGCCCAACTATATCTATATCTATCTCTACAAGTATGTTAGTCATGCGAGTCCATTCTGTCAAGGAAGATGAACCAATATAAAGTTATATAAGTACAACTGCATGAGCTTTGTACAATCCGTGCCCCGTACATTGCACTTGTAATCTGCTTAATTATGCAACCTGCGTGCTGCATGCATATTTACATATATATAAATTTGGGAATTTCTCTGTATTCATCATCACTGCTATAAAATTTCTACTTTCGTTTCTTGCACAGAATCGTAATACACCGAAATTTGGGCGGCAAATCTTAAAAGGCTAGGCCCAAAGTGTTGGGCTGTTTGTAATTTGTCAACGAAAATAGATAAAAAGGATGACAACAGAGAAATTCCTCTTTTTCGTTCTCAACTAGAAAACCAGGCGCGGCTTTGCCGCGCCCTTGCTGGAGTGCCCAGCTGATTAGGACAACGTACGAAATGTGTAGCTCGGAGATCAATCTTGAATAAAGGACATGAATTCCAAAGTCTTTTAACATATGGTTGCTGATGTAGCTATGTGCTAAAATATGCAACAAATCTGTAACGTAATTCATGTACTTGGATGGAATGCTTTTAGAATTGCAATATAGACTACTCATAAGCTGAGAGGACTCATAAACAATCGAATTAAATGTGTAGCTTGTACCCGCAGTGTTTTATCCGTGAACTATGCTTCAAAAATAATCTTGGGAAATGTAATATGATCCCATTTTTATACAACTAAATTTGTCTCTCTACAACTCAATCATCATGCTATGTCTGCTGCGCGCGTATGAAGATAAATCTGTTAGGACTTGTGAGGCATCGCCGATGGAGAAGAGGCCACCGGCGGGGACTGAGGCGGCGGAGCCGCCCGTGTACGACGCTGGTAGACGTGCACCGGCTGGGCGAAACATGCAGGAGGTGCGGGAGCCGGGGCCGCCGGCGACCCCGAACCCGCGTCAGGCGTAGGGGCAGGAGCAGCACCAGAGGATGACGCCGCCGGACCCGGGCAGAGTGCAGGGCCAGGGGCATCACTGGTGGGCGGCGAGCACGTGCCCGGCGCCGGGCATGGAGTAGCAGTATCTGCAGGGGACAGTGGTAAAGGTGGCTGAACCACCACGTCAGTGGGAAATAGAGAGAAACGGTCAGGGTCAAGGGTAGGGGTGGTGGTAGTGGTGGTGGTGGTGGAGAAGGGAAAAACAGACTCATCGAACACCACATAGCGAGAGATGAGGACCCGACAAGAGGTGAGATCATAGCATCGGTAATCCTTATGATCAGGGGAATAGCCGAGGAAGACACACAGAGCCGAACGGGGAGCCAGCTTGTGGGGAGCGGTGACAGTGGTGTTAGGATAACACGCACACCCGAAGACCCGAAGGTGATCATACCGAGGAGAGGTACCGAAAAGAGCGTGGTGTGGCGTAGGTGCGGGACAAGCAGCGGAAGGAAGGCGGTTAAGGAGATAGATGGAGGTGTGTAGGCTCTCAGCCCAGAAGCTAGCAGGAAGGGATGCCTAGAGCAGAAGGATACGCATGATGTCGTTGGTGGTGCGAATCATGCGCTCAGCCTTGCCGTTCTGGGAGGAGGTGTACGGGCAAGACATGTGCAACTGGACCACGTGAGAGAGAAAGAAGGCATGCGAGGTGTCGTTATCGAACTCGCGGACATTGTCACACTGGACGGCCTTGATGGTGTAGCCGAACTGAGTGGACACCCAGGCGAAGAAGTGGAGAAGGGAGGGAAAAGCATCAGACTTCGCACGCAAGGAAAACGTCCATGAATAGTGAGAGAAATCATCAACCACCACAAGATAATATTTATAGCCAGAAATGCTGATGACAGGGGATATCCATAGGTCGCAGTGTACAAGATCAAACACATGAGTAGCATGTGAAGAAGAAGAAGAAAAAGGAAAGCGAACATGACGGCCCAACTGGCACGCATGACACAAATGCTCATCATGAGCCCGAGTACAGCGAATGTCGGAACTATGACTAAGATGCATCAAAGCATCACGTCCAGGATGGCCGAGGCAGCGATGCCAAGTGGTGGAGGAAGTAGTGGCGGCAAGTGCGGCTGACAAAATGGACGGTGAAGAAGGCGAGGCAGACGTCGGAAACCGAAGGGTGTAAAGGGGTCTCGTGCTGTCACATCGGAGAAGAGGACGCTGGGAAGCCAAATCCTTCACAGTAAGACCAGAAGAGTCAAATTCAACAGAACAGGAATTGTCAGCCGTAAAGCGACGAATATATAGAAGATTGTGAACCATGGAGGGTGCAACAAGAACATCGGGAAGGAGAAAAGAGCCATGAGCGCCAGCGGCACCCACGGACGTGAGAGGAAGACACGAACCATTTGCGACCATAATGGACGAAGGATGAGAGAAAGATGGAGGGTGAACAGAGGATAGTATACCAGGGTGGGGAGTGGTGTGGTAGGTGGCACCCGAGTCGGCCACCCACTCTGGGCCGACAGGAGGTGTCAGGGCCATGGTGCGGAAGGTGGAGGCCAAGGCCGTCGGGTCCCAACCGACAGGCCCGGGCGAGGCGCCGGGAGGTGTCACCCACGGCCCGGGCGAGGTGCCGGGAGGTGGAGCCCACAGAGCCGTGGAGTGAAACCCCAGAGGAGCACCAGTGAGCATGGCCGCCGGCGGACGAGTCTTGCCACCGGGAGCCTGGAAGGGCCATGTGGCAGAACCTCCTAAATCCTATGGCCCACACGCATGATTATTGTCTAAACAGACTCCAAACAACCATGAATGTGTTCCACAAAACTTAAAAGGTCTGTCGGGTAAATCCCGAATCATACACGATTCTCCGAGCAGGATCAATCATTACAAAGAGACATTGCAGTATTACAACAGTTTTATACAACTAATATACATCGGAGTAAAAGAGCGGAAGGATTACAATAACATAAATTTACAAACCGTTTAGTTTCAACTTACAGATCATAAGTTGAATTATTACAAACCATAGTAGCAGCGGAATACAATATAACTTATTACATCAACCTTGATTATATGCTCTGCCCAAGAGCGAGATATCCTATTCGTCGTCACTTTCCTCGACGACTGTCATGCAGCAGGATGCGAAGCATTCCTGCCCATAAGGCTCACCTGCAACAAGGGTTCAACAAACCCTGAGTACAAAAGTACTCAACAAGACTGACCCGACGAAAAAGAGGGGTAAAGACTCAGAAAATGCAGGCTAGAGGGACAAGGTAAGGCTTGCAGGAGATAAGAAATTTTGCTGAAAAGCTTGAAAGAAAGAAAAGCGGTCTTGCTCAAGATCAAAATTACCATCCAACTTTCTTCTTAAACCTTACTCATTTTTCAAGTTGTTACTACGATGATGAACACCGATCGAGTCTTCTTCTCCGAGAAGCAACGGCGATTCGAATCCATTTTCATATACCCAGCTGGGACCTAGGTCACTGATATACAGGAGACTCTAACTCCTAAGCATATCAGATGAACCGATATACCGGGATAATAACCGTAGCCATATATCACCACATGATACACGTGAGCACCGACCCAGTGTACCGATATACATGGAAATTTAAACCCACAGTATAACACACTATGACATATGTGGGGACTCTGGCCCACTATAAGTCACTCCATGACATACGTGGGGACTCTGGCCCACTGTATACCACTTCATGCATGTGGATTTTCTAGTTTCTCGATATCACCAGTTCACCATCGATACGGGACCTAGGGCATCAACAGACAGAAACACTACAGAGAGACTCCATTCCCAATACAAGTTAGCCGTCCGGACTCGATTTATTAACTAAAAGCATGATTCCAACAGATAAAACCAATCTCATCTTTTTCATTCTTTTATCTCTGAACACTTAATTAATTTAGCAGGGCTAAGCATAACTACGCATCTTCTAGAACAGGTAACAAGGAATATGGAAGTAAGACAGGTAATACAGTTGGTGGATTTTCACTCAATTCCTATTACTTAATGCAACATATCATAACTGAAGCGGTAAAACTTTTATAAAATAGAATAGGGTTTGAATGCACCCGGGGCTTGCCTTGGTGGTCGGGGTAGATGGTCTCGAGTTCCAGATCAACTCCCAACTCTTGAGTCTGCTCTTCCTTCGGATCTGGTGCGTCAACATTAAACTCTCCGTTAACGGAAACTATACGATACAATGATATGCTTCAACATGATGGAATGGTAAACATGATGCTCGATGGATACATGATCAGATTAATGGCTTGAGTATAACTTTCCTTCACGGTAAAGTTGCAAGCCAACCAAAACATACTTACTAAGTTCATTAGGGTTAACTACATTATTTAAGAAAGTTATTAAACATACGAAATAACGTTATTTAAGCCCTAATGACATGATCCAGGTAAGTGTAAACAATTAATTAAAGTGCCAAAGGTCATTAGGGTTAATGACCCAAGGTCATCAATCAATCCCAAAGTCAAACAATTCCTATAATGATTAACCTTAATTAAAGGGAATTAATTAATTATTTAAAAGCATAAAATAAAGGCATAAAAATTAAAGTTGTCTAATTGAGCTCAAAATTTTATTTTAGAAAGCTCTTGGCCTAATTAGATGGAAAAAAATTTCAGAATTAAAAGCCAATTATTTTATTTATTAAAAATCATTGAAGGTCTATTTTTCAATTAAAAGAGATAATTTTAACTTATGCAAAATGTATTCAAATTTGGCATTTCATATTTTTTCTAGGTAGATGACATCATAAAGAACACACACAAAAATTTTCAGAATTTTTAGAGCTATACACGAATTACTATGATTTTCTAAAGAAAACAGCATTTAAATCATTTTCTAGAAAAAGAAAAAGAAAATCCTTTTTCTCTCCCGCGTTGACCTGACGGCGACGGCGCTTGACCGGCGGCTATCTCGCCGGCGGCGAGGTCTCCGGCCACGGGGTTGGCACCTATACGATCACCTCGACACGGCGAGCAAACTGAGCTAGCTAACGTGGCGGCGAAGCGACGGCGACACCCACGCCATCGGCCATGGCGGCACGGCGAAGCTCCGACGCGGCGGCAAAGCTCACCGGAGAGATTTCCGGTGATGGCGAGTGCACGGGCAGGTGCAGGACATCAACTCGAACGCGTTGGGCCAGAAGATGAAGCTATTCCTGGCCTTTAGCTCAAACGGCTACGCGCGCGGCAGCGCTGGCAAAGCCATGCCGACGGCGAGCCACGGCGGCCGGACCCTACGGCGCAAGAGAGGTGAAATTGAGGGCACCAACAGATGCAGGAGCTCACCACGGGCACGGTGCGCACGATGATGAAGGCTCGGAGTGGCTGAGGCGAGCTATAGTTGGCGGCGCTGATGGCGGTGGCGGCACTCCCGCGGCAAGGTCCGCGTCACGGCAAATTCTGTGCACCAACGAATGGGAAAAGGTGCGCATGAGGGGCAGCGAAGCACGGAGAACATGATAAGAGAGTTAAAGGAAAAATGTTTTTCACCTTGGCGGTGGTGGACGGCGAGGAAGCTCGCGGCGGCTCGGCGACCGGTCGCGAGGAAGACGACGTCGTGCGGGCAGCTCAGACGGCGAGAGCGGGCATGAACTGGCTCAGAGGAAGCGCAAGGTAAGGGCGGAGCTTATGGCAAGAGTAATTGAGCAACGGTGGAGCGACGGCGGTGAATTGAAGCAGCGGAGCGAGGTCGTCGGCGGCGGCGGCAGGGAGAAAGAAGAAGAAAAGAGGCGGCGGCTGACCTATTTATAGGGTAAGGGCGAGGTATGGACGAACGACACGACGACGATGAAGCTTCGCGCGCCCAGGAGCACGCTGGCGGCCGTGGCATGTGCAGCGGTGGACGGCGGCGCGGCTTGAGAAGCCGGCGATGGCGGCCGACGATAGGTCTCGGTGGTGTTCCAGCAAATTACAGAAATGCCACTCGTTTGGAATTACAAATTACTCCAAAATTTATATGAGAACTTGAAAATCTCTAAAAATATCATTTGCATAAATTTTTAAGAGCTACACTTTTCATTTAACTGGCATCCTCAAATTCTATCTGGATTTTGAAATATGATTTCAAATTCAAAAGGGGAATAAAACCCTAGAAACAAACATTTGAAATTACTTTTGATTTTTCAATAAAATTTGAAAATCTTCAAAACTATGAAATGTTTAACTTTTCAATCCAAACCTTTTTCATATACAAAGTTTTCCCAAATTATGCATAATTTTTGAATTATGTTTTTAAAATCAAAAGGGGATAAATGCTAAAAAACTGTATTTTCTAATTTATTTGAAATTTTTCTTGGAAACTTGAAAAACTTTGAATACCAACTTTGTAGCTCTTGTCAATATCTACAAACTATCTTTCTAGAGTATCCCCAAATTTCTTATAGATTTTGAATTACAGAAAAGGGGATAAAACTAGGTTTTGAAATAAAGGGTTTTTTGAAACCGAATTCAAACTCGATTTGGTTTCTAATTTAATTGGTTGGTTATTAGTGATCACAAACATCATCCAAGGACATTTTTAGGTCAATGACCTAATAGTACCCTTGGTTGACCAAGTTGGCTTTTGAAAAAACATTTTATAGCTTTCCAATTTGAATTTAAATTTGAATTGCAAGACTTGGGAATAAGCTTTGAAATCCAAATTCAACTTCAAATATAGAAATTATTTTTAGGGTTGGACTTGAATTTATACACTATGCTTGACACTAGTGTAAACACGGTTTACACCTCAAGTACATAGAATATAAACTAAGCATTTGAGATGACATTCGAAAGTAGGGTTTTATTATTTCATGTGACAACACATTCCAGAAACACAATCAACCTATGAAATGTAAACTTGTTTTAGTTAATGCACATCAAGGTTGACCTAATCATGAATGCTTTGCAGTGCATATGATGACATGGCAGGTTTTAGTTAATATAACACCAGAGGTGTTACAGGCCACATGGAGATGCGCCCCGCCCATAGGTTGTTGAAGGAGGGCCAGGGTGTACCCCGTGAAGGCGCGGGCACCGGGTTGCTCCCACGGCCAGCACCCGCACCACGCCCCCCTCCGCGGCGACGACGACCACCACGGCCCCCACCCCCGCTCGGCCCATGGGGAGGAGGACCAAGAAGAGACGACGGCGGCGGAGTAGACGGACGCGGCGGAGGAGTAGCGGCAAGGGCAGTCGAGGAAGATGAGGACCCCGGTGCAGAGGTGGACCCGGGCTGGATGCCCTAAGTGAGCTGCTCCATGACAAGGTCATCACGGACCTGCAGGAAGGTGGGGAAGGGCCGCTGACGGGTGATCCACGTCCAGAGATGGGCGTAGCGGTCACTGAGCCCGTGGAGGACATTGAGGACCAGGATGCGGTCCTCCACGGGCCAGCCAAGGTCGCCGAGGGAGTCCGCCATGTCCTTCATCCGGCGGCAGAACTCGCCAACGGAGAGGTCACCCGGGACGAAGGTGCAGAAGCTCGCATCGAGACGCAGAGCCCGGGCTTCGGCATTGCCTAGAAACTGGCCCTCGAGCGCGGGTTAGGCCTGGCGAGCGTCGACGGAGTTGCGAACGCGGTCGTGGAGGTCGAGGGAGATCGTCCCAAGGATCCAGGAGAGGACGATGCTGTCGAGGCGCAGCCACGAGGGGGTCTGGACCGCGACCGAGGCGTCGACGAGGACGTGGTCGTCGAGGGCGTAGCGGCGGAGGGTGAGGAGGACGAGGTCCCGCCAACGGGCGTAGGACGGCGACTCAAGCTCGAGGACGACCGGACGGATGTTCTGGACACTCCCAGCCTGGTAGTGGAGTTGCGCCACGAGTGGATCGGTCGGGTCGTGCCAGAGGACCCCGCCGAGCCGAAGGTGGTGGCCCCGCCGTCGGAGGTGGCAGGAGGGACGAGGAGCTGCTCCGCCTCGGCAATCTGGCGAGCCAGCGCATCGGCCGCATCGCGCTCGTGTTCCCAAGCAAGGTCGGCCTCCCGCAGACGGGCCTACCCTGCCGCGGCAGCAGCCCGGGCAGCGCCGAGGGCGGCGGCGAGGGCGGAGTCGGGGCGCCCCGCGTGCTGCGGTAGTGGAGGTGGGGCGGGAAAAAGGTGAGTGCCCACGCCCTCGACCCCGGCGCCCGCCGCGAAGGTGAGAGAGGAGGAACCGGACCCTACACCCACCGGTAAGGTGTGGGGGGCAGGCGTGCAGCGGCGAGTGCGGCGGCCAGGGCATCCACAGCCGGGGGAGGTCCACCTACGCCGACGCCCGTGCCTGAGCCGGCCTGGCCGCCCGCGCCCGCCGGGGGCTGGCCGCCCGAGCCTGGGCCGGCCGGGGTGCCGCCGCCAACGCCCTCCGCCATGAGAAGAGCGGCTGTGGCGGCGCAGGTCGGCTGGCCGGCGGCGCACTAGGCCTAGGTAGGGTAGGGGAGGGGAGGGAAGGAGGTGAAGTAGGTGGGAGGAGGGGGAGGAGGCCGACCGCCGGACATGGAGGCCAAGGGAGGCGGCTGCTGGGAGGCAGGGGAGGGAGGGGAGGAGAGAAACCCTAGCTCGATACCATGTTAGGACTTGTGATTCTCATTACTGGGCTAACCCTAGAAGGGTAGCAATATAGTGAGTCATACATGGGCCTCGTGGGCCTAATACACATACTCCAACAAAATCGCTGCATGGCACATCGGCAATCGTAGAAGGACGCAGATTAAAAATACCATTGAACACGTTTACCAAAATGTTAGTCATCTGGATTAATGGAAGAGACTTTAATTAGGATATTTTGCAACTTGCAACGTGTTGCATTGCAGGCTATACAAGTGGGAGTATCATGATCTTGGTTCTCAGCAATTCTTGATGTGACTCAATAGAATTCAGAATCTAAAGAATACATACAAATTAATTCATTTTGTTATTTCCAATCTCATGGGAAAATCTATTTATTGAGCAAATGAGATTTCAACCATCTATATACCTTACTGATTTAGATGTGAAGCTAAGATTTGTCCATAGTTATAATTTAAAAGCATTTCCCTTCCTCAAAACTCAGAGAATCTTGATTTACTATTTAACCTGCAACTCACAAAACTAAGGATTATCAAAGAACTGTAGAAATTAAAGAATGGTGAATACACAGCATGATACAAGTGATGCAAAAAAATATGTAGATGAATGGATATGTAGAATGCTGCAATGCATGTTTATGTGGGATTGAGTTTTGGTGCAATCCAAATTCAGTATAAAATTATTACCATATTGGGCAAAGAAAAATTGATGAAGGCACTTAATAGTATTGAAGAAAATTTTCTGAGTACTCCACCAATGTAAATAAGTATGTGGCTGTCCCATGGTAATTATACATTTTAGATTAAGTATGTTCATACTTAGTATTGAGGAGAAAAAAAATATAGGCAGATCATGGTATTAGAAAAGTGTACCTCTTGGTGCAGTTGCTATTGCCCTTTGTTCTCCATAATAGTCGGCATATCATTCTGCTCCCTCTCTATCACCCATGATAGCAAATATCAGATTTATAGAATCTGATGGAGGAACTTCATCACACAACACACACATTATCATAGTTCTTTGCATCTCCTCTAACATGTGTCATGCTAGGACATGGTGCCGGAATGAACATCTGAAAAGACATGGCAGAGAGCAAAAATATTGGTGAGCGACGCCTTTTGTCATAGCAAATGGGCTGAAAATTTTAATATGGTGATGAATCTAAGGACATAGTTACTCTGTAGATATTTCATTGAGCATGCGGTAGGCACCATGTAGGCATGTACAAATATAAACATACTAAATTATGTAGCCCATTATTTTTCTGTAGATTTTACAACTTCCTTAATGGACAAGCATACTAAATTATCTAGCCCATAGTCCTATTGACCTCTTTCACAGAAGCATGCAAAGAGGGTTGGTGAGCAGCGATATTGCCTGATCGGAGTAGACGAACATGCAATGGTTGGCTCGGAGAGTGTTTTCCGCCTCTGCCCGGCAACCACAAGCAGCCACACAAGGCCCACAATGGTGGCAGAGATGCAGTTTATTGGATGGCTGATAGCATGAGTGGCTACAGCTGGAGAAGAGGGGTGACGCGAAGGCGCGTAGCAGACGCGTGGGGAGGAGGGCCGCCGTGCAGGGGCAGTGCAGGCCACTGGTGCTCATGCAGGGACGACAAGATAACACGAGTGCAGTCGACTCCCACGAGGTGCAACGGTCGCGGCGGCGTGCGGAACAACATCCATAGAGGCCCGATTGGGATGGTGAAATCTCGGCGCGACGCCCTCCGACCAAGGTACGGATCCATAGATGCGGGTTGGCTACGCTGGGCTGAGAGATGACAATGAAGCGGGTAGCAGAACAGTCATTTCAACGAACACATGGAGAGCACGCAGAGTTTCCCCAAACAGCGGGACGGACCGAGGACGCCCACCGGCCGGATCGAAAATCAGCAATGGCGGAGGAGAGGTTACCTGGCATCCTGGATCCGCGCCGCGGCGTGACGAGTCCCTAGGCGCCTGGCGCCACCGCTTTTTCCCTAGGCAGAGGCGAGCGCCGAGCCGCCGCCGAGGCAGATAACCCACCGTTGCTGTGTGGTGAAGGTTGAGAGGCCCGAGGCGCCGGGCGCGCCGCAGCCGATCAAATTTAATCCTGTTTCCCTTAATAGTTGATGCAATTTGGCACCTAATGGCACCAACGAGGCAACACTTTACAGAGTCAGACACGTACATTGTTACAGCATCTATATGCATGGCACATATCCTAGGCTCCTTTCACTCATATTCCTTCTCTAAAGAGGAACTCTGTTATCAGATTAGACATGTTTCCAGGATACACATGTTCCTGGCACTTGACAAGTATATATAAGTATAAAACATATTGAATTAGAGGGACGTACCCAGTGCCGTAGGCTCCCGTACTGCGGGGTCTGGGAAAGGGAAAATAGCCAGCAGTCATCCCTGCACAAATGTACAGCGGCTGGGACTTGAACCCTGGACCTCTTGGTCACAGGCGGTAAAGCTCTACCGCTTGCACCAAGGCCGCCCTTCATAAAACATATTAAATTCTGCCACAATATTTGTTTAAGCAAACCATTTCTCACTTAAGCCAGAACATGTGCAAGTGATTGGATTGAAAACAGAAATTCCGAGAATCAAGGACAACTAGACCAGCTGGAATCCTATTTACATAACATGGGAACCTAAGTTTGATGGGTGACTTGCGACCTACGGGTCTCTCTTGGAGGGCCAAGACAGCCTCCTCTGGTTCATGGCGTCAACAAGTCCATCACTCTCAGGGTTCATGTCCTCCATATGCTTCCAGCTATCGAGCATCGAGCCGTCTCTCCACTGAGGCGGCGTCAAGAACTTTGAATCGTCGCTGGAGCCACTTGGGGTTAGTGACAGAGAGGAATGGCCAACACGTAGTTTCTGAAGAGTAGAAAAGGATTCCCTCATCGCAGACATAGCCTCAAAGAACCGGGTGCAGGAAGCAAGTGCGGCAGGAATAGGTCGAAGCATTTCCTTCATTAAGAGAAATAGAGGAGGTTAAACCTGTGACTAATTACAGAGGACATATGTACAAGAAGAATTTTGAAATGTTGTAAGGCCAGTTAGTCACAATGAATACATAACAAAGTGCACTGCTATCCTGACATGGATTCATGATAAATCATATGCTATCTATAAAAATGAGAACAATAGCATGAATATATTTCTCCAAGTGGGAAGCATATTCATTGGATGACTTTGTTATGAATACTATTACAAAAACATAAATACATAATTTAACTTACCCCCCAGACAGCTGGTGACTCCCTGAAGTTTTGGCTCCACTGAAAATCACCGACTGATGCTGTCAATGCCCCATAGTCACTTGCTGCTTTCAGAAGTAGCTCCGAGAATTGTTTCTGAGAAAAGATCTCCACATTAAGCAGGCAAAACGAGCAATGAAAATGCATAAGTAGGTGTAGGCCAACATTCTTATGCTGTTTGCTATGCAAATTGCAAGAGAAGAACATAAAAAAAATTACCTGGTATTCAGCTTCAACTGGTATGCAGTCAAGGGAATACGGTTGTTGCAGGCGAGCAATAATGCGATCCTGATAGACAATAGCTACAATTTTAGATATGTTGATCAACTGGCTAATGCATACACAGCTGCTCTTGACACATCTGACTAAAACAACATATAACCTTGACGCTCAAGAAAGGAAGAAATTAAGAATAATAAAATGCAGGTATGTGGTTTACATTACCTTGTTCTGAATTACATCTTTCAAAATAGTAGTTATTCTGGACAAAGATTCACACTTCTTTTCCATCTCACTCACATGAGTCAAATGAGCAATGTTTTTATCATCCTGTGGCAAACAAAACTTCATGAATATGACCTATGATAATACCAGAGAATCAAAGGAAAAGCTCTGAAAAGAAGAGATAGGAAATGGATTGGCACTACTGGAAAACAGCATGCCACAAAGTTCATGGGTTCAAACATAAGCAGTATGACAACACTTATTAGTATGAAATCAACAGTGTTCGTGTTCATGCATTATCTTTTTTTTTTTACGATACCAACAGTGTTCATGTTCATGCATTATTTTTGGAAGGCCAATGGAGGGGCCTCCCAGTGGCAATGCCAGGAATATAACCCATGTCACCGTTTTGAGATCTGGCTCAAGGAGCCACTCAGACTCACCAGCCCTACTGTTCATATATTATCTACTAGGTTAAAAAAGGTTTAGCTTAGGCTCTTAAGGATATGCGGACATTTTTAACCATTCTTCCAGGACCAGAGTATCAGACTTAGTTCCAAAAATTGTGGTCATCTACCAAATTTATTATTAGACAAAATAAAGAATTAAAATAGAAAAAAAAACATTACAAGTATTCATGGTAAAGGAATGCTCATACTAACAGTCAAAATGTAGGTATCTGGTATGAATATACTGTATCCCCAAAATGCTGTAACTCACTAGGAAGTCTCATCTCTGCATAGAATCTCAATTCATGAGCAAGCAAGCCAGAAATGGCACACTTCACAAAAAGGATCTTAACCTGACCACCTTAAATAGGGAATCTAAAGGGTTTCCACTAACAAACATGATGAAATGGAAATGTCATACAGGATCTGAAAAACATAACACAAGGTGAAGACTTATGAAAGCTTTAGCATGGTGTGTAATTGATGGAAACATATAAAGCCAAAACTGGATATTAAAACATCACCTTTCTTCCCTGTAACTCCACTTGCAAGTTGGCAATATTCCTCTGCACGACAGTCAGTTCCCTCAAAACCTTCACCAAATCATCGCTTTTGTCAGAGCTACTTTGATCTTCCTGCAATAGAGAAACAATGGAGGGGAACAGTAAGGAATTGAGAAACACTTTTGCAATCACACCATGCCCAGAAAAATCCACAAGGCCATTTGTTTCATTGGCATCGTCTCAGTTTTTGCATGCTTGTGTATAGTGAGTGCAGTCCAGACTCTGTTTTTGTTGGCATAGTAGAAAAATAAAATTTAAATTTTAAGCAACTAATCTAAAGAAAACAAACAGTGAAACAGATGTAGCACCACACAGGAATGCCCTGTTTTCATTGAATTCGAATTCTGTACTAACATCTCAAAGTTTCATAAGATTCAACAGCTCTGCAGAATGAGTATCCTGATTCCTAACTGTAGAGCTACCATCCTATAAGTTCTCCCAAGATGACACAAGCTTACGCAATCTCGCTTAACCGAACCAAATGCTAAACCCACCCAAGCACACGAAATTCGCGCGCTCGTGCCACGATTTCGGCAGCAACACTTTCCTCCGAACATACATTTCCACAATCATTTCAAAAATTCACTCCAGATGCCCACAGCTTCCGCGAACTGACCCCCTACAATTTTGTGCCTCGCAATCAAACGTGACCGGACCAAAAGGGCTAGATCCGGCTGAAGCGCGGGGATTCGAACCAACCCATGCGGCCGGCCGGCAGGCAGGATTCAGCGGCGAGACAGATCGGGGGAGTCGCGGCGTGAGGTGGGTGTGACGCACCTGCGTGGTAGGGGTGGGGAATCCGAGGTCGGCGGCGATGGCGAGCGCCTCCGCCATGCCGCCCAGCCTCTTGGCCGGCTTCGGCTGCGCCGCCGCCATGGCGTCGCCGGCGCCGAGGTCGTGTACAGGGGGCGGGGCGGCCGGCGGGGGAGGCGAGGAGACCGGGAGCGTCTGGCGAGCGAATTGGGCCGCGCTTCGCTTTCGTTCGGACGGCCGAGTCGGCTTTGCTTGCTCGGCGAGCTCGGATTTGATTTTTGAACCTCCAAATGGCAGCTGCTTACGTACCTCTCAAGAGGTCTAATGAATTGTTTGATTGATGTCTATTTGGTTGCAGAGGTTTGAAAACTTTGGATTTTTTTTTTTTTTTTTTTGCCTTGGCCATACAAGTGCAATGCGGATGAAGTTTGTTTGGCTGCAAAACTGAGCTCGTGATAGATCAAAGACAAGCAGTACTGCAGTAGTACGTGATTTTGATTATATGAAACCAACATAATCTGATGGAAAAGATGAGTAGCACCTATGATGTGTTCTGCGAGAACTTGAACCTGGTGAAATCAAATTAGTTGGCTTTGATTCACTTAGTTGCTCGAACTTGAACAAAATTATTTGAAAGTTAAAGGCTCTACTAAAGATATTTTTTCTTTGGTATATTGATAGAGGAATGATTCTAACAAAGGATTACCTTAGATAAATGGCAAGGCAACGAAAAGTACTGCTTTTTCACAAAAACGACAAATCAGTACCTCTTCTTTGAATATTATTTTGCAAGTGTAGTTTGAGGATGCATACATGTTGCTTTAAACATTCCTCAGTTTGCAGTGTTCCTCATATATTGAGAAGTTGTCTTTAGAGGTTTAGGCAGGATTTAAAACCTTTTTGTTTGCTAGGGTGGCAACTATTTGTTGTTGTTGTTTTTGTTATGCAGAAATAATTTGGTATTTGATAAAAAAACATGTCTAATCCTCTTTGCAGGTGGTATCGTTCAGACATTTATTGGCTTCGCACATGGGTGATCCTCCATAAGTTTTTTTTGTAGGCTTTGGTTGTGACAGCATTGCAACAATTGTCATAAGCGGCCATGATGTTTTTGGTGGCACACGTAAATGGAGATCTAGTCTGAGAATTGAATGTCTTTAGAGTGTCAGGGCTCTCCTTTTATTTCTTTAGGTTGTTTCTTTTTTCAAAGATTGGAAGTGTGTTCACGATTGGAATGATTGTGATCCTTCCTTTATAAAAAAAAATCTAGTTTAGGCAAGGCTACAACTTCCAAATTGTTGCCAACAAACATTATATCTTATTTTCTTTTATGTTATTTTCAGGCCCATAATTTATGTCATTGGTGTTGCTTGAGAATGTAAGAGTTCAATTTTATAGCACCACTACTATTTACAAAATTGGAGGCTACCAAAACTATTATAATGGTCTACTAAGACTGTAAGATAAGGATTATTGTAAACTGTGTCAATAAAACTTATAATATTTATCGTTCTAAATGTAACATCTTTGAGTTAACTCATTTACACCAAAATACGATGAAAGTGTAAAATAGTAAATTGCATATGGGATCTTTTTCCATGTGCGAACTCGACCTTGAGCAAATTTTGGATGGTGCTACAGCTTTCTCAGTCGGACAAAAGAACAAAGGACTGAAATGCATGATTGTGACAAACTTAAGCCTTGGTACAAGCCAAGAATGAGCAGCCCACAAATAAAAAAATCTATGAGGACTAAGATGATTAAGAAATATCTAGTCTAAGGAGAGTCAATCGACATATGTAGCAACTGCAATACCTTGAGTGTTTGTACACCAAGTAACATACTATAAATGAAACAACAGATTAAGCATGCATATGATGCTAGTTATTTACAAGAGAGTATGTATAAAAACTAGAACACATAGTTTTGTTGTATGGAAAACACCTATTGATCACAAAATATACTCTATCAAATGTCAACTCAAGCCTACCTTATTGATCAAGAATGAGGACTTACTAATACTTTTTAATGAAAATACATATGATTAAACAAGGAGGAACTAAACACTAAAAGATAGCATGTTCAAATTGAGAACCAACCATGTCAAAATGGTTCATTTCATTATGTCATTGGAAAAATGCAAGCAGTAGAAATATGCATCTCCTTTCTCCTTACTAGCTAGATACCGCTGAGGCACAATTGATAAGTGATAACTACAACAAGTTTGTGGGAGGACATACACGAACTGACAAATATGTGCCACTTCCATATCTTCACCAAAAAGTCAATCATTAACACCACTTTATCTTACTTGAATTGTGTACTAACTAGACAACATGTGGCTATAGTCTAAAGCTCATAGATTAATATAACAATGCACTTGAATAATTCAGTAGAATAAATTCACTTCTCTAGTACATCCCTAGGATATGCATAGCCACAAGTTGAACACACATACTTATAGATTGAAACATACTGACAAGTGATGACATTAGAAAATAGTTATGATCAAACCTCTAAGTGAAACAGATTGAATAGTACCATAGTTCACATACAACACAACTACTGTTGATGTTGGACACCAAGCCTAGACATAAAGAATTCTAGCCAGTTGATCTCATAGGGAACAACTGTCCTATAGTTCAATGACCCTCTCCAACCAGCTACCATTGTTGTTGACCTTGAATGGATGTCAAGAAGGTAAGCATTGTCAAGATCTGAATTGTAGAGCACAAGCATAGTGCCACTCTTCTCTGCAAGGCACACTGGTTCTACCCCAAATAACCCTGGCTCCTCGTTGCCGACATCAACAGCATGGATGCAGATCAAATTTCCATCATCAGCTTCACCCTTGCCCCAAATTTCTAGGCGCCTGTCACGTACAAGAAGAAAACATAGATTTACATCTCCATTGATGAATCTCGTGCACAACCAAGCACTCCATAGAACTTGGTTATTATTGAGAACAACATCATATGTTTGGTTCCTTGTAGTAGTATTGATGCTTACACCAAAGGTAAAGAACCTTTGCCTATTTGGACCATTACGATCATCATCACCATGGAAGAGCCAATATGTGCCACCTTTAAATATGGTCATGGTGTGGCATCCATGGAGGCCGTCATTCAAATGTTCCTGCATTATTCTCCAATTAGGTTTATTTTTAGGGGCATCCGAGGAGAAGTCACCCAAGTACACTCTTCGATTGATGTGATGGACACCAATGACTAGCACCCGAAAGAAAGTGGAATATCCATCCGCTGGCTGGTGTTGACCAATACTGTGATCGTTGGCTGTTAGGATGGCATACCCTATAGGCCCATCATCATCGAAAACACTAGAGTTAATGCAAGGGAGGAAATCATGCTTGCCGGTGTTCATGTTGCACACACATCAGCGGAGAAAAATGTTCTTGTCCCTAGGCTTAGGGAGGATGCAAAGGAGAAGGTGACCATCATGGATTACCAGTGGCTTGGCATCATTGAGGAAGCCCACATCATCATGGATGAAGGAGGTGAGAAGTTGACGTTCAGGCCCAAGGGGTGACTCCGGTGCTGGGACAAAGGCTAGCGCCCTAGACTTGCTGATCCTAGGTACCTTCTTCCTCCACGCGTTAGCCCTCAGTTGGTGGGGCTGGATGAAGAACCCAAGGAGCGAAGATCGATCACCAACTGGTAATCTACAACTCTTAAGGAATTGTCGATTGGCCATGATGCGACCCCACTTCTTGCACACAAGGGTGCAACGGAAGAGTGACACCACATCCGACACCCGTTTAAGGATCTCATGAACAACATCATCTGGGAGGTCTGGGATGCTAGCATCTGCCCTTGTGACATCTATTTGTGACATCTCAGGCTAGTGCAAGCCTTATCTTCCTTCGGTGACTACTTTCTTGCCAAAGATATGGTTTAGGGTTACGATTTGGAGCTACCTATATTGGATTTTGAGGCTAGTGTCTTAGAGTTCAATCAACAGCCTAGGCAAGTTGTTGGTGCAACTTTGGTAGTAAATGGCATGCGGGATGGTGAGGTGGTTGCGGTAGCCGCATTGGTGGTGGGTAAGCGGTGGATGAGAGCGGAATGACGATTGAGGTGATAGGATGCTGGAGTGGTTATTAGCATGGAGATGGAAAGTGGTGGTGTATGGATCAAACAATGGAAGCGATTAGAGTTGAGGGAGGAGCGGCGAGGTGCTCACCGGCGGCTACGCCGACAATGGGCACGATGAAGGCAAGGGAAAGGGCAATGGTAAGGGGTTAGGGAGTAGCGCTCCCAAGGAGATTGCGGCGGCGAGTGGGATGAGGGTCAGGCTCTAGGGTTTGATTTCATATATAATGATGATAGTCTTAATCCACAATGTCCAATCTAGATCGAAGGGTCTAAAATTTAACAAATTTGGGCTTTATAAGTTGTCTTTTATATCGCTACGCATGTCACAAAAAGGGACGGGATGGCCCAACAAGATATTAGATACTAGGTTACAAGAACGGCCCTAAAGAGGCCAGCCCAGTGTGGGTATGCATAGGCCACGCTCAATTTTGGATTCTAATGGACTCGAGACCTACTATATGAATACACATACTTTGGCAAACATTGACTAGCCCAAAACTTAGGGTTTTTCTTACTTTTTTATATATTTATTTATGTTGAGTTCACTTGTCATATATGTAGTTCCTTATTTTTGTCGACAGCTACGAGATATATCAACACAAAAACTTTTGAGTTTTTTGTATGAAACTATACAAACTCAACAAGAACAGCTCATTTCTAACATGATTCTGGGTAAAATTATGATTTCTTATTTTGGACAAACAAGCAAAGTTGTGTTTTTTCTGTTGTTAGGAACAAAATCTTATTTTCACCATATTTTTCATATTGTTAAGAACTTGCATAGCTTTTATGCCCTCGAATTCGCAAATAGGTTTGTTTTGATTTTTTTTATTTAATGCATACTCAAATAATCAAATTGATGTTTAGGAAGTTTTGCACCGTTTTACCACTTAACCCAATTCTAACTCTGATGCAGAAGGTTAGTTAAAAAGGAGAGACAAAGAGCCTGGTTGGGAGAGCTCCAGATCTAAAAAAGACTTAAGATTGATTTTTCAAACCAAACATCCAGCTCCATGCAGATCCACGTAGAGCAGCTCCACGAAATCTGTAGATATGCACCCCCCCCATAATTTTTATATCTGCGGAGTTGGGGGGAAATTACGTACCACTCCCATTTGTTACGCACATTTCACTCCCAATCGTAATATTTTTTTTTTCTTTCTCATAGGCCCAACACAAAGACCCCACGGCCCAGCCCCACACCGGTCGTGCCACACCCCACTAGCTATTATGTGATTAATCAAATAAAATCAACACCCCCCCCCCCCCCAATTGCTGGAAACAGGCAACAGGTCACACTTGATAAAATATGTTGCTTACCTTCATATAGTAGATGTACCATATCAGGAATCACACAGTTCACCACTTTATTTCTGGTTAGCAGGGGAGAAATCAGTAAGTACACAGGGTTTTTTTTTTTTTTTTTACATGACCTTCTCCACATATATATGTTACTTTGTAGTAAACTCCTTTCTCTATTTCTTCAGGTTTTATCCACCCTGGTGTATTGTGAACTACATATAGAGTCCCAGTGGAAGCCATCTTCCTAAAGCCTTCCATATAGTTGTTGCTCCAAATCTCCAAGCGAGTAATCAGCTCAACGTTTGATTGGGACTGCGTGCATCAAGGAACAAGCGAGTGAGCTCCATGCACTGAAGTTTTCAAAAGTGGGTTAGCGCTGACCAATTCATGGTTGATATAGGGATTCAGACTTGTGCAATTAAAAAAGAAGCGCCTCTATGGTTTTTTTAATGACATGGTAAGGGAGCAGCAGCCAAGGGAGCACCCTACGTGAAGTTAGCTAATTTATTGAGAACGGGAAAAAAAATACCTGGGCACGATGCTTGATAGTGTCTACAAAATTTGGCCGATGCTGAAGTTTGCTAAATATTGATAATAAAGGGTGCGTTTGTTTCAGCTTCAGAATCAGATGAATCAGTTGAATCAGGTGATGAATAGTGAGAGAGGAATAGTGAATAATCAGTTAAATCAGAGCAAAAAGAATCAGAAACAAACGGAGCCAAAGAAAGTTTGCCTGGCTTCTCACGGGATGTCAGCTGGACAGATCTTGAACTGCACGGGACGTCAGTTGGACAGATCCTGAACTGCCGTGCTGTATAGGGTTATGAAACTGGTGTCGGTGATATTTTCTATAAAATCCAGCAACATCTGAATTGACAGACAATTGAGCACAGGTATGATGTTGCAATAAAGAAACGGAAAGAGTTTGATAAGGAGCCAGGATTCTTCACATTCACATTTGGCCACCATCAATTCCATGAGTTGTAAATTACAATTTTCCCAGATCTTTTCACCTGGTTACAGTACACTAACAAGTTGTCATTGTGTAGAAAATCAAACAGCAGAGAATACAAACATGGTGCTATGATACATTGATGTGAGACAGAGGACCCTGATATCAGATGACCCAGAACCAAGACAAAATCGAACCAATGACAAGCCCAACTACAAGGAACAGCACTATGACAATTCCAGCAGTCTCCGAGTGGTGGATGGGCACAGCCTTGGGCGCGAGGATCATGAGGATGGAGGTCAGGTACCCGTTGGTAAGCCCCAGGAGGCATGTCAGCATGGTGACTGGGATCTCAGTGCGGAAAAAACTTGGTCCGTGCAGGCAGCCGTAGAAGAGTGGGTAGAACAGGAGGCGTGCAAAGGATCCTGCGACTGCAACATTGCCATTCTGGAGGAGGTAGACAGCGGGCAGGGCCTTGCCAACGAGATCAAACACATTGTATGCGCTGATGAGGAGGATGGGGTACCAGTCCTTGAGAGCCTCGGAGTGCACGTCCTCTGTGATGTACCCTGGGAAAATGGAGAGTGTGACGGCGTAGATGAGGGCCACTCCTATTCCATACCATTTCACCGTCCCTACAATGCTCCACAGAGTCGATCTCCAGGCAGGACCGGTCATGCCACCACCAACCTCTGCTTTCTGAGCCCTTCTCTTGATGTTCTTATAGTACATGACGACTGGAAGCCTGTCCGCCGCATTGTAGCACACCATGCAGATGATCATGAGCACTATGCCGACGATGAAGTAGATGATGGCACTTTGCCTTAGCCCCTGGGCATCTTGCGGGTAGAGCGCTTTGGTAAAGACTCTCATTGCCGAGACAAGTACCCCTGCAGAATGAAATCCATGCAGAAATGTACCAAGCATTAGGATCTGTCGATCAACTAAATCCTTGAAACATTATACACACTGAGAAATACACACACAGAACTCACATCCACCAATTGCATTGGTATATGAGCGGTGTCAAAAGATGCCTAAGTTACTTCATTTTCAGTTTATTCAGTTGAATGCCTGTAAGCTTATAACCTGTCCATCTACAATTTTGTGGTCGTAACTTTTTCAATCCAACTTATGATCCCCAGTATATATCTAATAGTTTTTAGCCAAATACACACAACCACCTTAATTCGAAGCAATTGAACAACCATGATATTGATATGCCAACACCATACATTCTGCTTCAAGTTCTGATGACACCTACTGGCAACTGCCGGTTGACCGTTTTGACTAGAATCAGGATGAGAGAAATCATGAAGGAACAATTCAAAAATCCGATAGCTACAATTGCCAATTCAACTAAAGGTTGACTAGAAGAAGGATGAGAGAAACCATGAAGGAACAGTTGAAATTCAGGTAGCTACAATTGCCAATTCAACTGAGGTGATTGGAAGGGGATAACTTCAATTGGACCGGCGAAGAGGGGAAAAATTAGCAAGTACAGTATTAGAAGAGGGGTCAGAAGGGGGGAGAGAGGTCCAGCACCTGAGGCGGCGGTTCCGGCGACGACGGCCTGCATGTAGCGCTCGGGCAGCTCCCCGGCGAAGCCGATGACGCCTCCCTGCACGAGCGCGTCGGCGACCCCGCACAGTGCCGTGGCGGCGACAGTGACGTCGAACGCCCCGTACAACCCCGGCGTGCCCTTGACGTAGACGGCGTCCATGGCGGGGACGAGGAGGAGCGCGAGCGTGAAGAGCGTGAGCCCCGTGTTGATGCGGACGGGGGCGCTGGACTTTGGGAAGAAGAGCACGATGACGAGCAGGAGCAGGAAGGCGGAGACCATGTAGGAGACGGAGAAGACGCGGTCGACGGGGGCTCCCGGGTAGAGGAAGGCGAAGTAGTCGACGGCGGTGATGAAGGCGTTCCAGGGGAGCAGGAAGCCGGCGCCGAGGGTGAAGAAGATGAGGTACGCGAAGCCGAGCCGGTCGACCGGGGCCGCGCCCACGGAGGAGGGGTCTTCCGCCAGGGAACACGC
Source organism: Bothriochloa decipiens (assembly GCA_023333625.1). Taxonomy (NCBI): domain Eukaryota; kingdom Viridiplantae; phylum Streptophyta; class Magnoliopsida; order Poales; family Poaceae; genus Bothriochloa; species Bothriochloa decipiens. Next base: position 16,668,688 of record CM041643.1, read on the forward strand.
CGGCGGGGGCAGCAGCGGCGCCGCCGCCGTCTCCAGGTCGCCGCCGGCCATGGTTGCGGTTGGGTGGGGGGGGGATCTCGGATGAAGGGTGGGCTCGGACGGAGCTGCTGTTGTAGCTTCTACTTTTGGGATTTCTTTGCTTGCGCATTTGTGGTTCTGGCAGTGCTTTTTGTAGCGTGGGTATCTCTTTGTCCCGCTGACAGGTGGGGTCATGATGATGTGGCCCTGCCGACAGTGATGGGTATCTGGATACCTGAGGTGTGATTCGGTCGCCCCAGGATATTTAAGGGATGTGGAACAATTGATTTATTTGACTTTTATTTATTACAGTGCTATCAAATCATTAATATATTTTATATTTTCCACTCTAATAAGTGGAAGGTCACTTTTTTTTTGGAAGGCCACTTTGAAACACATGAATTTTGCTGGAATTTCACATAGATTTTATAAGAATTAATTTATTTTTATAGAAAAAACACAGAAAATAGAAAAAGATTTGTCCAATCCAAAAGGGGCATAAGTAGTTTTAGGATACGAAGGGTATCTATTTACTATTATACATGTATAAATTTCAAAATAACATGTAACAAAAATATAATAGATGGTATGTAGGACTACATGCTGCACAATTAAGTGTTCTCTTCTACTAAATGCTCTTATTCCATTTTTTTAAAAAGAGTTTCCTCTTTTCTACTAAGTGCTGTTATTCTAGATTTTTTTTTAAAAAAAAAGGGTTCACTTGGACTGTGTATTCTTAGAATTTGGTTCATACATAGTTATTATGATTGCAAAATTGGATTAGTTAAGTCAAAAAGAGCATAAAGACCCAAGAGGTGCTATTATGATCATCAAGCAGAGAATTGCGGATGCTACTTGTGCCTACTTGGCACACATTTCCTTTTTGATATGTACAATGCAAACTATTAATTTCCCGCAAAAGGATGACAAAATAAACAAATAACGCATGGCGTGCATGCAATGCAAGCAAGAGTGGGTGGGAGTTTATTTATTTGATTGGTGGATGGATCACGTGGGTTTAGATTATTTTGCACAAGAGATTGGTCAGAGTACTCAAGGACGACTGATTCGATCTCTTGCCGCTGCAGTTGCAGCGACCGCCGTGGAGTGGAGAATCACGTTCACGGAATGTTTGCGTGCACGGAACACGCACGCACAAGCACAACCCAACCTACCACTCCACACGTGCGCTCGTGCTCCGGCCGGCCCCCGGTGCCAGCGGGCTGCGCTGCACATTCCAGCGCGAGAATCTCCACATGCCCCGAAGGCTTCGGACCGTGCCACTGGTGAAAATTGCCTGTACGTTTTGTTTTCGGTAGCTGGGGCGATTTGAGTTACCGGGACTCCCTCCGTCTCAAATTATAAGTTAAGTCAAGATTATAGAAAAAATTATAATGATTTATGACGTCAATTAAGTATACTATAAAAATATAGTTAACGAAGAATCCAATAGTACTTAATTGACATCCTAAATGTTATTATCTTATCGTATAAATTTGGTCAAACTTAAAATACTTGAAATCTCTAAAATTCTTAGAATGACTTGCAATTTAAGACAGAACGGACAGAGTGCATAACTCCAATGAGCAGGAGCAGTATATTTCGCTAAAAGGACTAGGCTATTTATTTTTCACAACCCACGTACAAGTATATATCATAATAAGCAATATATAGTTATCATTTGGCCTTAACCTTAAAATCTACCGTAGGGTTTTTCTAAGGCAGTCCCAACGCAACCACAGATATGGTCTCCATAGAACTGACGTGGCAACGGATTCAATTCAATGGAGATGAAAAACGAAAGTCTACTCCGGATTTAATACTGACGTGGCAACGGATTCAATTCAATGGAGATGAAAAACGAAAGTCTACTCCGGATCTAATGCACTAGGAAACATCCAGTTCGACATTGGGAGGAAACCAGCGATTTCTTCGCAGAGCTTTGTGGGGGCATTGGCGTCTATGAGAGGGTCAGCTGCCCACGTCGTGCTCCTCGCCACTGCTAGCCGCCCATTCACACACATCGCGCTAGCTGCTTATCATCACTTCGGTCCGACAGCGCGGTCGCCATGACCAGCCCATGCTATCGCACTCGCCCAGCCGCGCTCCATGCGACCACTCGTCCATGCTCTGCTGCACCTAGTGCACAGCAGGTCGCTTGCTGCGCTTATCGCCCGCCTACGCCCCATGCTTGTCCATTTGTGTCTTCCCGCTTGTCGTCTGCTGTGTCGGGCGTGCTTGGTTTTATGAACCAAGCCTAACATGACTCTCGATGTGCAACCATAGGCTGATTGGTAGCCCAGACTGCCGTTTGGGCCCTAGCCTGTGCGGTGCAAGAATGCCTTTCTCAACTCGGATGTCGGGAAGCGAAATCAAAATTCGGTTTTTTGACGGTCCTTGCTTGCTTGGTGAGACTCACGCACTTGCCGCTCTCTTAGCGCGTGCACGAGGAATACAAAAAGTCATCTAACTAAGGGGGTTTTCGTAATGAGACCGACCGGATTGAAACACAAATACGAATAAAGGCCATTTTGGATGAGCTAGAGCATGGAGCTAGTTATTATTTTGGTTGGGATAATAATTAGCTCAAATTAGTTAAAGTTGGCTAGCTAGTTGAGTCATAACTAGTTAAAGATTTGTCTAAAAAATTAGCCCTCCTATTAAAAATACTACGTAGAGCTAATTTAAGCTAATTTTTAGATAGCTGGTGATTAGCTCTTTTAAATTATGTTGCATTCGAAGGACCTAGTCCACGACCAATCACGCCCGAGAGAAAGTGGGGAGTCATGGCCGCAAGGACTGTGCAATGCTAGGCGAGAGAAAAGAGACGGGAAGGGAAATTACATAAATTAGTGGGCCAATGACATGCGGGTCCCCTATCTCATTTACTCTTGTTTTTTCCAATCTATGGTGAAGATCCTCTGAGACTACCCGCAGTGGTGCCTCTGAAGCGAAACGGTAAAGGGCTTTAGCGGGTAGTCTGACGCCGCCACTTGCCACTTAACTTCACCACTTCTTAACTCATCGCACCCAGTATCGAACGCTTGGACTTACCATCGAATTGTTTCGACTGGAGCAGAGGGCAAAGTGAGGAGCAGAGAGAGCAGAGTGACAGAAACCTTTCTTGGTTCCCGTGGCCTCTACCGACGCGCTGCCGCCGCTCTCCTCGCCGGAGGTGAGTGACCCCCGCCGACTTCCTCCTCTTCCTTTTCGATCTCACCGCGTCGGCCGTGTGGTTTCTGTGCTTAATTAATTTAGCTTAGCTGCGTGGTTGGTTGGGATGAAAAAACCCCAATGCGGGCACCGTGGGATGGATGGGAATGATTGCTGGAGTGAAAAACCCCCATGCGGGCTCCACCACCGTGGGATGGGATCGCTGGCGAATGCTGGTTTTCTTGTTGCTCTACCCGGTGATCGGCGGCGTGGGCGAGGGTTTTCGCTTGAGAAAATTTCGGTTTCATTCGTTTGAGGGTTTTGTTGTAGTAGATATCTTGTTGGGGACATGGGCGGAGCTATCCCATCTACCGGTGTGATTAGCATACCTCTTCTTCCTCAGCTCCGGCCTGCTGCCAGAGCTTCTCCGGCGGCGACATGGAGGAGCGGCGAGCCGGCGATGGAAGATCGGAGAATGAAGAAGACGATGGGACCGATATTGGGCCGATTTTTCTCGCGTTCTTCCGCCCAGCGGCAACCCATTCAGGGCCCAACGGTGGTTTTGCTATTGGAACCCCAATTTGCAATCCCCAACCCCCCAACCTGCAAACCCTCCCCGACTTTCATCCGCAGGGAGAGCATCAGGGCCGGCCGCCGCCAGCCACCGCTAGCAACAGCCTCTAGCCGCCCGCCACCCCGCGGCCGCGTGGATCGAGCACGCCGCCAGCGGCCAGCCGGAGCAGAGCAAGTGCACCGAGCCGAACCGCCCGAGCGGGTTGCGGCCCGTGGTCAAGCCGCGATGGAGGGAGGAGGAGGAGGAGAGGAGGGGCAACGTGAGGTACAGCACCCCCAACGCAGTGCTGGGGTCGGCCACGGCCGTGGATATGTCAGCGATAGAGCAGGAGCAGCAATTCCGCCTGCAGCTGGTTTCGGCCGAGGCAGAGCCAGAGCTGTGTCCAGGATTGGCACTGCCGCATTGGCAACAACAACCAAACAAATGGTATTGTTGACGAGCATGCAATTTAGTATATCAAATTACCAATTTAACCATTTCTGTATACTCCATTCTCCTCGCGTTCTCCAAATTGACATAATTTGTGTCATTGCACTTTAACCATAGAATTCTACTGTTATACTTTTCTACTGTTCCGAGTTCATGTTGTAATAATGTTGACCCATTTAAATTGTTTTCTTGCTTGTTTGTCCTTTAGGTCGTTACTGAAATTGCTTTCTTGTTTGTTTGTTCTTTAGGTTGTTTCGCTTCTCTCTGAAAATGGGCTCTAGTTTAGAAGATCATCAGTTTGTCTGGCCTTGGATGGGGTGTTCTAGTTAACGTGCCCACTGAGTGGAAGGATGGGCGCCAAGTTGGAGAGAGTGGAAACCGGCTTAAAGAGCAACTTTCACGCTTCTGCCCGCTGAAGGTTACTCCTCTATGGAATCGTAGAGGTCACACAGGAAATGCTATTGTGGAGTTTGGAAATGACTGGACAGCCTTTAAGAATGCGCTCGACTTTGAAAAACATTTTGAGGCAGAGGGATATGACAAAAGGGATGGGAAGCTGAACAACTACAAAGGGTCAGAGATGTTTGGATGGGTTGCAAGAGCTGATGACTATAGATGCCAAGGGCCTATAGGAGCCCATTTGAAAAAAAAAAATGGTGTTCTGAAAACTGCTGGTGATCTTGAAAGTGAAGGGGTCCATAAAACTGATAAACTTGTTGCTAGTTTAGCTAGCGAGGTTGAAGTAAAGAACAGGCATGTGGAAGAACTGAAATCCAAGTGCAATGAGACGACCACATCGCTTGAGATGATGATGCAGCAAAGGGAGCAGATGCTCCAGAATTATAATGAAGGTTTCTGTTCATCTTTTATTGTTTTTGTGTTCTGTTAGGGTTTAGTACTCAGCATAGCTGCATTTCTGTCATCTTAGTGTAAATGGCACTTCCAGTTGTTTAATGGTCTTTTAAACCTTTTGTTTTATTACCTTAACCAGAAATTCGCCAGATGCAGCAAATTTCTCGAAGGCATTCACAGCAGGTCTTTGATGAGAATAAGAAACTCCGCAAAGAGTTGGAGTCCAAGGTGCACGAACTTGACTTAAGATCCAAGCATCTTGATGACATAGCTTTGCAAAGTGATTCAGACATAAGGAATCTTCAGCAAGAGCAGGAAAAGGTGTGTACACGTTTATTACTGTAGCTTTCTCCTGTTCAACATTTTAAATTTTGTAGGGAGTGCATACCAGCATCTCTTCTATAGTGCCTAGCATTCAGTTTATTAGTAGGTTTTCTACATTTGTTTCCAGATTACAATTGCATATGGCTTAGCCATAAGGGATTAGGCAAAATACAGGAAAGTCGTAGAATTCACTTTGAGCCTTCTTATAGAACAGGAAGGGAATGATTCCCACAAATTTCATACAAATTACTGGTAAAACAATCTACATATGTCTATAGATAGTTACTTGCAGAAGAAAAGACCAATGCTACAGAGCAGGTGATCATAAGACTATCATTCAACGACACTGCTAGTACCTATGTATCTAGAGATTGCAAAGCAGTTGCACTGTCTTTTGAAGTTCCATCCAGCACCACATGGTAAACATGGACCTTTCTATTCCAGATTGTTTGAAAACAAAATGATCAGGTTTACATCACTATACCAGCAACAAGAAATCTTTTTCCTGTCAATTGCTGTATATCTGCTGCACATCAATATTCATTTTAAAAAAAATTCTGTTTTTGAAATAGTTCTTGTGTGATATTCCAAAAACAAGCAGAATAAAAAGTACCACTAGATTCAGCCGAGGATAGCACCAATGCCTACACATGTTGATTATTCATCATGCAACATTGATAACCTTTCTGTGGTGTATCTTCCTTGTATAAAAAGCAGCTGATTTGTCATTTGCTACTTTATTGAACACCTTTAACAATGTATTTGCTATTGGTTTGGTGATAATTCCATCTATAACTGTTCAATGATCAAATGGCTCTAAATTTTTGTATGGCTTTACCATCCTTAACCTTGGGCACTGTATGACCTTGCTATCATTAATTTTGGGCAGTAGATTGATAACATCATTTTATTTTGTTGGATCGCATTCAATGATGCTAGTGATGAGATACTGGGTGCTATTGTAATTTCCCTGTTGTGTGCTATTCTTGCAACTTATCCCAGACTTTTTTGTCGTTAAGCGCAGAACAAAATTAAAACTGATCAAATTAAGATGGAAACAATGGAGCAACAGAAGACCGATGAGAACATGCTTAAGCTTGTGGAAGAACACAAGGTTCGGTTCATCAAATATGTATTGTTTCATGTTATTTCTTGAGAAACTAACATCTATGAGTTTGCTACTGTGGAAATGCAGAGGGAGAAAAAAGCTGCCCATCAAAGGATTCTCAAGTTACAGCAGGACTTGGATGCCAAACAGAAGCTTGTGTTAGAAATAGAAACACTGAAAGGAAAACTGGAAGTTATGAAGCTTATGCCATGTGAGCAGGACTCTGAATCAAAGAAGAAGGTGGATGAACTCATTGAGGAGCTGAAAGTGAAGGACAAGAAATTGGAAGCAATGCAGAGTCGGAACACTACTCTGACTATCGACGAAAGGAGGAGCAATGATGAGTTCCAACACGCTCGGAAGGAGCTGATAGCGTAAGCTACCACATCGTTTGACCAGCTATCCAATATTATGCTGTGCTGTGCTGTCACAAATCAATGATGTTACCTTAGGCAATCCTTTGCTTTTGCATCATATCTTCTCATGCACATTTTCTTTCCGGTTTGTTGCATGCTTTTCAGGGATTTCAGGAGCATGGTTCTAGCCGAGCTAATATATATATAAAGAGAATGGGTGAGCTTGATCACAAAGCATTCGGAAGTGCTTGCAGGAAAAGGTTACCAAAAGAGGATGCGGAAGTCACCTCTGCTCTCCTTTGTTCAAAGTTCGATGCTGAAATTAGAAACTCAAACTGGTACCCTTTTAAGGTTAAAGTGGTGGATGGAAAAGTAATGGTATGACACTGTGGCCGTCCTTGATCACTTGCAATTGCTATCCTGCTTCTCCCTAGTTCTGTCTGTTTATAATTTTGAGTCATCAGTTTCATGATAGTGGGCTTGCAGTTTTGCACTGGTAACATGTGATGGATTTTCCCTGGCTCAGGAATTTCTTAAAGAGGATGATAAGATGCTTCGGGAGCTGAAAGAAGAACACGGTGAAGAAGTTTATGGCTTGGTAACAAAGGCACTGCTTGAGATAAATGAGTACAATCGCAGTGGCCGCTATCCTGTACCAGAGCTGTGGAACAAGAACGAGGGCCGGAGAGCAACGCTGAAGGAAGGCATCCAGTACATCATGAAGCAGTTGAACGCCCACAAGAGAAAGCGTTGAGCCAATTGGTTGGCTGGGTTCGGTTCTCCATGTGATCTCACTTCTCCTGAAGCTTAGAACATGAACTCGATATTGGTAGTGTGTGTTAGCATTAGCTTGTCGCTTTTAACTACACTGATGACGACTGGGTAGACAGTGGTTGACTAATATTACCGAACAAAACACCCTGGACATACAGATATATATGAATGATATTGTCCGTCTAGACTCCTGTTGTTGCGTGGACACATGTATGCAGCTATATTTCTGGGATGTTATATTAACCGCTTTATGGACATCTTGGTTCTTAGGTATCTGGATTCAAACTAAAACCCAGTACTCCTAGGTGGTATAAGCTCGGTTCTTAGTTTTCTAGAGTCCAACTAAAACCCAGTACTCCTTGGAATAAACATGACAACGATATGTATATAGGAAAAAGTTCCACACACTTAACTTCACTCAAATGCAATATTCATATGAAACAAATCTTCATCCAAAAGCAATATTCATATAAGCAATTTTATACGTTTTGATTTGGAAAGCATGAGCAAAAGCATTTAGGCCCCTAATTTGATGACGAATGGTAACACAATCAGTGTAACTATAACATGTGCTTTTCAAGCGGCATTAGGTAATGAGGTCACAATGATGATGATTGATTGAGAATTATGATTTTCATGCCCCTATTCACGGATTTCAATCAATTTTCAAAGGATATGCAAGGTTAAGTTTGGAATAATTATAAATGTCACTTGACGTTGAGAGAAACTTGCAGTTTATGTTCGAATTTTTCCTTTGGCCATATATTGTAAAGGGGTATTGTTGACACTCAAAAATGTCCAATGGCATATTTGGCAATATGAGCAAGTCATGAAAGTCCTGGACATGGTCGAGGCCAAGTGACGTCGTTAATGGAGCAAGCAATCACACGAAGAAGACGGCGAGCCACAAGCGAGCCTACCCAGTCGGCTAGGCCGGTTGGCCAAGCCAGCTAGGCCGGCTGCCCTTAGGCAGCTTGGCTAGATCATAGGACGGCTAAGCCGGCCCTGCCACCTGCTGGCTGCGTGGGCCAGCCATGCCGGCTAAGCCGGGTCAGCAGACCGGCTAAGTCGGCCCAGTGTTGGCGTGACAAGTGAAGGCCGGCTAAGTCGGGTCACCAGGCCGGCTTAGCCGAGTTCGCGCTAGAGGCCGGACCGTGCCCGTAGAAATCGGCTTAGCCGGGTGCCTGGCCGGCTAGGCCGGCTTAGTGCTGAGTTCAAACCGATTTGATCCTAAATCATGTTTTGGCAAGTTTTAGGCGTGAGAAACTTAGAGATCACGTGTTGGAGTTGTTTCCTACTGGGATAAGACCACCCCCTCTATATATACGAGAGGATCATGGCCGATTGACCCCATCCAATCAATCGAACAAAAAACCAATCTATCACCTCTTTACCCTTTTCTCTCCTCAATCTCTCTACTTGGTGTCCGGTGCTTCTCTCTACGAGATTCATTGGCATCCTAGGTGGCCTTGCTGGTCCTAGGAGATCCCTCACGTGCTCCCTCCTGACGGATCCTTCCGGAGGCAGTTCTGAGGCTTATTCAGCCATACACAAGCTCTACATTGGCCTTTTCGATCTCTAGATCGGTTTAGCCGGTTACACTCCTTGTTTGCTGTGTTGTAGGTTGTCCAAGCAACCTCCTTGGGCGTCCAAAGCCCGCTGGTTTGTTGGCACGGTTATGAATTGGCGTCAACAGGTATGAACATATAGCTTGACCTAGGTAAAGTTAGACACATCCAAGCAAGAGACTTATTTCCAAAATAGCCTATTTGTAAATGTTTGATGTGATGCACACTTATGAAAACTACGCTCAGATGTAGCCCAAGAATGGATGAAACCCAAATCCAAACTCAAAGTGTTTGAATTGGATGATTTCGAACACCACTCTATACTTCCAATGTGTACAAGGAAAAAAACCTCACTCATGCGCACCCGGAAAGACTTCCTGATCGGTCACCCATCCCTAAATTGCTCCAGGCCAAGCACGCTTAACCTTGAAGTTCTTTTGTGATGAGCTTCTAGAAAAGAAGTTGCAACTTGTTGGTACGAGTATCCTATTAATCTTATTAAGCCCTAGGCCGGGGTGTTACGTACTCACCCCCTTAGGAGATCGAAGTCCTCGTCGATCAACCCCAGGCCAGGAACGTCCCCTCTTGGTCATGTCCGTGTGTCCAGAGCCAGCGCGTGTGTCATGCTGTGCGACCACCCCGGATCCACACCATACCTGCGCAACTGACACACGCGCCCGTGAAACCGCAAGGGTCGGCTCTGATACCATTTGTAGCGTTCCGCCTCCTCGAAGCCGGGCCCGCTTACATCTGACCGCTTATCTAGGACATAAACTGCCCTCACAGACCAACACTAGTCTTTTCTACGCACTTTGTCCTCACTCATGCGCACCCGGAAAGACTTTCCGGGTCACCTATCCCTAAATTGCTCCAAGCCAAGCACGCTTAACCTTGAAATTCTTTTGTGATGAGCTTACGAAAAAGAAGTTGTAACTTGTTGGTACGAGTATTCTATTAATCTTATTAAGCCCTAGGCCGGGGTGTTACACCAAAGAGCGTGCACAATGATTCAAGAGGTACCAAACAGTTCACTCCAAGCTTTCACTCTATTCAACAATGGACACAAGGAGTCTTCTTTACAACATCTAGAGAGTTACACCAACAACGATACATTCATAAAAAAGAAACACATTCATCAAGTTACAAACTTGGCTTCAACTACAAGCACAACCTCCTAACAAGAGGATTAACAACAACCAAACAGAGAAGTCGCATATTCTCTCCTCCTCAACAATCAGTTCATATGGCACACAACTACAGTACATGGATTTTAGTTAGCATATATATACATGTCCCCTCACCACCGAGCAAATTCAACTCAATCACACACCGTTTCACCACCCAAATAAATTATCTACCACAACTGCTATATCCTACAACTACATTAACCTGAACTAACAAAATCTCTCTTAAATTTTGGGCTGTGTTCAAGCAATACTTGAAACCAACTTGACTGTTCAAAGTACTCTAAGTGAGGAACGGGCTCACCAAATTTGGTGTCAACAATCCAACCAAGTTTGATCCTCTAGCCACTAGCTTGAAGATAATCAGTTTAGTGTCGCCAATCCAAATAGATCCCCCCTTGCTTCTTCTTTCTCTCTTCTCACCTTATGGTGTGTCTTCTACTTTCATCTCTCTCTCAAAGCAACAACAACTCTTCCAAAAGAATGCTAGGGTTTTTGCTTTCATGCTTTTGTTTTGGACTACTTTGTTAGGCTAAAATCGTTCTCCATGTGAAGGATAGCCCAATAGTTAGAGTTCTACTGTGACTCACTACCATACTTTTATGACAAACACCATCCTCTGGAAACTTATGAAAAACTGACTGACAAAAAAGTTTTAGAACAATAAATGTCTCTAAAATGACACATATAGCGTGCTAAATTATTACTAAGTGCTCATGTGCTATGTGAGTTTAGCCTTTAGCGATGCACAGCGCGTGGCGGCATGAGCAAAAAAGCCTCACGATAACAAGAATGACGATGGCGTGGAAGATTAGCCAAGGCGCGTATAGGTGCTTAGCTGTTCCAAGACTCAGCGTGTGAGCTCATCACGTGACTGACAACTTTTTACGTGCTCCTTCCGATTAATACAGGCACTACTCCAGCCGAGTCCATCACTGTCGGGGCTCAACCCCTATCACTGCCAGAATCCTATCCGGCAGTGGCTAAGTGGTAGTGATGTGAGGGGGGGCACATTACTACCAGAATTTTATGGCCGGCAGTGATGTAGAGTCAACACTGCCGGCTCGCAATACAAACCGACAGTGTTATTTCCTCACAATAGTGCTGGCTTGTTGTTCAAGGTCAACACTGTCGGCGCTTGGGCCTAGCCGACAGTGTTGACTAAGTCAATACTGTCGACTTGTTAAAGCCGACCGTGTTGACTAAGTCAATACTGCCGGCTTGTTGTCAAAGCCGAAAGTGTTGACTTAGTCAACACTGCCGGCCTGTTGGTCTAGCAGGTAGTATTGTTATTTTTCTTGATTTTGTTTTCTTTTCTTTTAATTTTATTTTATAATTTATAATATTTTTATTTAATATTTCAATTTACTATAGGAGTCATAATACTACTAATTATAATTAAAGTTCTCCATCAATGATATAAATACAATACAAATATTCGATACGCTTACATTCAAATGTTCGATACAAGATCTTCAACAACAATAGGAAAAGAATTTATTACAACAGACGTTCGAGGGCCTCTTTTGTAACCTGGTCCCTCCACAGCCGAGCTCTTGCAATTGAAAACTCGCCTCCTTTTGAAAAGACAGAACGCAGGAGGAACTCTGCCATCTCACTTTGAAATCCCACGATCTCGAAGTGACTCAGCCTTTGGTGGTTATTTTTCTTTGCGGTGTCATTCAAAAAAGGAGGCAAAGATTGAATTAGTACACCATATTTTATATTTGATAGTAGAAATAAATGAAATGAGGTTATACTCACAAGTTGACCCGGCTCTTTCGTAGTGTACCCAATATAACAGAACATGGCCCACATGACATAGAACCCACACTCATTGTTGGCATTTGGCTGTTGTAGGTACGGGATCTTGGTCATTTCAACAATGTCGAATGGTATTTGCCTCCCACCTCTATGCCTGCTCCGAACCCTGTGAAAAATTATAATAAATATTAAAATGGGATTCACTAGAAAAAGATATATGTGATCATAGGAATATGGTGTTGTTAGCATGACTTATTTATTGAGCAGTTGCACCAGTGGCTGCAGATCCTCGAGTGGCTTCTTCTTCGAGTCCCACACCTGAATCTCATTGCAGCGAAGATCGATACAAATGAGGGCGTAATGGTGGCTATAATAAAAAAAAGTGTAAGTAATGAATAATATGGACAAAAAAAAGAAGCATAAAAACCACTGGTCAAGAACACATACTTGAAGTTGTAGGGTAAAAGTATGTGGGTCTTCTTCAAATGCACGAACTGTTCAAAAACTTTTACCAATATCTCTATCGTTGCCTCCACGCCGGTATGTCCAACTTTGCCGAGGCAGGTCTGATCATTGACTCGGACGGGGTCTAAGAAGCCTAAGTGCTTCCATGCGATCTTTACGCTACAATATTGTGCAACTAACCTGCATAAAAAACATGGAAAGTGCATAGCATTAAACAATTTGTGTCTCAAAAGTGCAAAGAATTAAACAATCTGTGTAGGGTACTTACATAGTCCACAAACACATGGTTTATACATCAAGGCTGCGTCTCTGGTACAGCTAGAACAAGCACTCCCAATCCACATCGTATTTCTCTTCTTCTTGATAGTTGAAAACTTCCGACGGTTGGATATTGAAAGTAAACCAAGCCGACTTGGAATCCCGGGAAGCGCAAATGTAATAATTATGCAAATCCCTAAGCGGGGTGGTCAAGTTTGTATAATCTTCATCGAAAACCAACGATTCCCCAAGCTAGAACTTCATTGCCAATGGTGTGTAAGCCATTGTCTCCCAATAGACATTCGTCCAGCACTCTCTGCTCTGCTCGAGGTTATCTTCAACCAATTTGTTTATTCTACGTTCATGTTCATGAAACTCTGCGTCGCCACTGTCTTTATTATACTGGTTTTGTGTATGCCTTTCATATTCGTTCCTCTTCAAGGCCAGAGGAAGTGAGGCAATTAGATTGAAGAATGGTTGATATTTTTCCTTCGGTATACTGTGAGTCCATTTTTGCTGCATAATGTTTGTAATGCTGCCATTGGATGGCCTTTTTTTCTTCTCTTGCTCCGCCTGGGGAACTAACTTCGAGGACCTTTTGCGTGCCTGCGATGCATTTGGTGTCGCTTTGGGTGCAGGAAGATGAGAACTCTGTCCTCTAGATCCTGATGCAGAGCGAGTAGCAATCTTTTCTTTTGACGGACTGGAATTAGAGGGGCCTTTAGGAGGAGGGGGAGTGGAAGTGATCTGTTTTGACCTTCTTGATCCAAAGGGACGAGAAGTAGCATCCGTAGCAGTAGGAGGTGGAGGTGGAGGTGGCAGAGTAGTCTGCTGACGAGCAGGAGCCGGCTGAAGACGACGACGAGGAGGAGGAGGAGTCTCTTGATGAGGAGGAGAAGGAGCTGTCCTCGGCGGTGATGGCAGCCGAGAGTTATGTCCTCTGCTCAGAGATTCTGAGTTGGGCAAGGAGTTGCATTCGTCCTCTTCTTCCGAGGACAACTCGTGGTCAAGCTTAATGAGGCGCATGCGCCAGGCCACCCGAGCTCCCTTGTTCTGGACAAGTCTCTGCCTTTCTTGCGATGTAGGATGTTCAATCAATATCTTATTGTACTTCTGCTCAAGTATCGTGTCGATGGTCACTTTGGCGCACACCTGCGGAATTGGGGTTCCATTAATGGTCACATCACCAACAGGCTAGGCCTGGCCGGTCGCTACCTTGTCTTTGGTCCATTACTGCTGGACGTACAACTTGACATTGACTGGTTCACTGATGTTGTCCAGCGGATGAGGAGCATTCTCGTCTTCTTCGCCAAAAGGGGTCGAGCCACAGTTACTGCGAACCCGATTCTGCTGCGAAACGTCCAATGCCATCTCTGATTCCCAGGATGCCAAAGCTTCCTTGACTTTAGATTCAACCATCGCATCCAATTTGGTGCTCCATCTATGTTCTGTATCCCTAATCAACCTCCTCGTCTCTTCCTCCCGTGCCTCTTTAGCCCTTTTGCGGCTCCGGTAGCTATTGACTTCTTTTGGGAATCCTTGAAACCAATTAACAATACCGACTCCTCTGGTGCGGCCAGCATGCTCCTTGTTCCCAAGTGCTTGGGTTAGCACGTTGTTCTTCCTGTTAGAAGTGCGAACCCCTTGCCTCACCTCCTCAGTTATCTCGGTGATCATTGAGACGAGGTTGCGGGCCTCAATTATCTCCGGATCACTTGCAAGTGGCCTCTCCTTCGCGTGACAGCCTCCAACCGACCTCTACAGCGTATCTCGACCATTGTTTCAAGTTAGTTCGATCCAAGGGCCACGGTTCATCCCACCGGGCTATATAAGCAAGGGCAGACCCCCTAAAGGCATCATCCATCTATCATCATATTCATTATTCAGTTCAGGGTTGTCCCTCAAAAGGATAACCTAGAGCATCCACCATCTAGGGCATAGCTAGAACATAAGAATAGGAATTAGAGGAGGCAAGCAGTGCTTGGGCTCCAAATCTAGTCATAAGGAGGCTTGGTAATGTCTTGTAACTCTCTCTTGTATTCAACAGTATTAATCAATTTATGTTTCTAGTTCATTGTGTTTATCTTCTAGTTCATCTACTTGTTCTCCATGTTCATCTAGTTCATCGTATAATTGTCTAGTTCATTGTGTTCTTGTTTTAGTTCTTGTTCTTATTCATGTTCGTGATTCATCCTCACCATGACTTGTAATAATAATAGATTCATAATTATAATGTTCATTGCCTATGTTGGTTATATGCCTAGTTTAGTCGGAGTAGTTTGGTGTTTATGCTTTTGTTCATATAGCGCTCATCCTGAAGTACAAGGGGTGGGTGGTAAAATTAGTGTAGGCATGGTGCCTGGGTTAAGTCTATCTGCGAGTGCTCCCTATGTTCCGGGGCATGTGGTAGATCACGAAGGTGACTATTATAGCTTCGTTGAGTCCTCTGTAGTCCACTCCCCGAATGTAGGATTGTGTAAGGCCTATAGTTACGGGGTGACATCTTGCTATGTTCTTTACCCACCTTGGCAATGTCTCTTGAGTATGGATATGAGATTATTTTGACCATGATGACTAGATATAATTACACTAACTGATGTAGCTCAATGACCTATAGTTATAATCAACCCTAGGAGTTATGTATCTTTATTTTCTAATTCTTTCTAGAATCACGTCAAAGAAGGAAAATGCTCGGTGGAACCTCGTTTGAACATTGTTGAATTATTATCCTTATTTATTATTATGATATGATTCCTGGTTTGAGAAGATTTAGTAGACCTCTTATCACAAGTGTAAGTTATAGCTTATTTCTCTATACCCCCATTCTGCCTTCCTAGTGGTGAATTATAAATAACTATATCTGAAACTTTTCTGAGTGAAATGCTACGACAGGAGTATTTATCTGTGCGCTTACAGATAACCTTTTATTCTATTTTATGCAAGTGCTAAGATTATAAATACAACCATATTTCTTACATCGTGTTAGGGATGACAACTTAACTTAAGCGGTGTAAGAAACACCTGGAATGACGACACTGTGGGGTGCACGCCTTGGAATGGCTGCACCGTTGGTTGCACGTCCTGGAACGGAAACGTCGTCCCGTAATTTGGAATCTCGTAGGGGAAGCGTAAGGTTCCAGAAAAAAAATGATACCTAAAATTATAAAACAAATAATAATATATGAATATGCCCACCCATAGTTATAAGCCAATAGCGTAATAGCGCAAGATATTTTCGTTTCACTACTAGAGATATTAATGTTTTCTTTTCACTACTAGAGATATTTTATTTTCTCTGTTGGAGAGTAGGAGCAGAGTACGTGGCCACGGTGGCATTTTGGGAAGCCGCGATTGGGCAGCTTCCGTGGAGCCTAGGGATTGGACAGAAAGCATGGAGCCTTATTAGCCATGAAGAAAACAGATAGGGTCGGCCGGAAGGATAGGAATGGACGATGACAAAGAATTAAATTTTTACGTTGAAGGGATGAGATCGAACGGGTAGATATTTTGGCATCCTACGAGCTATAAATAGAACCCAGTCCCATGCATGCCATACACACCCACACCACCCACAAGGCTTGTTTGGATGCTCTACTGAAAATCTGCCTAAAACAGGCAAGCAACGCCTGGCGTTGGATTTCGTCCGCCTGGGGTCACGATCGTTGCCTGGCGAGAAATTGTCTGCCACACTCACACAGAAGAACACAGTGCTACTCTCTTTTCAGAGAACGCTCAGGAAAGTTACAGAGCTAGGCCTTGTTTAGATTACGAAAAATTTTTAAACTGATAAATAGTAACTTTTTTGTCTTATTTGATAAATATTGTCCAATCGTAGATGAATTAGGCTTAAAAGATTCATCTCGTGATTTCAAACTAAACTATATAATTAGTTATTTTTTATCTATATTTAATACTCCATGTATGAGTTTAAAAATTAATATGATGAAGAGAGTGAAAAAATTTGGCTATCTAATCAGCGGTACAATAATGCCCTTGCCCTGTGCTTGCTGCACCCTACGTGCACTCAATTGTCTAGTCTCTTTAGCCTCCTGTTTATGCATGCATGCTTGGATTCCAGTACATGTATAGCTATATAGATGTGACGCCTGTTCATGTATGCATGTGAGGGTTCATGCTTGATTATCGGCCACCATCCATTCTAGTTGCTGACATGCCGCATCTCTAAAGCATCAATCAATTACCATAATGCGCAGATTAAATGGAGATTTTGCTAGTACGTGAAGTATAGTGGCTTATTTAAATAATTATTCATAGCCAATCCATGGTTTATCACGTCATGGTCATGCACGCATGCCTAGTTACCGCTGCACGGCTCAGATGCTATTATTTTCAGTAAAGTAATGATGTCCGGTTTAATACCAGCAACCCCACCCGAAGACTCCTTGGAGAAAATAAGTAGCAAAGGCAAGACTGTGCATACCAATTATTTTGCTCTACTTAAATGTTTGCAATGATGTGTGTGTCTGTATGTAGAAAAAGAGGGAGGGATTAAGGGTACACAATAGGCAGAGGACTAGTACACATGAAATAATACCGTTCACTGTCTGGGAGCGTAAGAATACTCAGCCTGAGACTGCCAGACCTGAAATAATGATGCACGGGCGGCCGTGGTCAGTTGGGAAGTGATTAGTCCACACAGATAGGGAATTTGGTGGTGAGGTTCGAGTGTTTCCAAATAATAATACTTAGTGGTGGGAGATGGTGAAAGTAATAATTAATCTCTGCAGAGGATAATTCGAATCATTATCACAGTTTCGGATTCATGCTCTATTTATTTATATTGTCTTTAATAAAATTATTTTCTAATATCTTGCTGAGTATGTGTAAACATACTCATGTACCTTGCTTACGTTGGTATGCGCAGAGGAGGGAGAAAGCTACAGTAGCATAGAAGGGACGCATGAAGATGAAGTGCATGCCTAGACTTGGGTAGCTGCGTTTGTTGATTCCACGAGTAAAGGCAAGCAGTCGCTAGGCTACAGGGGTGTCGGTCCAGAAATTTGAATGTACTGCTCTTTGTAATGGTTGAATTGAATAAAATAAAGAAGTGCCTTGTGGTTATGATGCCTATATGAGCCTAGTGTGTGTGTAAAATTTTCATTTTATACACATCCGGCGCTGTCACGTTGAATGAGTTTTGGGGGGCGTAACAGGAAGACCGACGGCGAGGAGGCCACTGTCAGAGTATCATAAATAGTAACATATTATCTAATCACGAGATATGTTAGTCCTATATACTCTATATAATTAGCCCATGAGGTCCAATGCAATATATTGAACATTCCACCAATTATATTCTTTTTCATCGTCGCTGCATCTACATCGCCATCCCCTGTGCATCGACGGTTGTGTCTTGCGTCGTCGTTGGGTGGTGCTCGCCGACGGGTCCCGACTTCCGTCGGCACATCGCCTTCGTCCTGCTGATTGGGTCTTCGTCATCGAGCTGCAACTACACCCACGTCGCCGCTGGGCCTAGATCGCCGACCCTCGCATCGTTGCTGAGCTCCACTCGCCGATGCGTCGCTATCGCACTTCTTCTACTTCGTCCAGCACAACCACGTCGTGTCCCCGTGGTTGGGGCCCTCTCCCTTGTACGCCCGATATTGGCCATACCGACGCGTGCTTTCTTCCCGATGCGTTGCTCGGACTGGCAAACCCAGCACACGCCTCGGCGCATAGGTGGCTTGCAGCATCGACTTCGGCATCGACCCTCCCGTTCCCATCTCGTCTACCTCGAGTGCGTCGTCGCCTTTCTTCTACGTCCACGACGGCCTTGACTTTGGCATCGCTCCTCCCACGACGACTGCCTCGACGAGTCTCCGTCATATCACCATGGCGCCCTGTGTGCGCCTGCAGCTCCATTAACAAGGCTACCCGACCACAACTACAACGATCGTGGCCACTTCAGCACGCCCCCCTCGACCACGGCTACTGCGCCCTCACGCTCGGCTACCTCGACATCGACACAAAGGGCTACCGCCTTGCATGAGGACTCATCGGGTTCTTCTCCAGCCACAGCATACGCGCCGCATCGACTACTATGACTACGGGGGATGTTAGCTTGTCATCTTCTTCTCCAGTCTCATTTTCTATAGCGCTCCCGCTATGACTGTGGGGGAGTGTTAGAGTATTAGGAATAGTACCATATTGTCTAACCACGAGAGGTGTTAGTCCTATGTATTCTATATAATCAGCCCATGAGGCCCAATGCAATATATTGAGTATTCCACTAATTATATTCTCTTTCAGCCACAACCAATTGCGGTGGCCACTGCCTCTGTGCAGCCATAACGGTGAGGCGCGAGAACATGTCGGTGACGGATCGGGTCAGCTCATGGATGTCCGCAATCATCTGCTCCGGCGTCATCAGAGAGGATGCAGCGGGTGCCGAAGAAGAAATCATGGCGGCGGAGGATCCCTGGGAACCTGACAGCTCCGATACCAGATTGTTATGTGGGCTGATGGGATCAGGAGGTGAGAGCTAAGGAGAGCAGCGAAGGCGTGCGTGCAACAGTACCGTGGGTACTGTTCACAGCGGCGGTTAGGGCTGCGAGGGCGCTAGAGATCCGGCCGTGGAGCGTTTGCCCATGGTCGGGCAAGAGGGAAGGGATGTCCTTCCAATCTCTTGCTCTATCCTTATATAGAGAGGTTAACTTGACTCCTAGGCAAACAACTAATTAACTCTAACAGGCTAAAGCCCATTAGGCCCTTGATTGACTCTCCTAACATAAACCCATAGATGACCAATGCATGCGCTTGAAAAACAAAACGTTTACATCGGAGCACATATATTTGGATGAAAAATAAAAATTTATTAATAAACAGAGCAACTTTACTTGCTTGATTGAGGATATTGAAAACACAAGCTGAAAAAAATTCAAATTTCTTCTATACGGAGTGAACTAAAGTTCATAGGCAGAAAGCAGCACAAATGCAGCTGACACCCTAGGCAGCCAGGCACCACTGATCATCAAATGGAGACCTTGACAATATAGGTCCTTGCATTAATAGGCTAAGATTGACAAATCACACATAAATAGATCTAGGTGCGATGGTAATGATTATGCACTTTTTAACCATGTGGCATAAGACACCTGAACAAAATCAAGGACTAATAAAGATTATGTTATATGATGATGATCAAGAGAAATACCTCGTATTTAAGATAACCTCCGAGAACATCTAAAAGCAAGCGGACCACTTTCAGCACTCCTGCTCCCTTCAGCTCCACTTTTGTTAGAAAAGACCATCAGTTGATTCATCTAGAAGTCCTAGGCCAAGTTTACAAATGAAACAAAGAAACATTTTTTCTTTTGATGTAACAGGTGGGTTCACCCCTTACTGATTTTTATTGAAAAATTGAAATAAAGTACAAGTATAGCCAAGTACAGAAGGGTCAAGAGACAAAGAAGGAAACAAAAGACATAAGTAAAATTGCATAAAGGCTTCTATCCATAGACTAATGCTAGGTTGATATGTTGCTTTTGCTCTAAGAAAAACTTGAGTGAATTCTTTCTTGAAGACCGAACGGCACCGTAGCATTGAACGCTGAATACCTCTGAAGATTGAACCATTTCTGATAGCCCAAATAGACCAGCACATTGTGATGATAATTTCCATGTAAAGCGGCAATTGAAGTTGGGCTCTGAAGAGTTGTAGGGTTGCAAAGGGATCATCAGGTTGAGTAACTGACTCCTCAATTGGGGAGGTGCAGAGAACACGATTATAATCATCCAAATTTATATTCTCCTTCTTAATAATTCTCTAGTGCTTAAACGGTCACACATTAAGAGCCAAAAAAGGATCTTATGCTTATTCTGACAGCAAGACTTCCAAAGCTACTTAAAAGTTGGGTGAGCTTGGACTGGACCACTGAGATGTTTATAAGCTTTCCTGGAAGAAAATAAGACCGATCCTAAATATAAGGCCATTGATCAGGTTTCTGTTGCAACTGCAGATCATTGATGATCAGACCCAAGTCTTGATACTGTTGGAAAGCTGCTTCTTCAGACAAAGGCAGATGGAATAGGCTTAGAATGTTTTCAGTTTGACAGGCTTGCTGAACAGAAATATTTGGGTCTTTAGCATATAAAAAAAAGCTGAGGAAAAATCTGTGCCAGTAGCAAATTGTTCCACACATCCAACCAAAGGAAGCATGAGGTACCATTCTGGACTGTAGCAGCAGCTAGGCCTTTAAAGAGATCAAGGAGCTTAAGAGTGTCACGCCACACGCACACACAAAAAAAATCCTTTTCTAGTCTGTACCAGAGGCAATTTACCATTTGGGTAATAACAGTTCCATATCAAATGTACCAAAGGAGTGTTAACTTTATTAAAAAAAATTGTGTAAATTCTTGATTAACAGGCTCTGATTCCGAGTCTGCAGATTTAGGACTCCCAAACCACCATTATTCTTAGGTTACTTCACTGCAAAGCATAAGCAAAATGTCAGGAATAGTCACCAACTACCAGGTTACATGACAGGTGAACTTTCTTCATGTGACTTAGTTGCGCCCACCCCAATATCCGCATACAAGTGCTGTTAATAACCTACCTGCAAACAACAGAAAGTGTACATTCCATGATATGTGCAGCGTGCAAAACACATGGCCAAACTTAGCAGTAAAGATGATGCAGGCATGCACAGAAACCTTAAGATTGGGACTTTAAACAACATAAACGTTGACAACAAAATACATTTTGGAAATGCTTCTTTGTACTAAAAGCATTGAAGAAGCATTAAAATGTATAGATTTGCACTTGTCATCAATCAAGAAAGATGTGTGTATCTTCTAGAATTAAACTCTTCTTCTTAATTACGGTGATGCAAAAATTTTTGCATGTATCCAGGAAGAAAATGTGTCACAATTTCCAGCCACGACCCAACACATAATATCCAAAAACAAAATGTCAACCTCTATCCTTCTGGAATATGAGAGAAACGAAGGCACACGTGTACCAGCATTGGAAACAAGCTTTTGTTTATTTTTTTTCTTTTGTTTTGACAGGATATCATAGGCAATTTTTGGCCTCTAAGTAACAGACCGAGCCAGCAAATTTGAAGGGGCAACCTGAAGGGTAAATTAAGCATGCAACTGCATACCTCGGTTATTGCAGGCATGTACCAAGTAAAGCGGTATTCCCACGTACGATTCTCGTTCTCTACCACTCAATCCGCCACTTCAATGCATGGCTTGGCACGCTTGCTCCTAGTCCGCTCCTCGGGCCCAGAACGGATAACAAAGGTCTCCCGTTTCCCGTAACGGAAGCTGGCTTTTCCTTCCTAATCTAATACTGTAATAATAACGGAAAACTATAACTACTGTACTTCTGTCGGGTGGGCCAGGCATCCTTCTCAACTGGTACATGCATATTAAGGTTATTAGATACTGACACACGCATAACGTGCAGTAAAAGGCACCGCCTCTAAGAGCGTGCAAGGCAACTTGCATAGTTGCACCGGATCGGCTCAGAGTCAGAGAGCCAAAGGGCTCCAGCCGCCGCCGCATCTTCCTCGCCCCAACGGCCGACCCTTTTCAGCGATCAGCGCCTGCCTGCTGCCTGCATTTCGTGAGGCAGTCATCATCTCGTTCTCTATCTCATTCCTTGATCTGTAAGTTCTCCTCCTCATTCCATAACGTAATTCAATATCCATTTCCTTTACTGCCGGAGACATTTTTCTTGCTTGCATGCTTGATTGATCCGCCGACCAGCAGAACACCATAAAGCTTGTGCCTTTGGAGTCGGGTCCTTCTATGTTCCGGTTGTATTCGTTCTGCTTCTTGGAACTTGGCTCTTTAGTAGACAAGTAGCGGTCGCGCTCGATCGATCATGCATCGCCGCGCTTGTTACTCATGATAGGATTGGTTCGTGTGTGTGCGCTTGTGATTTGGTCCAAGGTAGGATTTCGAGCCGATAATGCAATGTAGCCTTCATCCATCGAATGCAGGGCCAAGGGCATTTGATTCTAAAAATAGAGCAGGGTTTTGTTTTGCTCAAAAGAACAGAGTTTTGTCTGTGGTCTAGGGGATTTTCCTTTTGTCCCCCTGAGTAAATTGTTGTTGCTTCTAGAATGAACACCAAGTATGTTTCTACCGTATTCCACTTCATTGATTTTCCATGTGTCACCTTAATTTACCCAATTACTGGTGCCTTCATGTACAACTTGCTCTCTAACTTCATTAATCTTGCCCTCTGGCCTCACTACAATTTCTTTTGGGTGGGTGGACTGGGCATTGAACTGAGACATCATTTTGGTACTCCATTCCATCTACGAGTTCAGTGACTGGAGCTTCATCTCCATGTGCTAGTACATGGTCAACATTCTGGAACCAGGGGCAGTCGCATCTGTTGAAGTTTGTTACCAAACCTAAGGCCCTGACCTTGCAATGCAACTTCACCTGCATACTACTCATCATTGAGACTCAGTTTGCGTTATTATTAAATTGTGCAAAATTGGCTACTCCCAAAACATTTGTGCACCATCATATGAAAAATGAAGTCTCAGCGAGGGTCATCTGCTTACTTTAATGTGTATATGTACCTAATTATGTTGCCTTCTTTTCTGTTGCGATGAATTAGAGAAAACAGGTCTGAAATGATATGATAAGCTGAGTCAAATGATATGATAAGACCACCATGGTTAACATGCACGTGCGGTTATGACTTCATATGTTGAATGCATAATCTATGTTTCGTCAATAAGAATTTTAAGAATATATCAGTTTTTATCCCACAATAAGTTCTGTTGTTTATTTGTCCTCTAGGTCATTGCACTTCTCCCTTCCTCTGAAAATGGGCTCTAGTCCAGAAGAGCAATTTGTCTGCCCTTGGATGGGTGTTCTAGCCAACGTGCCTACTCAGTGAAGGATGCGGGACAAGTTGGAGAGAGTGGAAATCGGCTTAAGGAGCAACTTTCAAGCTTCTATCCCCAGAAGGTTACTCCTGTATGGACTCCTAGAGGTCACACAGGATATGCTATTGTTGAGTTTGGCAAAGACTGGACTGGCCTCACTAATGCACTCGCCTTCGAAAATCATTTTGAGGCAAAGGGATATGGCAAACTGGATTGGAAGCTGAAGAATAACAGAGGGCCAGAGATGTTTGGATGGGTTGCAAGAGCAGATGATTATAGACGTCTAGATCGTATTGGAAACCATTTGCGAGAAAATGGTGATCTGAAAACTATTGGTGATCTTGAAAGTGAAGGGGCTCATAAAACTGATAAGCTTGTTGCTAGCTTAGCTAGCGAGATTGAAGTAAAGAACAGTCGTGGAAAAACTGAAAGCCAAGTGCAATGAGATGACCGCATCGCTTAACGAGATGATGGAGAAAAGGGAGAAGATCCTCCAGAAGTATAATGAAGGTTTCTGTTCATATTTTATAATTTATGTGTTCTTTTACGGTTTAGTACTCAGCATAGCTGCATTTCTGTCATCTTAGTGGAAATGGCACTTAGCTTCCAGTTGTTTAATGGTCTTTTAACTTTTGGTTTTACCTTTACTAGTAATTGACAAGATGCAGCAAAATTATCGAAAGCATTCAGAGAAGGTCTTTGATGAGAATAAAAAACTCCGCGAAGAGTTGGAGTCCAGGATGCACGAACTTGACTTAAAATCCAAGCATCTCGATAACATAGCTTCCCAAAGTGATGCAGACATAAGGAATCTTCAGCAAGAGAAAGAGGTGTGTACACGTTAATTACTGTAGCTTTCTCCCGTTTAAAATTTTAAATCTCGTTGGGAGTAATTTCTTCTGTAGTGCCTAGTATTTAATTTATTACTAGATATTCTACATTTGTTTTCAGATTACAATTGCATATGGATTAGCGATAAGGGATCAGGTAAAATGCAGGGAAGTTGTAGAGTTTTCGTTGTGTCTCCTTCTGGAACAGGAAGGGAATGATTCCCTCTAGTTTCATACAAAGATACTGGTAAAACAATACAAAGCAGTTGCACTGTCTGTTTTTTTTTGAAACTTAGTGCACTCTTTTGAAGTTCCATCTAGCACCACATGGTAAACATATACCTATCTATTGCAGATCGTCTAAAAGAAAAAATGATCAAGTTTACCATCTTTACTATACCAGCAACAAGAAATCTTGTGCCTGTCAATTGCTGTATATCTGCTGCACATCAATGTTCATTTTTTTCTGTTTTCGAAATAGTTTCCATGTATTATTCTTATTCCAAAAACAAGCAGGATAAAAGACGCCACTAGATTCAGCTATCTATTTTTCTCCACAGATTTTGGACTCATTATATAGTCTAAATGGTAGCACCAATGCCTACACATATAGATTATTTCATCATGCAACATTGATACCCTTTCTGTGGTGTATCTTCCTTGTATAAAAGCAGCTGATTTGTCATTTGCTACTTATTGATTGAAACACTATGTTCCATCTATAACTGTTCAATGAACAAATGGGTCTAAATTTCGGTATGGCCTTACCATCCTTAACCTTGGGCACTCTATGATCTTGCAATCATTAATTTTGGGGGGTACATTGATAAAACCATTTTGGATGGCATTCAATGATGCTAGTGACGAGATGTTGGGTGCTATTGTAATTTCCCTGTAGTGTGCTATTCGTACAACTTATTCCAGACTTGTTTCTGGTTGAGCACAGAACAAAGTTGAAATTAATCATATTGAGATGGCAACAATGGAGCAACCGAAGGCCGATGAGAACTTGCTTAAGCTTGTGGAAGAACAGAAGGTTCGATTCGAGGTCAAATATATATTGTTTCATGTTATTTCTCGAGAAGCTAACATCTATGAGTGTGTTACTATGTGGAAATGCAGAGGGAGAAACAAGCTGCTCGCAAAAGGATTCTCCAATTACAGCAGGACTTGGATGCCAAACAGAAGCTTGAGTTAGAAATACAAACACTGAAAGGAAAACTGGAAGTTATGAAGCATATGCCAGGTGAGCAGAACTCTGAATCAAAGAAGAAGGTGGATGAACTCACTGAGGAGCTGAAAGCAAAGGGCAAGAAATTGGAAGCAAAGCAGACTCGGAACACTACTCTGACTATCGAGGAAATGAGGACGAATGATGAGTTCCAACACGCTCGGAAGGAGCTGATAGCTGTAAGCAACCACATCGTTTGACCAGCTATCCAATACTAGGCTCTGCTGTGCTGTCACAAATCAATGATGGCACCTTAGGCATCCTTTGCTTTGGCATCATATCTTCTCATGCATTTTTTTTTCCAAATTGTTCATGCTTTTCAGGGCTTTGAGCATTCTGGTTCTGGCCGAGCTAATTTATGCATAAAGAGAATGGGTGAGCTTGATCTGAAAGCATTCGGAATCGCTTGCCGGGAAAGGTTATCAGAAGAGGATGCAGTTTCCCTTTGTTCAAGGTTGGAAGATGAATTTAGAAACCCACACTGGGACCCTTTTTTGGTCAAAATGGTGGACGGAAAAGAAACGGTCTGTCCGCCCTTGATCACTTGCAATTGGTATCCTGCTTCCCTAGTTCTGCCTGTTTATAATTTTGAGTATCAGTTTCATAGAAGTGGGCTTGCAGTTCAGTTTTGCAAGCTGTCACATGATACATGGTACATCTGATGGGTATTCTCTGGCTCAGGGAGTTCTTAATGAGGACGATGAGATGCTCCGGCAGCTGAAAGAAGAGCACGGTGAAGAAGTTTATTTGTTGGTAATAAAGGCAATGCTTGAGATCAATGAGTACAATCCCAGTGGCCGCTATCCTGTACAAGAGGTGTGGAACAAGAAAGAGGACAGGAGAGCAACACTGAAGGAAGGCGTCCAGTACGGCATGAAGCAATTGAAGACTCGCAAGAGGAAGCGTTGAGCCAATTGGTTGGCTGGGTTCGGTTATGTCTGTGATCTCGTTTCTCCTGATGCAACATAGCTGGAACATGAACTTGATATTAGCTCGTCGTTTTTAATTATTAACTCATGATAATGAGTGAGTGAGTAGACTCTCGAGATTCAGTATGGATTCTCCTGCTGTGGAATGGACATATGAATACTGTTATGTTTCTGGGATGTTAACCACTTTATGGACAGCTCGTTTCTTAGTTTTCTGGAGTCAAACTAAAACGCAGTTCTGCTTGGTACAAACATGACAACGATATAACTCTGGTTTAGCGATGTGTAACTCGTAGTTTTTTGAACAATTTTTTTTTTACAATTCACTACGCCAGAAACAATTTGTATGGGCAGTTCTAGGACCTCTATAGGGGCGGTTGGCCCAGCCGCCCCCCAATGGTGCTCTTAGAAATCAAGGACCGCTCCTACAAATCCCATTTTTAGGGGCGGCTGGATCAATAGCCGCCCCTACAGTGCATTTTTCAGAATAAAAAAAATCCAACGAGCCCGCTGATGAGCCCATCGACGAGCCCACCACCGAGCCCATATCCACGCCGCCGCCGCCCTAGATCCGCTCGCCGGATCCGCCGTGGCTGGCATCCTCCAGTCGTAGCTCTGCTCGCTCCTCGAGGACGAGGCAAGGAGGAGGCGCACCTCAATCCGCACCACCGGATCCGCCGTGCCGGCACGCCGCCCCCCACCGGATCCGGCGTTTCACGGGTCGCCTGCATGAGAGGGAGGGATGAGGAAGGCACTGAGAGAGATGAGGGTGGAAGAGAGAGAGGTAGACGTACCTGGCACCACTTGAGCACCTGGAGGAGCGTAGGACCGTCGCCGCAGCACCACCGGAGCACCCGCTCGAGGCCCCCGCCGCCAGCTCCGCAACATACGAGGCCGCCGCCGCGCCGTGCCACCGGATCGAGCCCGCCGCAACTGGGTCCACCACGAACGAGCATACCACCGAAACCCTAGCGTCGCCGCCCGCCGGAGCCGCCTCGCGCGCCGCCGCTCGCCGGGGCCGGCGCAAGGGCCACCGGAGCCGCCGTCGGGCCGCCGCGAGCGCCGTCTAGCCGCCTCGAGCGCCGCCATCACCACGTCGCCGCGCTGCCTGGCCCCGCGTGCCGCCGCTAGCCTGGCCTCACGCGCGCCGCCGCGGGACGCCATGGGGAGGGGGCGCTGCCGCGGGATGCCGTGGGGAGAGGGCGCCGCTCGGCCACCGCCTCCCCTCGGCTGGGCGCGGGGAAGGCCCCGATGGGGAGCTGGTGCCCCACTCCACTCCCTTCTCTGCTGTCTGAGCGTGAAACAAAGAGATAGGAAAAGAAAAGAGAGTGAGGGGATTAGGGTTAGCGTTTTCAACCCACTCCTTTTATACTTGGCTGGAGAAACATCAGCCGTCCATCAAGATGGACGGCCACGGTTCACTGGGGCCAGCAGGTCGTGGGCCATTTTAGCTAACGGGCCGAATGGTCTGCCCTCGGCCTTGTATGAACAGTGCAAATTCTATTTTTTATTTTCTAGAAATTAATTTATAGAATATTTGAATGAATTTGAATTGGATTTAAATGTAGATGTCAAATGAAAAAATTTAAAGGCTCAATTGACCAAGCTGTACAATCTTGGTATTCAAACTTTGCTCATTTGGGGTCATTTGGAGGCTCAATTGACCAAGTTTGACCAAGTCAAATCTTGGATTAAGAAAAAATGACACTTTGACCGTAGTTTTTTAAGCCCTGGATGGTCTGAACTCAAAAAGTCATGAATACCAAGCTTGGTTCACTCATCAACATCTACATCTAATACATAGGACGTTTTTGCATTTGACAAAGCGTTCGCAAAATGTAGTTCTAAATCCACAAGTCTCATATATAGTTTCATAAAGTCTCTGTGAGATTCAAGATTTTAAAACTAGTGTTTACTAATACTTTCTCAAATGCAAAAATGACCTATGTATAAAATGTAGATCTTGATGAGTTCTACAAATATGGTATTCAAAAGTTTTTTATTTGAGGTCATTTAGTGCCTCATTTGACCAAGTTTGACCAAGTCAAGTCATAGATTTTTAAAAATATGACTAGTGTTTACTAACACTTTCTTAAATACAGAAACAACTTATGTATCAAATGTAGATATTGATGGGTTATACAATCTTGGTATTCAAATTTTTTTTATCTGAGGTCATTTAGTGCCTCATTTGACCAAGTTTGACCAAGTTAAATCTTAGATTTATAAAAATGACACTTTGACTGCAGTTTTCGAAACCCCAAATGGCCTCAAATAGAAAAGTCATGAATAACAGGTTTCTTAAACTCGTCAAGATATACATATGGTGTTTTGGTCAACTTTGCATTTTACAAAGTTTCGATGGTTCAAATTTTAAATTTTGAAATTTTTATAGCTCAAAACCAGTTTCCGGAGCCACAGATGGTTTCAACTCGAAAAGTCATGAATACCAAGATTGGTCCACTCATCAAGATCTACATTTGACACATAGGCCATTTTTGCATTTGATAAAGTATTAGCAAAGTATAGTTCTAAATCCACAAGTCTCACATATAGTTTCATAAAGTCTATGTGAGATTCAAGATTTTATAACTAGTGCTTACTAAAACTTTCTTAAATAAAAAAATGACCTATATATCAAATGTAGATCTTGATGAGCTCTACAAACATGGTATTCAAAAGTTTTTCTTTTGAGGCCATTTAGTGTCTCATTTGAGCAAGTTTGACCAAGTCAAATATTGAATTTTAAAACATGTGACTAGTCTTTACTAATACTTTCTCAAAAGCAAAAATAACTTATGTAGTAAATATAGATCTTTATGTGTTCTACAAATATAGTATTCAAAATATTTTTATTTGAGGTCATTTAGTGTCTCAATTGACCAAATTTGACCCAGTCGAACCTTGGATTTTAACAAAATATAAGTAGTGTTTACCAACACTTCCCCAAATGAAAAAAAAACTATATTAAAAATGTAGATCTTGATGTTTTTTATGATCTTGGTATTTAAAAGTTTTTTATTTGAGGTAATTTAGTGTCTTGTTTCACCAAGTTTGACCAAGTCAAATCTTAAATTTTAAAAACATGCGATTAGTGTTTACTAACACTTTCTCAAATGCAAAAACAAACTATGTAGCAAATGTAGATCTTGATGAGTTGAACAATCTTGGTATTCAAAAGTTTTTCATTTGAGGTCATTTTATGTCTCATTTCATTAAGTTTGACTAAGTTTGACCAAGTCATTTGTAGGGACGGCTGAAAACACCAGCCGCCCTTACAGTGCTATTTGTAGGGGCGGCTGGTTTGCCGGTGCCCGCGCATCTCACTGTAGGGACGGCTTAATCATAAGCCGCCCCTACAGTGACTGGGGCCTCGTTCTCATGAATCGTTTTTCACGTAGTGATTGAAGCCCTGGTGAATGATGTAACTCTGTTTTCAAACAATAAAGTGCGTCAGATGGCTTCCCTAAAAAAACATGACAACAATATGTATTTACGAATATTTACACACTTAACCTTCATTCAAATGCAATACTTACTCATATGAAACAAAAATCTCCATCCTAAACCAATTTTAATATTGTCGTTACCCAGGAAATGGGTACCCCAAACCCCTGATTTACCGGGCTAAACCTCACAAAATCAGCAACGCGAACCCTCCAGTGAACTCCCACGATTAACGTTCGAAGGCCCGCAGGCTAAAGCATATTGGGTTGACCTACGAACGGGCTATGACGGCCTAAAGCCAAAGCCTGCTCGAGGGGCTACCGAGCGGACTGGGACTGTACACTCGAGGGTACAATTCGGGCTCGAGGACGAAACTTCGCCCGGCGAACGAGCCTGCCCTCGAGGACGGAACTTCGTTCGCACGAATGGGCAGCCCTCGAGGACAGTGCACCCCTCGGCTACCGACTCTCCCGTACGGATCTGGGCGCATTTAATGCGATTTACCTACCCCTGCCTAACCGTATGGCCACAGTTACGGTAACAGTTGTGGGAGTGGCGGTCAAATCTTGCTTTTACCACCCATGCCCTGGAATCCCGCGGATCGTACTTCGCTGTTGCGCCATGCCGAGCACTGTGCCCCATCCAGCACCCCCTCGAGACGTATGAATCAGCGTGTTTCCCGCATTTCTCGGGATTCGACCTTATCCAGTGAGGCTCGACGCCTTTGGCTCGACCCCTTTGACTCGACCCCCTCGACTCAAGACAAGTCCTCGACTGCCGCCCCTCGACTCCGTCGGACGAACCCTCGAGCGGGACCCCAACAACTCCGGGCTGCACTTCAACAACTCTCGACACGACGGCTGCAGGGCCTCCATACCGACGTACATCACTGCAGCAGTACCGACGTGATCGGCCTCAACGCCATGCGTCACCAGCCATGCGAACTCTAAATATATGTACTCCTGTGCCCCTCCTTCATCTATAAAAGGAGGCGCCGGGACGTTAGAAAAAGGGGGGACGAGAGGATCCAGAGCATAGAAACGCTAAGGCTTTAGATCACAGAACGACACCGTGAGGCAGTGTAAGGTCGAGAGCTAGGCGTCCGAACGCCCAAGCTCCACCTCACGCTCCTCACACCCGCTTGTATTTTCCCCTGTACTAGCACTTCGGTGCAAGATAACATGAACTATCCTCCCCCGTTGGACGTAGGGCCTTCTTTGCCCGAACCAGGATAAATCGCCATGTCCTTCTTGCATCACCCACCGGATTAAGGGAGCACGCAATTACAAATATTACTCGTTGGTGTTAATCCCTCGGGGGTCAGAACACCGACAGTTGGCGCGCCAGGTAGGGGAGCCGCGTGTCACTAACGATTTCCCGCCATTTTTTCCAGATGGGCGACTTTGTTCCACCACTTCCGCGCGCTACGGTGATCTGGTTTGGGAGCCTGGAGTTCATGACCCTCGGCCAGGGCTATGACATGACCCTGCTCTCGATCAGTGACCCGAGTGGAGGTCGCGGTACGCCCCCACGCTCGTGGGGGGCCGCTCGCCGGTCTCACCACCATGCTTCCACATCCAGAAGGAGGCACGATCGACACCGTCATCGCCATCAACCTGAGTCGAGGATGGTTCCCGCCGCTTTCTCCTCGCCCCTAACTGGAGATGAGGAACCCCTTGTTGAGGGGTTGTCTGACCCAAGTTCAGAAGTAGAGGGCAAACCGGCAGGACCCCACCACGATCCCGACTCCACCTTCGCAGTACGCTCATCGAGGAAGCACGACGAAGTCCCCGTTTGATCGAGCCCGCTCCCGCACGAGCTGTTCGAGCGTCATCGGCGGCCTTCGTTCGACTTCAACAATGCCACGACGACGATCTCGACAGCGACCCACTCCAACATGAGCACATTAGGGGACTGCCCAGGCACCCTTCTCCGTGCAATGATGGACATGGGGACTATCACACCAGCCTCCGAGGGCTTGGCCTTCGCGAGAGCGCCCGGCCCCCGGAGGTACACCGTCGGCACACTCCGATGGCAGCTGCAGGAGGAGGCGCGGGGACAATTCCTCGTTTTCTGCTGCGGTGACCCCGACTCTGACTCTGATCATTGGGATCCTACCCGCGAGTACCTCCACATCGATGGTGGTGTCGACTCCGATCAGGACGCCATCGATCCAGCGGCCGGGGCAGCTACCGCTGCGGCGGGAGGTGCTCTCCCCAGAGCAGAGGACCAACAACCAGACGCACCCCGAGAGGCGTGCCCCCATCCTGGCGAGCAGGACGCACAGCTGGCACAAATTTGGGAGTTGCAGGCGAAGCTCGCCGACGAGCAGGAACGATTGCGCCTGCTCGAGCTAACCCTCGAGCAAGAACGGCGACTGCCCGGCGGTAGAGCCCGAGCCAGGGCCCGAGAGGTGAACCGACAGATCAACGAGGCTGGGGCACCCGAGCAACCCGCTAACCGTTATCCCCGAGCAAGCCAGAACATTGTCGCGGCGGCTATGCTCCTTCGCAATATGCCCGCGCCATCCAACTCGCAAGCTCGGTGGATACAACGCGAGGTCGAGGATCTCCTCCAAGTTGCTGCTGTTCAGCAGGCCGAGAGCTCAGCCTCGAGGCATCGAGGGGCAGCCTCTGAACCTCAGGTCGAGCCCTCCTGGCCCGAAAGGGAGAGCTCGGTCGATCAGGGGGCAGCCCCCCGACCGAAGAAGAAGCCGGCCCGAGAACGTATCAACGACGACTGCGCTCCCTGCGACGCGCGCCTTGACATTGTCAAAAATCGCAGACGCAAGTACGGGGATGCCGAGGATCAAGGGTACAGCGCCCATCGTGGAGGGCGTTACGACAGCGATGAAGACCGATGGGCCCCGGAGCCACCGGGTCCCCGAGTCTTCAGCAGGACGATCCGCTGCGCCTAGTTGCCCGATAAGTTTTGACCCCCCACGAGCATCGTCAAGTACGACGGCGAAACCAATCCCGAGCTCTGGCTAGCCGACTTTTGGCTGGCCTATCAGGCGGGCGGGGCACATGACGACCACGTCCTCATACGTCACCTTCCCCTATTCCTGTCTGACACCGCGCGTAGGTGGCTCGAGGAGCTTCCCCTGACCAGATTCGCGGCTGGGTCGACCTTGTCCGGATCTTCGAGGGGAACTTCAAAGGTACCTACGTGCGTCTCGGGAACTCCTGGGAACTGCGCAACTGCAAGCAGAAACCCGGGGAGTCTCTCCGTGACTTTGCTCGATGATTCTCCAAGCTCCGCACTGAACTACCCCACATCTTCGATCTTGACGTCATTCTAGCGTTTGTTGCGGGTACAACCTGCAAGGACCTAGTTCGCGAGTTGGGGCGTAACCGCCCCGACACCGTCAACGAGCTCATGGATGTGGTCGCCAACTACGCGGTCGGCGAAGAGGTGGTCGGCGCCTTCTTCAGCGACGGGAAGGACAAGGGAAAGGCGCCGACAGCCGACGACGCTGGAGGCTTGAGCAAAGGGCCGAAGAGAAACAACAAGAAGAAGAAAAATTAGCAAGGCAAGCGTGAGGCTGCAGAAGATGATTTCATCGTAGCAACCGAATGCAAAAGACCTCGAGGTCCCCCCGAGGGCGCCATCTTCGACAAAATGCTCGAGGAGCCCTGCCCTTATCACGAGGACGGGGCGAAGCACAAGCTCAAGGACTACCGCATGCTTTGAAAGCACTTCGAGCAAGTGGGTGTGAAGAAAGGTGACAACAAGAAAGACCAAGGCGGCGGTGAGGGAGACAACGGGGAAGACAAAAAATTCCCCGAGGTCTATGACTGCTACATGATCTTCGAGGGCCCCTCGACCCCGCTCACGCCTCGACAGCGCAAGCGGGAGCGTCGAGAAGTCTTCTCTGTCCGAGTCGCGACACCTCACTACCTCGACTGGTCTGACGCGCCCATCACGTTCGACCGCGATGACCATCCGGATCGAGTCCCCAACCCTGGGGCCTATCCGCTCATCGTCGACCCAATCATCATAAGCACTCGCCTCTTGAAGGTCCTCATGGACGGCGGCAGCAGCCTGAACGTCATCTACCTCGAGACCCTCGCCCTCCTAGGAGTCAGGAGGTGCCAACTCCGACCCAGCGCCGGGGGATTCTATGGCGTCGTGCCAGGGAAAAAGGCCCTTCCCGTCGGCCGTATCGACCTTCTAGTCTGCTTTGGCACCCCTGCCAACTTCAGGAAAGAGACCCTCACCTTCGAGGTGGTCGGGTTTCACAGAATGTATCACGCTATCATCGGCCGACCGGGCTACGCGCAGTTCATGGCGATCCCGAACTACACCTACCTCAAGCTCAAGATGCCAGAGCTCAAGATGCCAGGGCCCAAGGGCGTCATCACCGTCGCCTCCTCCTACGAGCATGCGTACGACTGCGACGTCGAATGTGTTGAGTATGGAGAGGCCGTTGAGCAAAATGCCATGATAGCCACGACCCTCGAGCGCCTCGCCGACGAGGTGCCAGATCCCAAGAGGCACGCCGGCAACTTTGAGCCTGCACAAGACACCAAGAAAGTCCCCCTCGACCCGAGCTGCCCCGACGAGAAGGTGCTAATGATTAGCGCCGACCTCGAGGGCAAATAGGAAGCCATGCTCGTCGACTTTCTCTGCGCGAACGCTGATATGTTTCGTGGAGTCCTTCGGATATGCCGGGCATACTGAGGGAAGTCATCGAGCCCGCCTTGGAGATCTGGGCCGGGTCTAGACCGACGAAGCAATGCCTGCGTTGCTTCGACGAGGAGAAGCGCAGGATCATCGGCGAGGAGGTGCACAAGCTTTTGGCGGCTGGATTCATCAAGGAGGTCCATCACCCTGAATGGTTAGCTAATCCCGTGCTAGTTAAGAAAAAGAATGGAAAAATGCGGATGTGTATTGACTATACTAGTTTAAACAAAGCATGTCCCCAAAGTTCCGTTTCCTTTACCACGCATTGATCAAATTGTTGACTCTATCGTGGGATGTGAAACCCTCTCGTTCCTCGATGCTTATTCTGGCTACCACCAAATCAAGATGAAAGAGTTTGACCAGCTCGCAACTTCCTTCATCACACCTTTTGGCATATACTGCTATGTCACCATGCCCTTCGGCCTTCGAAACACCGGGGCGACGTATCAGCGGTGCATGCTCCACATTTTTGGCGAACACATAGGCGACACGGTCGAGGCCTATGTCGATGACATCGTGGTCAAGTCCAGAAAAGTGGACAACCTCATCCATGACCTCGAAATCACGTTCGGGTGCCTTCGAGCCAAAAATATAAAACTCAACCCCGAGAAATGTGTCTTCGGAGTGCCTCGGGGCATGCTCCTCGGATACATCGTCTCCCAGCGCGGGATCAAGGCCAACCCCGAGAAGGTGGCGGCCATCATGCGAATGGGGCCGATTCGGGATCTCAAGGGCATGCAGAAGGTCACGGGCTGCCTCGCGGCCCTCAGCCGTTTCATCTCACGTTTAGGGGAGAAGGCCATGCCTCTGTACCGCCTCTTGAAAAAATTCGAGCGATTCACATGGACCGTGAAGGCCGAGGAGGCTCTCGACGAACTCAAAGGCATGCTGACATCCACTCTGATTCTCGTCCCTCCTCGACCAGCGACGTCGACTGAACCGCCCGAGCCTCTCCTCCTCTATGTCGCCGCAACCACTCAGGTGGTCAGCGCGGCCATAGTGGTTGAGAGGCAAGAGGAAGGGCACGCCTTGCCCATCCAGTGGCCAGTTTACTTTGTCAGCGAAGTGCTTTCAGAAACAAAAATCTGCTACCCACAGGTGCAGAAGCTACTCTACGCCATCGTCCTTACGCGTCGTAAGCTCCAGCACTACTTCCTCAGCCACCCGGTTACCGTGGTATCTTCATTCCCCTTGGGGGAGATCATCCATAACCGGGAGGCCGCTGGAAGGATTGCTAAGTGGTCGGTCGAGCTCATGGGCGAGACCATCACCTACGCACCACGGAAGGCCATCAAGTCTCAAGTGCTGGCGGATTTCGTCGCTGAGTGGACCGACACTCAGTTGCCGCCAGTTCAAATCCAAGCTGAGTTGTGGACAATGTACTTCGACGGGTCGCTCATGAAGACAGGAGCAGGCACGGGCTTGCTCTTCATCTCACCCCTCGGAGTCCACATGCGCTACATCATTCGCATCCACTTTGCCACTTCTAATAACGTCGCGGAGTACGAAGCTCTCGTCACTGGATTACGAGTTGCCCTTGAGCTCGGGGTCCGACGCCTCGACGTTCGAGGCGACTCGCAACTAATCATCGACCAAGTGATGAAGGCCTCGAGCTGCCACGACGCCAAGATGGAAGCCTACTGCAACGAAGTACGCAAGTTGAAAGACAAGTTCCATGGCCTCGAGCTTAGCCATATTGCTCGACGATACAACGAAGCCACGGACGAGCTTGCAAAAATCACATCGACTCGAGGTACAGTCCCTCCGGACGTATTCTCGAGGGACCTCTTTGAGCCCTCCATCGATTTGGGCTCGGGGGCTTGCACTACGCCCTCGAAGCTCCACCCCGTGACCTCGACTGGGGCCCCCTCGACCGGGGCCCAGGTTATGGAGATCCAGGGGACTCCTCCTTCGTCGAGCCCGCCGCTGGATTGGCGAGCCCCTTTCCTCGTCTGCCTCATTCGGGGAGAGCTTTCGGAGGACCGGACCAAAGCTTGCTGGATCACGCGACGGGCCAAGTCCTATGTCATCTATGGTGATGGCAAGGAACTCTACAGGCGAAGCCCCTCAGGCGTTCTTCAGCGCTGCATTACTATCGAAGAAGGCAGGAGGCTCCTCAAAGACATACACTAGGGGGCCTGCGGCCATCACGCAGCGCCAAGGACCCTCATAGGCAATGCCTTCCGACAGGGTTTCTACTGGCTGACCGCCATTTCTGACGCCACGAGCATTGTCCGCTCGTGCAAAGGGTGTCAATTCTATGCCAAGCAGACGCACCTCCCAGCTCACGCCCTACAAATGATCCCCATCACCTGGCCGTTCGCGGTCTGGGGGCTCGATCTTGTAGGGCCTCTCAAGAGGACAACCAAAGGGTACACGCACCTGCTCGTTGCCATCGACAAGTTTACCAAGTGGATCAAGGCCTGGCCTATCGGCAACATCCGCTCCGAACAGGCGGTCGAGTTCTTCACCAACATTATCCATCGCTTCGGGGTCCCGAACGTCATCATCACTGACAACGGCACACAGTTCACCGGCAAAAAGTTCTTGGATTTCTGCGATCGCCATCACATCCATGTGAATTGGTCCACGGTTGCACATCCTCGAACTAACGGCCAGGTCGAGCGCGCCAATGGCATGATTTTGCAAGGCCTCAAGCCAAGGATCCTCAACCGCCTCAGCAAGCATAGAAAAAATGGGCCGTGGAGCTGCCTTCGGTCCTATGGAGCTTAAGGACAACACCTAGTCGAGCCATGGTGTTCACCCCATTCTTCTTGGTCTATGGGTCCAAGGCCATCCTCCCCACTGACCTCGAGTATGGTTCCCCTCGACTAAAGGTGTACAACGAGCAAAGCAACGAAGAAGCCCTCGCAAACGCCGTCGACCAACTTGAGGAGGCTCGAGACATGGCACTAATTCACTCCGCGAGGTATCAGCAGAAACTTCGATGCTACCACGATAAGCACGTGCTCCTGAGGGACTTCCAAGTTGGAGACCTCGTCCTACGTCGACAACAGAGCAACAAGGGACGTCACAAGCTGACCCCGCCATGGGAAGGCCCATACGCCGTAGCTGAGGTGCTAAAGCCTGGGATGTACAAGCTCGCTAACGACAAAGGCGAAATCCTCACCAACGCATGGAACATCGAACAGCTACGTCGTTTCTACCCTTAGGGCACCAATGTCCTCGTACATTCTCGCATGTTTCGTACATTTTCGCATGGCAAATATAAGGAGTACTTTCGATTATAAGTTCAAACTTGTTATTGTACATGCAAGAGGTAGCCTCGACCCTGTCTCACCAGAGTCGAGCCTCCCTCGGGGACAAACGGGGGGGGGAACCCCTAAGTTCCTAAAAACGTGAACGATTTTTTCGAGCGTCTCCTTTCGCTTCGCAACTAAGT
This sequence comes from Bothriochloa decipiens, assembly GCA_023333625.1. Taxonomy (NCBI): domain Eukaryota; kingdom Viridiplantae; phylum Streptophyta; class Magnoliopsida; order Poales; family Poaceae; genus Bothriochloa; species Bothriochloa decipiens. Next base: position 16,706,917 of record CM041643.1, read on the forward strand.
TGAAAACGCCTCGAACTCCCTAGGGGTCGAGGGCTGTCGAGCCGGAGCTCTCCTACGCCTCCGAGCTATGGTACCTCCACTCGCTCCCCCCTCGAGGGATACGAGCCTGCGTCGAACACTTAGTCAAAAAGCAAAAGTCAGGCGATCAGAACTCGAGCGCCTCTTCTTTCTCACGCCTCGATACGCTTCGCGACTAAGTAGAAAATGCCTCGAACTCCCTAGAGGGTCGAGGGCTGTCGAGCTGGGAGCTCTCCTATGCCTCCGGGCTACGGTACCTCCACTCGCTCCCCCCTCAAAGGATACGGGCATGCGTCGAAAACTTAGTCAAAAAAGCAAAGTCTAGGTGAAAGAAAGCAGAGAAGGCTCGAAAGTAAAATGACAAATTGCATTACGATAGATGCATTAATGTTCAAAAAGGCTTTCGAAGCCACATTGAATATAAGTTACAAAAAACTCACTTATTTCATGGGCATCTTCGCCTAGCCTTGCCCTACAGGCCCGCTTCGTCGCCGTCCTCGATGTTGTACCCTTCATCCACGGGGGGGGGGGGGGGGTGAGGACTTCGTCCTCGAACAACTTTGCCAGCGCTCCCCCTGGTCTCTCGGCGTCATTGATGAGCCCTCGGCATCGCTCCTCGTTCTCGGCGTCGGTCTTCGAGATATCAGGAACAAAGCCTTGGGCGACCACGTTCATGTCAAAGACGAAGCCAGAGGAGACCACTGCTAGCGCCCGCTTCACGCCGGTATGAAGCACCTCCCGCACGCGATCACGAAGGGTGGCGTCGAGGTAGTAGATCCGGTCGACGAGCCTGGCACCCGGGATGTCTTCTTCAGCAACCTCGACGGGCCCGACCTCCCAGGAGGCGCAGAGCCTGTCGAGGGCAACCCGGAGCCGGCTGAGAAGTGCCCCCTCCGCCGTGAGGCTCTCCTGCAGTGCCTTGGTGGCGGTTTGGGTAGCAAGCAGCTCAGACTCGAGGCCTGAAACACAAAACAAGAGTTAAGACAAACCATACGGGAAGAAAAAAGAACAAAGGCTCTTCAAGGAACTCACCGGCATAGCGAGTCTCGAGGGCGCGGCGATCCCCCAGCACGGTGTCGCGCTCCCCCCGGGCCTCGTCTCGCTCTCGCTGGGCCTCCTTGAAGGCTCGGGTCACCTCCGTCTTCTTGCAGCGGAGGGTCTCGAGGGCGCCACCAGCCAAGATGATGGCCTGCTCCTTCTCTTGGAGGGTAGCCTTCATCACCCCGAGCTGGGTTTCCAGGCTAGCGGCCTGGTTCTTCTCCTCCTGGGCCAAGGCGGAGAGGGTGTTGCGTGCCATGGAGACTTCAGCGAGACTGGCCTCGAGTGAGCGGATGCACTCCATGGAGCTTTGAGCCTCCCCCATGAGTAGCTCGATGCCCTCCTGGGCTCGGATGCTCTTGCCCTTGGCCCTCCTCGCTTCAGCCTTGGCCGCGTCAGCCTCCTCCCTGGCACGCTTGAGCTCCTCCTTGAGGTGGACGGCTTCCCCTCGATCAGCTTCGGCGTCCTCCTTCGCCCGGGCGGCCTCCTCTTTGGCTTTAGCGGCCTCCTCCCTGGTCCGCTTCAGCTCCTCCTCGATCTCGGCCACCCTGCCCTGCGCAGAGCGACCGGCTTCGAGTTGGTGAAGCACTTCCTCCCGGCTATTGTGCGTTTTGTGGAGGAAGTCTGACTTGGAGTAGGAACACCTTCGCACCTCCTGGGGACAGGAAATCGAGGGTTAAGGCATTTCACATGAAAGAACTCAAAAAATCGCATATGGTCTACACGGGGACTCACCGCGAGGTTCCGATCGAGGCCTTCGACGAGCTTGACGCCCAGCTTCAGCAAGTGCTGCAGCCATGCCCGGGACCTCTCGGCGTCCTCCCAGCACTTGACTTCCGCCGGGTCGTCTATCTCGATCCCCGGAGCGCTGGAGTCGCCAAGTTCTCGGAGTACGATGCGCTCCTTGCCCCAATGTGGAAGGACCGTCTTGACCTTGGTTCATGCTAAGGACTCGATCTCGTCCACCACATCGCATGGGACGCCGTAATGCATGGCCAACTCCGCCGGGGTGCGGAACTCTGACGCGGCGCCAACATCCCTCAGCCCGAGGTCGGAAGTCAACCTCCTCGGCGAGCTAGAAGCCGCCGTCTCCTCCGGCTGCTCCGTCGACGATTGCAGCGGCTGGCTCGACGTTGCTTCTGGCGCCTTCGGAGGCAGCGGAGGTGTCGAGGCCATCGCTTCCCCCAACGCCACGTCCTGTGGTGCTGGCAGGTCCACCATCGACGCATCTTCCGGTGGGTTCGGTACCGAGACCTCCTCCGACTGCACCCCCAGCAGCCGCGGGACCGTTGACGCCTTCGACGCTGTTTCTTCTTCGGCCAGCAGCTCGTCCAGGGTGATCATGGACACCCATTGCTTGGGCAGTCCTGAAGTCCCCTCTGCCTCTGATGTCTCGGGCGGCTGCTGCGCCGGCAGGTCTAGCGGCGCCGTGCCCCCCGGCGACGTCTGCTGCACCTGCTGATGCTGGGCTGGCCCCCAGTTTCCTCCTCCTCTTCCCGCTGCTCCAGCGGCTCCTTCTCCCCCTCCTACTGCGGCCGTGGCAGCTCTGCTTCTTGCAGGGCCCCCTACTCCTGCTTCCTCTAGGCCTCGAGCTCGCGGAGCCCCCGAGGGCCATGAGCCAGGAGAGGGGGTAGCCGTCATCGACCTCGAGGGTGAGGAGACCACAGCCCTTCCCTCCTCCTCGAGCTCGCGTAGCCCCGCCGGCCAGGGTCTCCGCTCTCCCGTCGAGGAGGGAAGGGCTATGGTCTCCTCACCCTCGAGGTCGATGACGGCTACCCCCTCTCCTGGCTCGTGGCCCTCGGGGGCTCCCGCCTTAGGTGCGGGGATCGAGGCCTCCGGTCGGCCAGGAGCGGAAGCTCCCGGCGTCGGGGCTCCGCCCCCTGGCGCCGGGCCGAGCTTGAGGACCATGGATGACGATGTCAAGGAGGCACTCCCTCCCTCTTGCGTCCTCCTTGGCTCAAAGTCGCCACCCGTCGCGGCCCCTGAGACGCTCGACCCTACAGCAAGAGCGGAACCCGTTAGCCTACCACGCGCCATAGCCCCGAGGGCTGAGGACAACCACTTGGCTTCCCATGGAGCCAAGGGCCTCGACGTCACACCTGTGACTGGGGCCTCCATCTTTGTAGCTGCGTCCACCTTGAGCCGCTTAGCCGGCGCAAGAGACGCCTCCTCGATTCGGCGCTTGGGCCTAGATGAGAAGAGGACGGCAAAAAGCTTATCAAACTGCACAATGAGGATGCAACAGAAAAAGAAATTGGATCAACAACGCTTACCTGAAGGGGATAGAGGCCTTTCGGGTCCCCCTCAAACCACCAGCAGATCTCGAGACCCCTCTCGAAGCCGAGCTCTTCCCGAGGCTGAGGCTGCTCGGGGCTATCGGTGGGGTCACCGCGCCTCCCCGCTCCGACGGGGCCTCCTGAGCACGGCTCTGCTTCGCCCGTACCGACGACCGGGACCGGGTTTCCTGGGTCGAAGTGGGTGGGGTCCCGCCTCGAGTACGACAGGAGGAGGGTGAACCCCCTCGAGTCGAGGCGTCGGCCCACCTTTTCCCACGCCGGCGCTCCGAGGCCGACGCCACCGGCTGGGGGGCGCGCTCCTCCACCGCCTCCTCCTGCACCAAGGGGCGGTCAGCATGGGATGAACCCGACAAGATGCGCTCGAGACGCCCCGCCACCCCCTCGACGTCATCACTGTCATCGTCAGCATCATCTTCATCTCCCTCGGACGAGGGAGACTCCTCCTCCGGGAGCCCGTCGCGCCTCTGCTTAGCGCGGCGCCTCGCAAGCTTTTCATGCTCCCAGAGCTTCTTGGCCTTCTTCTTCTCCTCTTCGTCCTTACACCACTTTTCTTGCTGGGCGGTGAAGCGTCTTACCTGACGATCGGGAGCGTCCTCCCTCAGCGGGGGCCTCAATCTCTGGTAGTCGATTCTCCCCTACACGAGAACGTTTAGTCACAGGGACGAGAGAAGGGGGGAATGAAAAGGCGAAAGGCGCAGGTCGGGGCACTCACCAGGTCGAGGCAACCCTCCCCCGGCCGCATGGGGAGGCAGTTGATGTCTTTCACCCTGAACGAGCCAGCGACCATCCCCTTTACCCGCGCAATGACTTCCGTGGCGGATGGCTTCTTGCCGGACATCTAGCACCTCTCGAGAACCTCGGCGCGCCGCCGAGGGGAGCATCTCGTCCAACCGCAGCGGGCTCTTCATCAGAGGAAGCACTCATCGACTGTGGAAGGCCGAGACCACCACACCCGCCGTCAGGCCCGCCTCTCGAAGGGTCTTCATCGCGGCGACGAGGGGACGAAGTCGACGCTGAAGATCTCCCGTGACACCGTGCGGCCAGTTGTATGGACGCTCGGTGATAAGCCGCCCGGTGTACGGCGGGAGATAGCCTCCGTCGTTGCGAAGGTAGAACCATTGCTTGTCCCACCGGGAGTGGTTGGACATCAACCCGGTGGGGATATACTCGCGTGGCTCCTTCGACCTCCCGGTCTTCAACACGAAGTTGAGGCACCCCGCTCTGACGATTCGCCTTACTCCTGGCGCCACCGGGGAGGCGAACCACTCCCCCTTGTAAAGGTGGAGCCACAGCTCCCAATGTGGCGCCATCCTGAGGTAGCCCTCGCAGACGGCCGTGAATATGGCGGTGTTGGAGATGGCGTTGGGGGAGAAATGCTGGAGCTCGACGCCGTAGAAGTTCGTCAACCCCCGCATGAACTCGCTCGGGGGTACACCGAACCCATGCTGATGATACTTGAGGAAGCTCACCACGTAGCCCTCCGGCGGGTTTGGCTCTTGGTGATTCCTCGGTGGCGCAATCCAATCCGGCCGATTCGGATCGGTAACGGGGCAGAGAAGTCCTTCCCCCACCAGCTCGTTCAGCCTTTGCCGCATCATGGTCGACGGGTGCCAGGGTTCGGCGGGCTGGAGGATGGGGGCCATGGCAGCGACGGCAGCACAGATCTGCTCGGTGGGCGCGGCGGCGGCAACAACAGCACGAATCTCCTCGGCGGACGGACGACCAGGAAGGTTCCCAATCATGACTTCTTGCTCTAAGTCTTTACCCTCACGCGCGCAGGAAAGCAGGAATTCAGGAGGATGGCAAAGGTGGGGGCGAACAGCGCCTGTCCCCCTTCGTTTTTATACCCGGGAAGAGCGACGGGCGGAGTCCGGCGGCAGGGAAAAGGTAACTTCCCGCAATTAATGCGCTTACCCGACCATTCACCCCCCTCGATCCTCGACCGGATACACGCGTCACACCTCTGGCAAAGAGCCGTTGCTCGGGCCCACCACGATCTCCACTGCCGCATCGTTTTAGCTTCCTCCTCAAAAGGCGCGCCTAACGATAAGAAAAATAAGTGTCACTTACCAGCGAACTCTTCCAGGAGAAGGTAAGTGGGCTCCGGCCCCACCTCGAAGTCTCGAGGGAGCGAAGGCCGGCCCTTGAGTGAGGGCTCAACGGCCGCCCTTGAGCACCAAAAAAAATCAGGCTCCGGCCCTAAGCCTCGAGGGAGCGAAGGCTGGCCCCAAGATCAGGGTTCGACAGCCGCCCTCGAGCACCCGAGTCAGGGGTGACCAAGGGGGAGCCAACATGAGGCCCCGCTCGAGAACGAACCCTCGAGACCCCTTGGACACATCCAAGGCGAAGTGCTACGGACTTTATGGAATCCCCCCGAAGGGAGGCATCGAGCCGCCGAGACCTATCAAATGGAATCGGTATCCGTAGGTCCATTGCGTTTTGCTTTAATGAGACCGCCTCCGGGCCTCCTGCCGACCTCTATCGAACGAGGAATGGGCTCTCACTTGGATTTTCCCGTTATCAGCTCACTGAGAACTTCGAGGCTCGCCCTATCGAGGGTAGTCCGATGCTTCTCGCCTCACATCCGATCGAAAGGACTCGTGAGATGAATGCTGAGACCGGCAACGCCCCAGCCGCACAAGGCTCGGGAGCTCGACTGTGCCCGGCACCCCTCGACGAAAGAGGGTCAAAAATCCCCCCGGGGCTCGGCGTCCCAACGCACCCCTCGGTAAAGCACTGCGACTCCAGTTTAGGCCTGTACCTGACTGGACAAGCACCCCTCGACCAAAGACAAATGAAGCCCTTACAGGAGTCTTTCGACTCCTACGAGGCCTCGGGGGCTACCCCCGCGGGGGTCGCTCGCGCGCCCCCATGGAAAAATCCGAATCACGTCCCGTTTCCAACTCTTTTCCCCCTGCCCGAGTGTCATCACTCGCGCAGGGGCTCGGGGGCTACTGTCGTTACCCAGGAAATGGGTACCCCAAACCCCTGGTTTATCGGGCTAAAACCCGCAAAATCAGCAACGCGAACCCTCCAGTGACCTCCCACGATTAACTTTCGAAGGCCCGCAGGCTAAAGCATATTGGGTTGACCTGCGAACGGGCTATGACGGCCCAAAGCCAAAGCCTGCTCGAGGGGCAACCGAGCGAACTGGGACTGTACACTCAAGGGTACAATTCGGGCGACCCCTCGAGGACAGAACTTCGCCCGGTGAACGAGCCTGCCCTCGAGGACGGAACTTCGTTCGCACGAATGGGCAGCCCTCGAGGACAGTGCACCCCTCGGCTACCGACTCTCCCGTACGGATCCGGGTGCATTTAATGCGTTTTACCTACCCCTGCCTAACCGTATGGCCACAGTTACGGTAACAGTTGTGGGAGTGGCGGTCAAATCTTGCTTTTACCACCCATGCCCCGGAATCCCGCGGATCGTACTTCGCTGTTACGCCATGCCGAGCACTGTGTCCCGTCCAGCACCCCCTCGAGACGTATGAATCAGCGCGTTTCCCGCATTTCCCGGGATTCGACCTTATCCGGTGAGGCTCGACCCCTCCGGCTCGACCCCTTCGACTCGACCCCCTCGACTCAATCCAAGTCCTCGACCGCCGCCCCTCGACTCCGTCGGACGAACCCTCGAGCGGGACCCCAACAACTCCGGGCTGCACTTCAACAACTCCCGACGCGACGGCTGCAGGGCCTCCATACCGACGTACATCACTGCAGCAGTACCGACGTGATCGGCCTCAACGCCATGCGTCACCAGCCATGCGAACTCTAAATATATGTACTCCTGTGCCCCTCCTTCACCTATAAAAGGAGGCGCCGGGACGTTAGAAAAAGGGGGACGAGAGGATCCAGAGCATAGAAACGCTAAGGCTTTAGATCACAGAACGACACCGCGAGGCAGTGTAAGGTCGAGAGCTAGGCGTCCGAACGCCCAAGCTCCACCTCGCGCTCCTTACACCCGCTTGTATTTTCCCCTGTACTAGCACTTCGGTGCAAGATAACACGAACTATCCTCCCCCGCTGGACGTAGGGCCTTCTTTGCCCGAACCAGGATAAATCGCCGTGTCCTTCTTGCATCACCCACCGGATTAAGAGAGCACGCAATTACAAATATTACTCGTTGGTGTTAACCCCCCGGGGGTCAGAACACCGACAAATATTTTCATATGAAACAATATTATATACGTTTTAAATTGTATATCTAATCATTGATTCATTTTTTTCCTTTTCCTTTTTTTTCATTGCCAACAACGTATAGAAAATTAGAGAAATGATTATTAGTAAGTAAAAGTAACATATATAAGGGAAACTGGGCCTAAAAATTGTACAATAAAGGACCAACCACAAGACAAAAGCCTTGTCAAAACATCAAACAACTACCGGGCATGTTTAGAAAAATCTACCTCTCCTACTAACATCCTCGTTCCATCCATTGTCCAGGACTAATCAAAATTATGAGTCATTGTTGCTGAGCTCATTGACACCTCAACACATAGTCTCCCACTTCTCAACAAGATTTAATTAGGTGTCACCACCGGTCGAGGGAACTAAGCACGGTGCAAGATTCCCAAAGAGGAAAGCGGCACCCACGGGCATTGTCGTCTAAGTTTTTGCCCTGATTAATTAAAACTTGTAATGAGTAATGACAATTTTGAAAAATTACACACCCATACTTTTTTTTTGAAAAAAAAACACACCCATACTTTTGTAAGAGGGCCTGGCGATTCCTCACACAAGCCCAAGCTGAGCCCATAATTTCTTTCTTAGCCCATCTATCTTAGCCATTCTCCGCTCAAAAAAAAAAAAATCTATCTTTGCCATTTAAAGCACCGCTGTTTTGTCACGCGCACCTCGCAAAACCTCCCCTGCCGCCGCCACCGCCACTGCCACCGCCCGCCGCCGCCATGGAGAGTGCGCCGCAACCCCCTACCGCCGGCGATGCCCTTCGCGTGGCTGACCTCCCGGGCCGCGGCAGCGGTCTCGTGGCCGCCCGCAACATCCGCGAGGGTGAGGTGCTCCTCTCCGAGCCTCCCGTCCTCCTGTACCCGACCACCCTCTCCTCCCTCGCCTCCTACTGCTCCGCCTGCTTCCGCTCCCTCCCCACCCTCGCCGCCGCCGCCGCGATTCCCTGCGCTTCCTGCCGCGCCGCCGCCTTCTGCTCCCCGGCATGCGCCGCCGCTTCGCACCCGTGCCTCCTCTGCGCCGCGCTCTCCCACGGCGGCGGCGCCGCCCTCGCCGCCGCCGCCCTCACCGAGGCCATCCAAGAGCCGCTCCTCTTCCTCCTCTCCGCCTACTCCCTCCCGGAGTCAACCATCCACTCCATCCTCTCGCTCTCCTCGGCGCCGCCCCCGCCCCCGGGCAAGCAGGACGCCGCGGGGCTCCACGCTGCGGTGGCGGCCCTAGCGCCGCTGCACATGCTTCCCCAGGGCTTCTCGCCGGATCTGACGGCGGCTCTACTCGCCAAGGACCGGGGCAACAGCTTCGGTATCATGGAGCCGTACCGCCCCGGGATGTCGCTCGAGCACCTGAAGATGCGGGCCTACGCGGTGTACCCCCGTGCTTCGCTCTTCAACCATGACTGCCTGCCCAATGCGTGCCATTTTGATTACCCCGACAGGCCTGGGCCGGGGAACACTGACATTGTGGTGCGTGCGCTCCATGACATACCCGAGGGGAGGGAGGTCTGCATCAGCTACTTTGCGGCCAATTGGAGGTATGCTGATAGGCAGCGCAGGCTGCTGGAGGATTATGGGTTCCGGTGCGAGTGTGATCGCTGTCAGGTGGAGAGCAAGTGGAAGGATGATGATGATGAGGATGATGATGTTGATGTTGATGATAACAATGGAGATGATGGGGATGACACCATGGAAGAGGAGGGTGAGGACGATGCTGGAGATAGAGGTGATGATGGGATGGAGGAAGAGGGGGATGGTGCTACCGATGGCAATGATGATTTCCCACATGCCTACTTCTTTGTCAGGTACTTATGTGACAATGAGGGTTGCTGGGGTATGCTTGCTCCATTGCCACCCTCACCAAATGGAGACCTGTCCCATGTGTTTGAATGCAATCTTTGTGGGAAGCTGAGGAAGGAAGAGGATGCCATGCCTGATGAGAGCACTTCTGGCATGGCCCATTAGGATAATGAAATCATACTGATCTGTGTGCTGCTTCTTTTAGTTGGTAAGAATTTGGTACACTCCCCTGTCTTACTGTTTTGGGCATGCTAGTTCACTTCTCTAGTAATATTTCTGAAGCCAAGTAAATTTAGTACACAACAACAACAACATAGCCTTTTGTCCCAAGCAAGTTGGGGTAGGTTAGAGATGAAACCCAAAAGAGACATGGAAACAAAGAACACATAAATGGTACAAGAAAAAAGATTACGGTTCAGGCACGTTAATTGCTAGTCTCCAAGCGCTCCTATCCATAGCTAAATCCTTAGGGATATTCCACTCTTTAAGGTCTCTCTTAACCGACTAGTTCCAAGTCAGTTTAGGTCGACCTCTACCGCTCTTTACATTATCGACCCGCTTTAGAACCCCACTACGCATCGGCGCCTCAGGAGGCCTCCGTTGGACATGGCCAAACCATCTCAACCGGTGTTGAATCAATTTTTCCTCAAATGGTGCCACCCCAACCCTATCCCGAATATCGTCGTTCCGGACTCTATCTCTCCTTGTGTGGCCATAACACCATCGTAACATACGCATCTCTGCTACACTCAATTGCTGGATATGTCGCCTTTTTGTAGGCCAACATTCAGCACCGTATAACATCGCCGGACGAATCGCTGTCCTATAAATCATTGTCGCATAAGTAAATTTAGTGATGCTCTTATTGATTTAATATTTACACAGTTAAAGGAAATATTGTTCAAATGGGAATATTCTGATTAGGGTGGAAGGATTTGATTAGGTTGCTGCTTTAACCTTGTTATCAATAATAATTTTTTTATTTGGTAATTTGCACATTGTTGGATGTAGATATCTTCTTTTGTGGTTTCTCTTAATTCCCTGGTTTAATTTAGGAAAGGTGGACAATGTCAGTACTCAGGAGTTAAGTTATACTCCCTCTGTTCCAAATTATAAAACGTTTTTGACTTTTCTAGATGCATTGCTTTAACTATGTATCTAGACATAGTGTATATCTAAGTAAATAGCAAAAGTTGCGTACCTAGAAAGGCCAAAACATCTTAATTTGGAACATAGAGAGTACTAATAACTTGCAGTTTGACACTTCTTTTCTTTAGAATAATAAAATGTATCATTTGACCTTTGAAACATATCCTTTAGAACATCCGTTTTTGGATCCTCTAATCACTTGGATTGTGATTATAGTCATGTGGATGTTACTTACTCTCACTTTGCACCCTTTTCTATCAGTATTCACTTGTTTGTGCTACTGGTTCCAGTTTGCATATTTCTACGAGTAGGCTATTTGACGTAATGTTGTATCTAAATTTAAGCCACATAGTCCTCCGCTTTTAGATTGTTAGATACACTTTGTGCCTCAGATCATTCCAGGCAAAGTTTTCCTCGTGTGAGCTAGCTTTTTACTGGAGTGTCCAGATTACATTGTTTTTATAGGAGGCTACGCCTAGCCTATTGCTGCCCATCTCCGCCCTTACTCCCTGTAGCGAGGGCCTCGCCCAAATCCGCCATTGGCTCCCGGGGCGGAGCGGCACGAGGTGTATCTTGGCATACACGTCGTCGGTGTCAGGCTCGGCCATGAGCCTGCCGTTCTCGACGCGGCATGGCACAAATGGTGGGACACGTGTGGTGCCGGTGCTGCTGTGGACCTGCCATTTGTGCTGCGCCGCGTCATGGCTGTCAGCTCATGGACGAGCTCGACATCGACGATGTCTATGTCATGATACACCTCGTCTCGCTCCGCCCATGGACCCCAGAGGTAGATGTGGCCGTGGCCCTACATGTAGGGAGTAGAAGCCGGCACGGCCAGCAGCAGCCCAGATCGGTCTCTTTCGAAAAGACAACAACGCCTTCATCTCACTTGAGACCATCTACCTCCGAGTTGTTGCCCATTACTGCCCTTGCGACCAGGGCCTTGCCCAAGTCTTCCTCCGGCTCCCCGGGGCAGAGCGACCAGGACCTTTTGGACTTTTGTTTCTTGGATTTGAGCTTCATCTTATGGTTTTGTGCAAAAAGGTTTGCATAATCCTTCTGAGCTTTATCTTATGCCTTTTGCCAAAAAGGTTTGTGTAATCCATTTGCCTAGTTTTCAACCGCTCTTATACCAAACCCAAGAATTGCTTAGCATTGTCAGAATCAGGGATTGCTTCCCCTACCATAGCAATGATGCTATTTTTCATAATCATAAGTGACCCTCTATTTGAGCATTCCCATTAGTATTTATCAGCCTCACGAGCGTCTTCATGAATGGCATGATCATAGTCCATAAGACCAGGACTAAGAAAACCAACTGAACCTCCTTCCATAATGAGAAGTTGTCCAGTTGAGCTGGGGGAGCAGCATCTGAGTGACTTAGATCCTAAATAAAAGGACATGAGGGTATGCAAAAATAATGTCATGCATTAATTTATTTCTAAGTTCGTCTGATTAAAAGCATGATAATGATAACTCTAATTTGTATCACTGATGGGCAAACACAGAAAGGAACCAAAAGCATAATCTTGTGGTGCACGTGTATGACCAACATCTATTTGCATGTGCCATAAGTTTATGGTTATATTTTGCCAGTTATTGCGAGTTAGAGTTGTCATTAGCATGCTTTTAAGAAGATTAACATATGGTTAAATTCATGCATGACATTATTTTTACTGACTTATGTCATTTTATTTTGAGTTAGCTCAACCAGAGGTTGCCAGTAAGATTAAGGAATGCGTCTGATAAGTAATAATGAGAGTGCTCAAATTGATGTCACTTATGATTACGAAGAGTAGCTGTGCTAGTGTTAGGAGAGCCATCCTTGGCTAAGCAATTGTTGGATTTAATAGAAGAGAGACTGAATACTGGCCAAAGGATTATGTGCAGCTTGTTGCCCAAAGCCATAAGATGAAGCTCAATTCTAATAAAATAAATCCGAAATGTCAAGAGCGAGTATGGTCCTAATAAGGGATCAAAATGTTATTTTTCTAAAAAAAGATAGCCACATACAGACTGTAATGGCTTCAAGGCTAGTTTGCCAAGAAGGATAATTATAAATCAATGTTAATTAATGAATCCCTTTATCATGTTCATATACTTGGATGATATAAACGCTGCATCTTACTAATTCTTCATGGGGATTGTTTATTATGCCGATGCTTGCAATAGGGAGCGCAAAACTAAAAATGTTGATGAAGCCCTCAACACTACTCTCCCGTTTATATTATTTAATGTTTATTTTTTTAGATCAAATCTATGTCCCTAGCATGAGAGAAACACCACTCTAGTTTATTTATCAGCCAATGATTGTCTATTATACCTTTGGTAGTGACATTATTTTTTCCTGCTTAAAAAAGGCATTGTTCGGATTATTATCTCCCTGTGCTGAGTTTGAACTTACGATATCAGCCTTTGAATCAAAGGGGAGAAAATTGGAAGATGATCTCTAGCCATGTAAAGAGAATGAGAATGGGGCAATGTCCCTAACTCCCAAGACGGAAAGCAGTTTCATCGATAGCAGGCCATTTATCCTAGTGTTCATGTTGATTAGTCTGGATCCTGTGGCTAAGGTCTTCTGTTTCTGACATAACAAGCTTGCTTAAGAGAGTGGGAGGGAGTGTCAAAATGGCACATCATTTCAGTTTTTATTAGTTTCATGGAGATACCTAATTTGAAAAGTATCTAGGCATGAGGAGTTCCAAATTTCATTACTGATTGTCCTCTTGGGTCATACACTCATAACACCGATTGTCCTCTTGGGTCATACACTCATAACACCGATGAGAAAACTGTGATGAATAAATTCACCTGTTTCAATTTTTGTTAGTTTCATGCTTGACAATCAGCTATGTTCCATTTTCAAGGAAAAATGACTACATACATTACATGTTTGCTTCGATTGTGAACAGAAAGGACGTACCCAGTGCCGTAGGCTCCCGCACTGCGGGGCCTAGGGAAGGAAAAATAGCCAGCAGCCATCCCTGCACAAATGTGCAGAGGCTGGGGTTTGAACCCTGGATCTCTTGGTCACAGGCGGTAAAGCTCTACCGCTTGCATCAGGGCTGAATCAGAACAAAATATTTGTGTCACTGATTTTCTCTGATATGCAAATCATTTAATGGCAGAACACTTGGTGAAGGAAGCCAGGCAATACCTTCCAGCTGTTTGGCAGAAAGGAAATGGGTTTGGTTCATCTGAAGTCTGGAAATGTTTATGTAATACAATGTGAGCAAAACCTTAGCTTGTACACTTTTCGCTGCGAAGGACATGCACTTGGGTAGGTGATTCTAAGTTGGACATTATGGTATGGTATGTTTTTTGAGGAATCAGTTTTTCCCTATGTTGTCTGAACCTCTCAAGCCTGGTTAAAGGACAGGTGAGATAGGCCAGGCGAGTTAGCACTTGGGAACCAGCCACACAGCAGTCGAGTAGTCTAAAGCAGTAAGCACCTTCCTGCAGGCTGCAGCCATCGCAATAGGTACACCCAGAGGCAGGCTAATTTGCGAGAAAAGAGGGGCAGGGCAGGAGTTCTCTTCTCTGAGAATATTGCTTACTTTTGGCCTGGGAGAAGAGATGGCTTACAGATTACTAACCTTTTATTAGGGATGTCCGTACTCCGAAGGAATTATGACCTTTGGTTTGATGCTGGTTTGCCCCCAAAGTATTGATCATTTTTGTTCAGCGGTTTGATGCTATCTCATTGAGCAAATGCATAAAAGTTAACGGTTGCATTCTAAAAGTCTTTTTTTTTTTTGCGAGACAATCTAAAAGTCTGCTAGATAAGCTTAACTAGCATGCATACCTTTGTTTTGTGAGGAAAGAGAAGCTGAGCCGGGAGCATCGAAGCCCCTAGATTAAGGTTTAAGGACTCATTTGGATTGTTTTTTTTTTGTTTTTGTTTTTTTGATGGTTTGAACTCCAGACGCACTATTATGGAATTTGTGTGCATGATTAGTGTTGATCAGCATAAAGGTTGACAGATGAGAAAAGTTGGAAGAGCACGAAAGCTTCAACATATTGTATTTCAGGGCTACACGTGCTTTGTGGATGCTTCTACCACTCCAAACCAAACTCAGGCACAATCAAGAACAGCAGGACTAGGTGTCATTTTCTTAAATTTGCAGGACCAACATGCTAAGGAGCTTCACATTAAAGCAGTTTTAAAGGACTGCAGTTCGGTTTTGATGGCAGAGGCTGCAAGTCTTGCTCTTGCATCCCAAATTGCAGCACAATTAGGTTTCCATGGTGGTAACTTCCTATCGGACAATGAGCAATTGGTTTAGTTCTCCGCTCTCCAGCCTGGCAGATCAAACCCTACACTCAAACTTTCAACAATAATGCTACAGCTGGAGACTATAAATTATACAAAATTCAGCGAAGATTGAATGGTACTGTTGAATCTCTTGCTTATCAGGAAGCTCAGGATAATCATCATAGCCAAAGGATTCAATTCTCATGCTCAAATGCAGATAATATATCTCAACGTCTCTGTGTATAAGCTTTACATCATGTAAGCTTGAACAATGTAAATATTTTAACAGCAATTTGCTGCTAATTAATATATTTGTTCTATTAAAAAAAGAAAAAGATTTATCATGCTTTATTATCTTTAATACTTCAACAGCGAAACCTCTATCGTCTGAAAAAACAATACCACCGTTTGACAGATGTCAGCAGCGCGGTGCGAGCGATCGTCATTCGTGCCACCTCTAACGATTGCTGATTTGCTGAACCACCCACTGAAGCAAGCAGTTTTGCCGCGTCAGCGCAACTGCGCCAGTCGCTAGCTACGCGGCAATCCAGACACGGGCCACGTGGCTCCGTGCAGCCTCCGGCGTCCTGCTTCGCTCCACGTGGCTCCCAGTCTCCCACACAATGGGGAGCTTTGACGATCCACGGCACGAGGTACATCCCAATTGAGAAAGCGCGTCGTCCAATCGAGAGGCGACGCGACGACGAGCGAGGCAACCAACCGCCGCCCCGCTGACAGCGACCGTTAGTTTCTCCGTCGCGCCGGCCGGCGTTTCCTTCGACGCGTTTGTTGCTTGTTGTCGTCAGGAGAGGAGGAGCACGGCACGACGACGACGACGACGACGCCGCGTCGAAGCAAGGCCATGGATGCGCGTTGCGAGCTCCTATATATTGCACTGGGGTTAGGGCCATCGACCGGATCATCCATCCAGCCCCTCCACGGTTGCAGCATCTGCCAGCAGACGTTCGCACAGCGAAACAGAGTATTCATATATCAGCACGTACTCAGCAGCTTCATCGATCGACCCACACCGACCGACGATGAGCTAACAAGCAGGCTACCCGCCTCCGGGCACGGCGTACCCTCCGGCGGCAGCGGCAAGCGGCAGGTCAGCAGCAGCAGCTGCAGAATGCCTACGGGGCGCCACCGCCGGCAGCCTACGTCGCGCCGCCGCCCACGTACCCGCCGCCGACGCGGCAGGACGGCGGGTACCAGCAGCAACAGGCTACTACTACTACTACTACTACTGCCAGCCGCGGCGGCGACGGATTCTGGAAAGGATGGTGAGTGGGCATTCTCTTCTTGCATTGGACGACGACCCTCTATCTCTCGGCTAATTTTGTTGGTTCCATTGCTTCAGCCGTTTGCCCCGCATGTGTTCGTGTCTTTACTAACTTTCCTGCTACTCCCTGATCGTGATGTCTCTCATCTGCGCCGCCATCTGCTGCTGCTGCCTCCTCGACATGTGCTTCTGAGGATCACCATTGACGACCGACGACGACATCCACCCAACAATCATCATCAGTGGCGCAGTTTCTCCTTTATTTCCCATTGACGCGCGAGATGCTGGAGTTGATGTCAATGATCTTGATGACGACCCGTGATGCATAGTGATAGCTTTTCTTCCTGGTGCTGGTTGTAATGTATGTATTGAGAGGGTTCATCCATGTTTTTCATCTTTTGTGAATTATTATTATTATTTTCATGTGGCACACCCACGTGGCAACTCCCAACTTTTTTTTATAAAATAAACCATTTTTTGTAAACACAAAATCACTCATTAATGTGGATTTTTTTCTGGTGTCAAATATATATGCGGGGTTTTGCCCCTGATGTCGTATTTAAATATACATGTATTCATCTCAATCCACATGTGTTAAAGTGGATTGGGGTGTAATTGAACTAAATTCCACTCTAATCCACTCACAACATATATGGATTGAAGTGGACACACATGAAAGATTTTTTTCACTAAGAGAAGTATTAAACATAAGGACTAAGAAAATCAACCTAGCTAAGTAGCTAACCTTGCCACCCACATAAGGACTAAGAAAAGAGAGAAAAAGTGGAAAAAAAATCCAAGGAAACTAAACGGACACAACACACACAAGGATTGACTGAGCAAGACTTGCATGCAGCCACAACCCCAACCTGAGCAGCTCCAGTGTGCAAAGCAAATCGTGGGAAGAGTGAGTGGGAGCAAAGTTCGAATCAGAGATTGCAGCAACCGAAACGTGGGGGCAAATCGAGAACTTCATCATCAGCACATTAATCACGTGCCTAGACCTCTTGTTTAGATGACCGGAGCTTGCTGTTGGCCACAAGTCTACCACTTCAGCGAGGGATAATCAGAGTCGAGAG
>CM041643.1:16724024-16758456 GCA_023333625.1 Bothriochloa decipiens
TACCACTTCAGCGAGGGATAATCAGAGTCGAGAGTCGTCAAAGACGGAGAGGAGAGACGATAACCTCGCCTGAGCGATTCAGAGCAGGATTGGAAAAAAAAAAACACCAAAGGCTCTATAGCAACTCCGATCCACCAAGTGACGCCCGGCCCATCATCCAAAGAGTGTACAGGCTTCCTACTGGGCAAAAGTCAGCGAGGAGAAGAAAGAGCACACGGCTAGATTTCTTTTTTCCATTACAGTTGGAACCAAACAATCACAGTTTTTGGTTATGTTTCAGTTTCTTCATCAGATCACGATGATATCGACTTGATGACGTTTGCGTTTCCCAGAGTCCGAACCAAACTGCACCAAATGTGCTATTTCGACACGTACATACGGTCAACCTGATATATATGATCACATGGTGAGTGTATTTTTCTTATTTTTCTGGTTACGGCATTACTTGACCTTCTCCATCCTCCTCCATGACTGGCGTACAGTTGAACCACCGACCACACCTTACCGTGTGCAGGTCAGCAGAGGCGTGCCGTCCTGGCAACTTCTCTCGTGGCGCGCTCTGGCTGCTCCACACGTGGCTTCTGCAGATCAAGATCAACACGGGAACGCTCGTGGCAACAGATATCGCGGTACCGTTGCCGGTAGCCTGGAAGACAAAACGTGATTGAAAATAAATTCGCTTTTTTAGCTAGTTTACAAAAATAACAAAAAGATGCTGTGATTGAAAAGGCTCGTCTAAATGATAGCTATAGGCAACAAAGCAGCTCTAGCTGTAGCCGACTAGCCGTGCCGTCTCTCGATCAGGACCCTTCTTTTTGGGTAGTCCACTAGTCATTCAGCCATCGTGACAAGGCGAGGACGCGTCTAAGCAACCGGCCGGTGATGACGATGGATACCGCGTGGCCCGCCGGCCGCCTAGCCTGCTCTATATAAACGAATCACCAATGGATTACCATCATCGTCCTCGTCCATCCACCATCCACCCACAGTTTGCAGCTGACCATAGGGGACAACAGCGCTAGCTAGCTCGTCGCAGTTTCATTTTGCAGCTGATCGCGTTCGATCATGAGCTACCAAGCAGGCTACCCACCGCCGGGCCAGCAGCAGCAGGCCTACGGCGCGCCCCCGCCGCCGGCCTACGTCGCGCCACCACCGGCGTACCCACCGAATCAGCAGGACGGCGGCGCGTACTACGGCCAGCAGCAGCAGCAGACCACCACCAGCAGCCGCGGCGGCGACGGTTTCTGGAAAGGATGGTGAGCGCGCTACTGAGCTTAATTTACCAGTTCTCCCTTCTCTAACCAGCAGATATATATGTCTTTGTATGCTAACAAGTAACAACAACCCTCCGATCGATCCAGAAAATGCATGCGTTCTGAATTCTGATCACCTTGCTTTGTTATCTGTATGCAGCTGCGCCGCCATCTGCTGCTGCTGCGTCCTCGACATGTGCTTCTGAGGATGATCAATAAAAGGGGACCACCTATGATCATTATTGACGACATATCTTGTGTTAGATGTTGTTAATGGTCTGTATGTGTGTGATTCCTAGCTAGTCAGCTTAATTTCTGGTGCGGTTGCAATGTATTGTATCTATCGTGTTCGATCACCAGTCGTTGTGATCCATTCATTTTTTTATATGACTATCACTGATGACGTTTCCGTACATATGATTATTAGTTCTACACGGTATTCCACATCTATATAGTACCCACTGCTGAATTATATTATAGTTTGTGTACATTATATTCCATTACAAATTATATGTCGTATGTGTGTTCCACGTAACTCAATATGTTTTAAATTTTAAATGCTAAAACATTAGAAGAACCCCACCATCACTAGGAAAAGTTGGGAGATTCTAGTTGTTCTTATTCATCCCACGAACCTAACACAGCCTTACCGTTCAAACACATTTAATGGTATTAGAGCGCAACGGCTCCTCGCGTGCGGAGGGTGGCCACGCCGATGTTTTTGGCCCTGCCCCCCCCCCCCCCGACGGGATGGAGCTCGGGCACCGCGCACCGGCCCTCGCGACTCGCCGCGGTCGCTGACGGTGGGGGCGCCGGCGTTGCTGGGCCTACAGGGCGGTGGCGGGGTGCTGCTGCAGCCCCCGTCGCGCCGCGCCGCCTGCTGCGGGAGGCCTCGGCGTCTCTTGGCCCGCCTGTCGGCGGCCGGCCGTCCCGTGCTCGCCTGCGCTCGCCTGTTGCGTGGGGGCTGCCGGGTGGGGACGCTCCTCTCTTGGTCCACCTGCCGGTGGCGGGGTGTTCCCGCGCCTAGGTGCTGGGTCCGTTTTCTCTCCGGTGTGCGCGTCGTGTGCTCACCGGTCGTGGCCTCTTGCCGCGCTCTCTGAGGGTGGAGCCGGCAGTGGTGGCAGCCCTATGTGTCGGTGATGGTGTGTGGCCTTGATTCGGTGTTTGTCTGTACGCTTGCCGTACACGGATACATGGGTGCGCAGCCTTTGTTTGCCCCGCCTGGGCTTGGTACCGCTGGTTACTGGGCTAGGTCGTCCTTACGGTGTGGCCGGGCCCGACCTGCAGCGACGTCGTTGCCGGTCGATGCGGTCGTTGAGAGCCTAGGTCGTTGTCCTCGCGGTGCCCTGTCGGTGGTGCGGGGCCCTGATCGTGGCTTCGGCCAATCAGTGGTTGACAATTGAGTGGCCCAGGACGTGTGGTGCTTTTCACTGTTCTGGAACGGCTTCGCCTTCCTTCTTGGTTGCTTCCCTGTGCTCCTTTTTCTTCGATCTGCCTGCGTCTGGTGAGTGCTTCTCTCTTCTCCAACCATGGTGCTGCATTCCGGCGCGTTCCTGTGGCCGCTCGTCTTCAAGGTTGGTGCGGTTCTTGTGCGTCTCCTCTGTCAGGTGGCGCTGTTGGCTATGGATCTCTTGCGTGTGGTCTTCAGGAGATGCGCCTGTTTGCCTAAACATGCTTACATTCTTGTGCTTCTCAGGCTTGCGTGGTGTCCTGGATCTGGGTCCTCGTGGTTGTTTGGGGCGGCAGACTTCCTATGGACGGCATTGGTGGTCTGGATCTGCGTTCTCGCAGGTCATTTTCTTCAGACGCGGGCTCGGTGTTGGTAGGTACATATTTTGTGATGTATTTTACCTACCACTGTTTGACTAACCTGTGGGTTTTTCCTTTTTTTTATTTTGCTTTCCTTCTTTGTTTTTTCATGGCGGTACTTTGTCGCATGGTTAGCCGTCTTTTGATCTGTGTAGATCTTTCGTCTTTACAGTTGGTCCCTCCTCCACACTGTGGCTTCTGCCTGTGCTATTGCCTATGTATCCCTCTGGCCGAGATCGATGGAAATGGTGACATTATCTATGTAATCGAGATTGAGATGCCTTCGATTGGTGAAGCCGGCTGTGGTGAGGTCCTGTTTTTTGGGCTCCTCTCGGACTGGATGCCCGTGATGGTCATGAGCAGCTGCTTTTCAGGCTGCTGTGTTTTTATAGAGTCTCTATGGATTCTCTGTTTTAGATTACAGCTTCCAAAGTATAGTGATGTACATAAGAACTGCACATGCGTCGATCTCCCTTGTTGCAAGAGCTGTAGGTCTAGCTAGGTTGGTTGCAGAGCAGCAGCCTCCTATGGCTCCGTTGGTAGAGGAGTGTGATGTTTGCTGCACCAGATTGCTTTGTTGGGTAGATTGGTGTAGCTTTGTTCATTGTTGTAAGCTGTTTGTAATTTGTGTGTCACTGTGAATGTTGCATGTTTATTCTCCGTTTTGTTTTTCTGTATTGTTTGTGATTGATTGGGTCTTTCTTGTTGGTCTGTAGGAATGCCTTCTCCGGGATATGGCTGTCGAAACAACGCCGAAGCATCAAGTAGGCCTGTTTTCATCTTCTTCATGATGCTTTTGTGGTGCTGTTGTGATCGGTGTCTCACATCGTCTCTTTTTTATGGTCCAGCTTCTTCGGTGATTGTTCTGACACGTCATGTGTCCCAGTGTTTAGTAAACTTAGGTTGGTATGTCTTTTTGGGTTTGTGCATCTTTCTATGATATCATGTTGCGAACTCTGCTTCTATCGTTTTGTACAGCTTCTTAGGTTCCGCCACCTCGGAGGCCTACACGGAGCAAACGCAAAAGGCTGGGTATGTAGTTTAGACTGCATGCTGTCGCTGCCCTGCCTCTGTAACTGGTATATTCTATATTTTATCTTTCCTTTGCTTCTGTAGCTAATGTTTTTTTGGTGCTCCTTCAAGATCGCGCGGCCTACTATGTACCGTCTCTGTCGGCTCCCTCTGAGCAGCGTCGCAAGTACGCAGATACCTGCAACAAAAGAAGCTAGCCTATTCAGGTATTGCTCTGCTCCACTCGCTCGTCGTGTTTGCTAGATCTGTTGTATGGGTGTTTTTGCTATAGGTGCCTTCTAGACTGACTGTGATTATTGGTTCTCGTCAGGCCCGATCGTAGAGCACGGCGAAGCGATGGTCTGTGTGTGTTTTACTCAGGAATACATAGACGCTCTGAAAGGTATGTTGTGCGCCATGTCATTTTTCTACCGAGATGCTCTTGTCCTTGTCTGCCATAGCAACCTGTCCTGACAGTATGTCCGTGCGGGTATGCTCTTTCTTTTCTAGCCTCGTATGTTGGCCGCTCTTATTACGGAGCTCCTGACTACCGGGGTAGATACTGTCGTGCCATGTTTTGTTATCAAGAACATGCAAAATGCGATTCTAGAATTGGCAGCCTCATTTTCGCTAACTGCTGTAAAGGTGGTAGGGTCATCCTTCCATCTTACGTAGAACGACCTGAGCCCTTAGCTTCTGTGGCTAGATTCGATGGCGATGCTCGATGTAGAAAATTGATGAAGAATATTCGACAATATAAATCTCTTTTTGCTTTTACATCGATGGGGGCAGATATAGATAGGTCCATCAATGATGGTCATGGCCCGCCTGTATTCAAGATCTCTGGCCAGGTTCATCACCAGATTGGATCGCTTTTACCCGCTGAAAACTACCCTCCAAAATTTCTTCAGCTCAATGTGTATGACACTACTAACAAGGTGAGAAATAGGCTACATGCTCTAAAGCCAGATGATAGGCCAGCCAACCCTTTAGATCCTAAGATTGTCGAGGAATTGCTTGCTATGATGGACGCTAATAATCCTTTAGCAGAAAAATTTAGATTGGCTAGATACATGTTAGAAGAAAATGGCAATGAGGAGCTGATTATCAGAATTGTAGGGGTGAGAGAGGGTGATCCTGTGCAGTATAACTTTCCTACTGTTAATCAGCTTGCTCTTTTGGTTGTTGGCGACTTCACTTTAGATACTTATCAACATGACATAGTTATCCAGACTAAGACTGGAAATTTGCGGAATATCATCCTTACACCCTGCATACATGTCCCTCCAGTACCCTCTGTTGTTTCCATACGGTGAACATGGTTACCACGTGAGTGTTAGATATGCTGATATCGAGGAAGATGATGTTACATGGTTGGTGCTGAGGAACCCAAAAAAACACGCATGTTAAGGTTAGTATGCGGGACTACTTTCGCTATAGACTGTATTACAGAAAGGATCAGCCTAACCCTTTTTTGTGCTATGGTTCCTTATCGAGCCAGGCAAAGGTTGATGCGCGAGCATGTATAGATGAAAGTAGACTCTGGTACATTCTAAATAACCAGAAAAACTGAGGGTGGATAGCCTTCAAGGAATAGTTGACGCTGTGTCCAAGGGCTGTGTTAACAGGAGCAAACTTGGCAAACATACTATTCTTGTAGCTTCGCACACCAGTGGAAGACGTTATATGATCCAGAATTATCATGATGCGATTGCCATATGTAGAGTCCATGGTCCACCAGACTTCTTTACCACGTTCACGTGCAATCCAAAGTGGCTAGAAATTGCTGAGGCTATAGCTTGTGAGCCTGGTCAGAAACCGAGTGATAGATCGGACATTGTAGTTAGGGTTTACAACATGAAGCTTGAAGATCTTCTACAAGATATTAAGGACGGCACAGTCTTTGGTCCGATCAAAGCTGGTAGGTGATTTCCTTGCTTTGTTGGTTTTTTCTCATAAACAAAAAAAATAACTACCTGACATGGCTATAATTGTTTTCCTCCTACGTGCCTTTTTGCTGCTTTAGTGCTACACACGGTGGCATTCCAGAAACGAGGCCTTCCACATGTGCACATCATTGTGTGGACCTCGCACGATACAGCCAATGCTTTGACAGCATATGTTGATAGCTTCGTAAGTGCTCAGATTCCCAATCCAGATCAAGATCCTTTGGGATATGCATTAGTTGCTGAACATAGGATGCATGGGCCATGTGGCCCATGCCATGATACCTGTCCCTGCATGAAAAATGGCAAGTGTTCAAAGAGATTTCCTAAACCATATAAGCCTGAAACCAGCCTTGATGAAAACGGTTTTGTTGTGTACAGAAGGTGTTGACACTTCTTAACGTCGCTACCTAAGATTGTTAGTTCCCGGCAACGGCGTCAGAAATGCTTGCTGGTATTTGTTAGCGTCACTCACGGGGTTGTCAGTCCCAACACTAAAAACACGTGACGAAGGTTCTGTAGGTAGAAAAGGATTCTGCAAGCGCACAGAACTATCGTATGACACTTCGCCTGGGAGTACCAGGTGTCGATTCATTTATTCCCAAAGAAAGATGGGGTGTTGGTGTATCCTTGGGTAGAGTATGGCGAGTTATTGGATGAAGGGTAAAATGGATGGATGGATGGAATGATAACTAAGGATAACTTAGAGTCTAAGATAATCCTAGGGTAATGATTGCTACGTCACTCTCAGTGCGTGCACTCGGATGTAATCTAGATAACTAAGATAACTGAGTGGATAGAAAGATTATATCTAGTAAAGAGGCATACGTGCTCCCAATTAAACAGGACACAACGCACCACGAGCCTTACGAATTACTGAACTAGTTCTAGCGTGATGGATTACATAGGCGAATAGGGCTGTCACCACTTATTGCTACCACCTCCGGAGACCTAGCCTTACCTGCAGGTAAGTTATAGCCTAAGCATCGCACTTAATCTACAAGCTTACTATCTCTACTTGAGCTCGAAGCAGAGACACCTTAACCAGATGACAGGACAATACCAGATAAATATAACTATCACTAAGATAACTTGGTAAACCTATGCCTATAACCAAACCTTACTACTAATGAATAGCAAAAAAGTAAGACTTGAATGTAAAGGCGTAAGTAAATACTTAATGAAATACTTGAAGGAAAGTACTTGTATTAAGTAAATAATGTATGATTACAAAGAAGTATACCAAACTCGAATATTCGGGAAGACTCTTCCAGACTCCAAGGCGGAAACTCCACCCGACTCCTCTCCTCTTGCTAGCAGCTGCTACTCTTGCTAAACTAGAGCTAGAGCTAGAGCTAGAGCGAGAGAGCACTAAGCACTAGAGCTAGAGCTTCCTATTGCCTTCTAATGCTTGTAATGATGTAATGATTGTAGTGATGATAAGGATGGTTGCTTCAATGGCCGAGGTGCTCCTTATATAGTGATGGGGGCACCATGGGGTACTTGTAGGCCGAAGGGGAAGTCAGTTTGCCAGCACTGCCAAGGTGGGCGCACTAGGCCCAGGGCGGGCACCCTGGCCAGGGTGGGCGCCGTCCACCTGGCACCGCCTCATGATCAAACGGCCGTGGCTCATCCCCTTAGGTCGGTTGCATGCTGGTTGAGTCGGTTGGAGTCGGTTCCAACCGAATTCACCACTTGAGTGCATGACAATGGACCATGGATCCAAGTGATCAAACTTGGGAGCCCTTGGATCAAACTGACTTAGATTCGACTGTTGGGAGACGTGGGAAGGTGTTGTCGAGGATCAGTGACGTGGCTGAGTCCGAAAGCTAGCATGGACAAGGTGGGTGCCCTGGCTCAGGGTGGGCACCCTGGTCAGGGTGGGAGCCCTGAGTCCAGGGTGGGCGCCCTGGCCCTGGCTGGGTTGCTAGCCCTGCCACATTCTATTGCCTCCTTTTAGTCCAATTGCACTTATTTTTGGTACTTTTCCTGCATACAAATATAAATTCCAAGTACAAGTGGAACTAGGTAAAATTCAAATTATTTTTAGACATTGTCGGGTCATGTTGCCAGGTATTTAATGAAATATTGATGGTAAAAACAGTAGTTAATGACCATCAATAGTAGGCTAGATAAGAGGATCTATGTTTAGAAAGGCAATGAACGGCTAGATAATGGGCGGGTAGTTCCCTACAATATGTTTTTGCTCAAAAAATACCAAGCTCATATCAATGTAGAGTGGTGTAACAAAACGGTTTTTGTCAAGTATCTTTTCAAGTACGTTACTAAAGGCCCAGACGTATGTTAGGCGAATTAGGAATGCCGAGGAAGTGCCTTACGACCCTGCAACTAAGACAGTTAATGAAGTACAAGAGTATCTGGACTATAGGTTTATATGCGAGCAAGATGCATGTTGGCAAATTTTTGGATTTGACATACACAAACATTACCCAGCTGTTGAAAGAATGCCAGTACATCTTCCAGGAGAGAACAATATTTTGTTTGAGGAAGACGATGATATAATTGACATTGCGACTCAGACATTTAGACGCAGGACAATGCTAACTGAGTGGTTTGTTGCTAATAGAGAATCTGCGGCTGGGAGAAATCTTACCTACTGTGAGTTCCCTTAATAGTGGAAATGGGATGCCGGATCCAGAACATGGATGTGTAAGCATAGAACTAGAGATGTAGATGCTGGCAAGATTGGCCGAATATACTACATTCATCCATCGGTAGGTGAGAGGTATTTTCTTAGAATGCTTCTACTAGAGGTCAGGGCGCCCAGAGATTTGAAGATCTCAAACCTTTAAAGGTGTCATCCATCCAACATTTAAAGATGCGTATTGTGCTCGTGTCTTACTAGGTAATGATCATGAGTGGTACAATGCCTTTGATGAGGCGGTGGCTTGGGCTACTTCTCCACAGCTTAGACAACTTTTTGTTACAATGCTGCTCTTTTGTGAGGTTAACGGTGAGCACAAGTTCTTTGAAAAGGTATGGAAACTCCTTGCTGATGACATACGGTATCATTTCAAAAAGTCTCTTGGTAATGATCGGTATGAGGTTCCTGAGGCAGATTTAAGAAATTACCTACTCACTGACCTAGAGGCCATGTTTGCTAGGAAAGGGGTTCGTATGAGAGATCAAAATTGCCCCAAATAACCGGCCAACCTGACGGTGATTTTACCAATAGACTTATTGAAGAAGAGCTTGCTTATGATACTTGTGCTTTATGTGCAATGACAACCCTTTTATATAGTCAGCTCAATAAAGAACAGCTAAAAGCATTTGGTTCCATTAGGGAGCCTATGCTTCTGAAAAAACCTACATTCTTCTTTGTTTCCATCTATGGTGGTACTGGGAAGACCTTTCTTTGGGGGTTTATTGTTGCTTGGCTCCGTTCACGTGGCAAGATTGTGCTTACTATCGCATCCTCAGGCGTAGCTGCCTTGCTGTTACCAAGTGGCTGAACGGCGCATTCTAGATTCAAGATACCATGTGACCTGCTAGATAGTGATTCTATTTGTGATATGGGCCGTGGCTTTGCGCTTGGTGATTTGGTGAAAATAACGGACCTGGTCATTTGGGATGAAGCACCGACGTCACATCGACATGCTTTTGAAACACTGGACAAAAGCTTTAGAGATATTATGGCCTAGGACAATAAATATGCAAGGCGATAGATTTTTGGTGGCAAGGTGGTGGTTCTGGGTGGTGATTTGTGTCAGATATTCCCTGTTGTAGAGGGCGCTGATAGGGACCAGATTGTAGATGCAGCGATAGTCAATTCTCCTCTCTGGCAACACGTTACTATCTTGTCTTTAGAGACAAACATGAGGTTTCGAAATCCAGATTTGAATCCACAAATGCAAGAAGAAATTGCTTCATTCAGTCGCTGGTGATGGTACTGTAGATGCTGTCCGTAGGGAGGGCGAGTCAGAGGCTACATGGATCACTATACCTGATGACCTGCTACTCATGCCAACAACAGATAGTATCACCGTGATAGTAGATGTTGTTTATATAGATCTTTTGGACAGATACTTTGATCCTCATTATTTGTGCACATGGGCTATACTGACACTGACAAATGAAGCTGCTGACAGCCTTAACTCACACATTATCTCCTTGATATCCAGTGCAGAAAGAGAGTACTTGAGTTATGATAAGGTTTCTAAAAATACCATGCATCCTTCATACGATCTGCTGTATCCTATTGAAGTGCTACATTCCCTAAATGTAGCAATTTCCCAACCCATAGCCTCATTCTCAAAAAGGGCCTCCCTGTCATGCTACTTAGAAATCTAGATCAATCTGTCGGACTATGCAATAGGACTAGGCTAATCATTACTGAACTTGGGGACATGCTTTTGGAGGCACAAATAATGACTGGCCCTCATGCTGGTAAGACAACTTTGATTCCCAGAATTTGTTTGCATCTTAAGAGTACAAGTTCCCATTCACTCTTGAGAGGTGCTAGTTTCCATTGAAGGTATGCTATGCAATGACAATCAATAAGAGTCAGGGACACACTCTAGCCATGGCTGGCGTATATCTAAAAAAATCAATTTTCAGTCACGGGAAATTGTATGTTGCGGTTTCACAGGTTACATCAAAATAGGGCCTCAAGGTACTTATTGAGGTCGATGATGGTAACAGCACAAACCAAACACAGAATATAGTATACCGTGAGATTTTTGTGGTGTTAGAAAGAAACTAGGGCCCTCTTCCTTTTTGCTTTCTAGAGGTCTCGGGCGTCATGGTTCTATAGCAAACAGGCCAATGTAGCACAATGTAAGAGTTTGTCTTATATACTATAACTTACCATGTGTGTTATGTGACATTAGCATCTTGTGTTTGTTTCTCCTGTTTCTGTGCCGCTAATAACTAACTCTTTTTTCCTATACTTTATGTGTAGGAATATGCTGGATGCCAGGACAGCTATGCCTCTTCTCAAAAGTAAGCTGGATACCACCTTAGTGCCAACATGGAGCATCATGTGGCTTCCATGTTCTTGCACTGCATGGAAGATATTGTTGTGATGTTTCAGTGCATATGTATAGGATACAGTCTTTAGTGAAATCATTTACTCTACATCAGTGTTGCAAAAAAAGAGATTGGTGTTCCTCAGAAGTTTGTCAACTTCATGCCTCCAAAACATATTGTGCTAAATTCAGTGTTGTGTTCTTTGATGGCAGAAATTACAGAACATTTGTGACCTCCAGGTAGTGTACACTTGAAACCATCTATTCATGATTCTTACTTCATTTGTTTCTGTAATGTTTGCTAAAAAGTGAGTTGTATAAAGTTCATTGCTTCATTCTTTGGTAGCACAAATTAAAGGCCATCTGACCATCAGAGTGACATGCACAGTGATCTTTCTACAAAAATTCATGACCATGCACGTCTTCTCGATCTGTAATCTCATCACTATTTCTAGCTTCTGAATTGCATGCATGGTATCACCATCCTAGGTACACCAACACAAAAGAACGAAGCATGTACGAATTCCTAGCACATAAGCTCGTGCAACCGGTTATTCAGACAAGCAAGTTTGCTACCATACCATAAGCATCCAACATTCAGGCCCACACAAACATTGTCTGGCCATCGAACAATACTAAGCATGGCTAAGTATCAGAGACACATATCACTAGCAGCTTCATCACAAAGACCTACTATCAGCCATCTTAGTTTGCTATACACGGCGTGACCTTACAAAAGAAGGCTCCAGTTCACCGACGACAACTAGTTCTCCAAAATATCGTACTTCTTCTAAATGCCTCGAAGCTTATCACATCCACTACGCATGACAGATCACCATCTCCTAGACACTTGGACCGTGATAGCAGCGAGAGACCAGCACATCTCCTACCTCGATGTGATGCTCCAGCATGAACTGCTCCCACCCTTTAGTGATCCTCTTTGGGTCGTGCTCATAAGCATGAAGTGCACCACAAATGACAACAGGAGATCTAATAAAGCGAAGAGACACTATTTCCTTCTTTGATGGCAGGTATTTTGAGAAATCTTTGGAGAAAAACTATGCACAGACAAATAGTCACTACGTTATAAGGTAAACCATGAATTCGGTATCTTGTAGCGATGTACATCAACTACTATACATTATTTGAAGAGTTTGTCACTTACCATAGAGGTGCTGCCTTCCTGGCTGTCCCTGACTGTACAAACAAACATTGGACTCCTCAGAACACCCACCCTCCAGGCAGTACCCAGAGCAGTCAAGGAACCATGCCCCACCCTTGTTTCCTCCCCAATGAAATAGTCTTCCCTCTTGAATTGTGCAACCTCGGCAGATGACAGAACTGCTCCCATCATTATACCCAAATACAGCCATAACACAAAATAATCAGCCACAGTGCCAAACTCTAATGCAAATAGATGTTAACAACAGTAAAGCCAATGGCGTTGTTGATCGTACCGTGTCCAAATCCAATCTCATCGTCCTCAGCGATGATTGCATCTGTTGTGAGCACCAAATGGCTGCCATGATACTCAAAGCGCACATGTTGTCCACGCTTACTCTCGGCAACCACAAGCAGGGTCCACCCTGTGCTGAGTGCATGGTAATTCTTCCTCCTGACCATCTTCACCTTGTAGATACGACCAGCGAGTTGGTCCCCAGTAGTCATTGCAAGTCCATAGATCCTGTCATCGTATGTATAAATGTGACATGCCAAAAGATGTGCTAC
Source organism: Bothriochloa decipiens (assembly GCA_023333625.1). Lineage (NCBI taxonomy): Eukaryota > Viridiplantae > Streptophyta > Magnoliopsida > Poales > Poaceae > Bothriochloa > Bothriochloa decipiens. Next base: position 16,736,760 of record CM041643.1, read on the forward strand.
ATAGGAAATATGTTTCTTATGATTAAACAAGACCAGACCAAGACATTCTTACTAGATAAGACTTGAATGGATACTCCAGCTCAAGTTCAGCAACATTGCATCTAACGTCATCAGATCCATACTATCAGTATATCCGTGTGCATCAAAATAGAACCACGCTATACAGATACAAGTTACTTACCCAAACAGATGTACATACCGAGTTAGTCTCATATGAGAACAGGCTGCCAGATTCATCATCATCTTCTGAGGAGCCAGAACTGCTAGATTCAATGACGATGGGTTCTTTATTCTTACCAATGCTGCAAACACAATGCTCACTCCATAAGAAGATAAGACACATCAAATCTTTCACCACACTAACACTGTCTATCTAGGACAAACATCCATCAAAGCCAGGAAACTATAGGAAACAGAGGGAAACAAGCATAGATGTACCTCTTTCCCCCAGAGCAGCTTGCTCCCAAAGTGCCTCTTGCCTAACCACTTCCACCACAGTGCCCTCCAGCCTTGGTCAACCTATTTTATTTGTCCCACGTGCAAATTAGATAGTGATTAGCTTTCCAAACTGATAAACTAATTAAAACACAGAGATAACAACGTGTTGTGTACTCTATGCAAAACAGGATACAAGAAACATAGGAGAAAATTTGTTTTATCTACTGCCTAATTGACAACGCCCATTACCTACACAAAAATATGCATGGATCTTCTTTTCCCCTATCCACATCTACATAGGCACGCCCCTACTCATACATCGACTGTACTGGGAAAATGGATGCAGTGACAGACACTAAGAAAAAGAGCAAGCACCAAAAAGGAATGACCCAGCAGAAAAGGTCACCACCACATGAGGCTCCACCATTGCACATGCAAATACTATATATGGAATTCATGGACCACCAAATTTATTTCCTGCGTCTAATCCAATGTTAACAGAAACCAAATCAATCATACGTTATGAATCCAGCGTGTCCCCAAAACCTGGACAAGTCAATCCATTTGACCGAAACAAAAAACTCTGAGAAGCCCATGCCCAGCCCCAGCCGATTTTGCAGATCCACACACCAAACGTACCTTAACATGACGGCCAGTCGATTAGCTCCATCCCTCTTCTTGCTAGCCGTCCGTGGAGACGCGCATTGCCCAATCCTGCTGCGCTCCTTTTCCTTCCCAGCAGGGCTCTTCATCCTAGCAGAAAACCCTTGCCACTAACAAAACAACACACTGTTCATGTCCCACCACAGTCGATTCGATCGATTGAACAAGAAATGCGATAAGCCTCGGCATCTTACCGTGCTTCCTGCAGCAAGATCGAACGCAAGGGACTCCCTATCGCTATGTCCGGACCCCCTCATTGTTGCCTCTGCCTCCATGTAGAGTAGCTTATCCTGCCTTCAATGCAGCACCGCTGCGATGGAATCTGAGCTGACGACGCTTGGAGTACAAGACGCCGGTGCCACCCAGGAACGAATCTTCACGACCGGGGCCACTCAATGCTGCGCTGCATTTTCGATGGGCCCAATAACGAAATCGACCGTTCGAGGGCCAGTAGCGGGATGCCCAATAACGCAAGGGCTGGTGGGCGCAGGCTGGTGGCGGGGTGCTCCTACGGGTCCGATGCATTTTTGACAGGCCCAATGATGCAATACAAATGAAAGGCCCAGACAGCACCACAGCAATTGACCCACCTACTCTCTACGGTACATAGTACTCACCTCCTATTATTCATACGAATTTTATAGGATCCTTGATTTTAATTTTTTTTAAATATATTATTGAACGCACTAAATTCACAGCCGTGGACCCCACACATCACTGCCCTCTAGCAAGCAACCACAATATGGACCATGTAGGAGTCTTCATTTAATGAAATTAGAGCGGCATGGTTCCTCGCACTCCCAGAAAGGCCACATCGCCCTTTTTTACCCCGCTCATACATGTTTTTGGCAAAAAAACCATTGCCTCTACACATGCTAGTTGGTACCCTGAGATTAGAAACGGGTGGGGCGCGGCGTCCTTCGTGCCCAGCTTATGAGTGGTTGTATTTGTGAAGGGTGTAGATAGGCAACATGACCATTGTGAGAGCGCGATACATACAGTTTTGACATTTTGTATATCTTTTACTATAGCATCCAACACGTTAAATCCGCGGCCGTGTAACCCCGAGCGCAGGAACGCGCGTTTACACTAGTAATATAAAGACAACAGCTGTACCTCTATGTCACATCTTCTTCCCATGTAGAGGGACACCATGCATTCACTTAGACATTGTGCCTCGCCTTGGTGCTTTCCTGCTTGCTATAGGCGAGAGTAGGACAAAAAAACCAGCACTATGCGGCCAATTCCTATTGCTAGGATTTGAAAAATAAAACACAAGCTAGAACCCGACAATGAGGCCGGCCCTAGCCCCATAATGATGTGAAATGAAACTAACTCCGACAAAACAAGAGTAGGATCCTCGGCTGCCCCAGAGCACCCAAATGGAGAAAGCGGCGGATGACAAGGTTCATGATGAAGAAACATAGTGGGGATAGAAAAAGATAAATAGAGCGGGTTTAAAAAAATTTATATATATCTCATTGTCGTCCTTGAAATGTTATCTTGCATGACACTTATATATAGGTGTTGATGCATATAATAATTTTTTAATAAATGGCAGGGAGGAAAAGATGGATGCCCTCATGTTAGGGTTTTAGGTAGAGGGCGACCCTGACAGCTAGTGAGGTGGTGGTGGTGATGTTGGGGGTAGCCGGCGGTGTGGCGGTGGCAGTGGCGATAGGTGGATGCGGTGCCCTAGGTTTAGTGTTCAGGGAGATGGCGGCGTAGGCGCGGGAAGAGAGAAGAGACAAAGTGAGCCAGTCTTTTGACTATTCCTTTCTTAAGAGCGAACACTTACAAGGTCCCTTGTATGTATTTATAGTCATGGGAGACTTAACCCCTAAGCAATCTAAAAATCTAACCTAGCTAGCACGTGGACAATGGAAGCGGCGGCGATGATCGTGGCAGCCTACCTTCCAGGCGCATGGCCCCTTTGGGGCACATCGGCTGGGCCCTAGGGCTAGGCGTGTGACATCACTCCTCCCTTCTCCATGCAGCATGTCCCCTCGCTACATCCTTGGTCGGTCTTCAGTGCTGACGGTGATGTTGAAGATGACGTAGGTTGGAGCTTGGAGCCGAGACATGGTGCTAAAGTGCTAGGGCAATGTTGTCATCAGGTTTAGCATGGTCGTAGGCGGCAGGTGGTGTAGGCTGTGGTCGGCACATCGGGTGGTGCAGGCGCTTCTGAAACAGATGAACTGACAACCCAAGTTGTCAATGAAGACCATGGTGATGATAGCCATCGTGCTATGCCCTAGGAAGATGCTCGTTGGTGCACCATTATTGAGCGTCGTAGGTGGAGGTGGTTGTGAGCTGATCACCGATAGCTTCATGCACCACGATCTAACATTTAGTAGCACCTGCATTACATTAGCTAGAATGGATGGTGCAATAGGTATGTAGAGTGACCATTGGTGAAGATCAGCCCTTGGTCCATGGACTAGGCTGGTGCTTCCATGTCGTCTGGTAAGGCGGCTTCCTGAATGCCACTGCTTGCTAATACGGTCAAGACCGATCGAGCTCTAGGCCCCATTGGTTGATGTATGGCACTACTCCCCCCTTCTCCAATCAGCGTGTCCTCACTCTGAACCAAGCTATGAGCCTGTGATGTAGTTGTTCATGTCATCAATGTCGAGAAGGTTGGCACCGATGTGGTGCTCTTCCCTGGTCATGAAGTAGTAGTGGCAGGAGCCAAAGTAGCCGAAGATGTAGGAGTTTTGGGTTCCGGTGCCTCCCATGCTGGTGTTGATGTAGAGGTGGGGAAATGGTTCTTGGTGTAGACGCGGGTTCATGAGGCGGTTGGTGATGTTGAGAGGACATAGCCTAGAGAGTGGTGGTAAATGGTCGCTGGTGTTGTAACCAAGATGAGCATTTTGTTGAGAATAAACTCGCCATTAATGAAGGAAGGTGTGTGGTAGGAGGTGAGGTTCGTAGTAGCGGAGTCCAATTTGGATGTTCATGACTTAGAGTAGCTGATAGCCAAGGTCGTCGATGAAGATGATTGTGGTTGGTGATGCAGTACCCTCTATTGGTGGAGACGTGGATCAAGTGTAATAATGACCATTATTGAGGAGGATGCCTGTTGTAGTAGCCTTGCTGGAGTTGCAGCCTTGATCTCAATTGTGATGGAGGTGTATTGGGGCTCACCGTCATTGGCAGTAATCAGGCGAAGTTGTGGTAGCAGGGTCGTTGCCGAGAGGTGATCGCCATGTTCCCACGGATGGTCCTCAAGGTTGTTAACAAAGAGGAAGACTTGGTGGAGCTCGCTGGTGGTGTAGTAGCCGACATGTTCCAAGTAGGTTCCCAGTTTGATCCCTGCCAGATGCATCTGTTGTAGCTGTGCTGTAATTATTAGATATAAAATTATGTACCCATTTTTCATATCGTTGTGGCCATCTTGCCTGATGAAGTTCTCACAATGGTTGAGCCATGGGTATGTTGTGCCACAGGTCATGACAGTTGGCTGTAGTGGTGGTGTTGCTAGAAGGATTGTGTTCTGCGATGTTGGAGGAGTAGGCGCCTGTTGCGTGGTCAACCAGGTCATCGGCTGAAGTGGATGGCAGCCTCCTTGGGCTAGTTGTACTACTGCTACATTGACTGCAGGCCGTTTTGGAGTTTTGAGGGATGGCCTCATAAGGGTGACACTACTGGAGGGGCGTCTGTGATGCTATATCTGGGGCACCATGCAATCTGCGGTCATAGGTGTTACCTCCTACCCCGGCTGACTGATTATGCTGATGTTGGTGATCTCCTTGGGACGTTCATCCCAACTATTGCCGTGAAAGTCATGTGGCAGTAGGCTGCTGTCATCGTCGGAGGTCGGTTTGAAGATGAAGACCGCAGGGTACACGATGTCGTTGATCTGATCTGGGCATGGTGACAAGGGTGGCTGTTGTGTTGCTACAGCCGTGAGCAAGTTGTTTGACACATCCTTGCCGATTTCCGTTGTGCCATATGAAAGGGATTTCTCTATAGTTGAGGTAAGATTTTGTCAGTGGCGATTCGAACGTGTTGTTTTCCGCAATAGGGTTGGCGGTCGCATTGTTCAGATCTAATCTAGCCTAGTTGATGGTGATGGCAATGTCGTAGGGTTGAGCATGCTCGGTGTCCTTGGAGTCAGTGATGCCGGCTATAGTCTCCCACGCGGGTGCTTGGGAGAGGAGCTTAGCTTCAAGATTGGCAGCAATCTCCGTCATGTATGACGTATAGTGGAGGAATGAGCCTATTGTTGGAGGAAATCATGACCTGCTTTCTCCATGGTGTGCTTGGTGGCGATCTGCAAGCCGACGGCGAGGTTCTCCTTCTCGATGATGGGGAGGCGACTCTCAACGTTGTTGAGCTTCTGGTGCGTCTCATTAAGCTTGACGAGGAATTTGGATGTGAACTACTGGAAAAGCTCTGTCGCTGTTATGGTGGTGGCGGACATGGGTGCCTGAAGGATTGTCATGGTCTCTGGATACTAATTGTCAAGGTTTTTGGTCGGGGGCGACCATGACGGTGGTGGCTAGGGCTAGTGAGGTGGTGGTGGCGGCATTAGGGGCAACCGGCGGCGTGGCCGTGGCGGCAGCAGGTTGGAGGCGGTGCCCTAGGGTTTTGGGGAGATGGTAGCATAAGTTGGAAAGATGGGATTACAGTCTTTTGACTATTCCTTTCTTAAGATTGAGCAGTTACAATGTCCATTGTATTTATAGTCCTGAGAGACTTAACTCCTAAGCAATCTAAACCTAACCTAGCACGTGGACGACGGAAGCGGCGGCGGCAGTCACGACGGCCTTGCTGGTGCATGGCCCCTTTGGGGACGCCGTGTGAGCCGTGGGGGCGTGTGACACGTCAACATAATTGTTAGTTGAGTAGAGGCTCGACTGCATGAGATCTTGAGTAGGCTCCACATGTGATGGATCTAGGCCCAACCAATCTAATCTTACATGTCTCATGTATATCGTGTTGTTCCTAACTTGGTCAATTTTATCCAGCTGTGACAATATTTGTCCTGTAAAGACGAATTGGCCCGTTATATTTTTTTTCATTTTTCTCAACAAAAAATGTATCCCAACCTCGACCGCGCAGGTGTCCCAAAAGTCCTCCCGACATTGCTGTCCACGCTCGGGTGTTATCAACGGTGGTATGTGCGACGCCTCGAGGGGGTTACACATGAGTTGAGCATTGTTGTTAATAAAAAATGATAAAATACTATAAAGGGCCTAAGCCCGAGGGTGACGTGGACGGTGGTCGTTAGCGGCGGCGTAGCGGCGGCCGCGGCGCTAGGGCGAAAGAACAGGTGAAAAAGGTGGCCCAACGGCGGTCCACTCGCGCGACAAATCAGTTCCCGCAGCCTAGAGGTTGTGGGCCAACCTCTATTATTTTAGAGGTTGATAGCATCCCTATAGATAGCATGAACCCTAATACTACTCTATCTCAATGTCTTTCAACTCTATCTTTTATAAGTGATCACAATGGTACGGTGTGTTTACATATTCATAGGGGTGATTGTTTGGTCGATGTGAGAGACTATACTTTGATTGAAAAAAAATGATTACACTTGCTTACTATATTGATTTATAGCAGCGAGAAGACCTTGGTAACTCTTGGCACAATTATTTTGATATAAGTTGCCAAATCCCTATGTCAACATTGGTTATATGGGAGCCCCGAATTGAGAGGGTTGAGTGTCTAGTAGTACCGAACAATAGCGTGTGGGTTGGGGTGAACACCAGTCTGCAACATGAAGCTGCTTGGATAAGAATCCCTTTTTCGCCATGCATTCTTCAATTTCAATCAAATATTTCAGTGCTCTAAAATAAAACGATTCTGCCAATGATTGATGTTTTCTATCAGTCGATTCTTTTTGCGAATCACAACACACATGTATGGCAAGATAAATATTGAATCAAGTGTAGACACCTAGATTTATGTGCAAACTTCAGTAAATTTTTGTAAGAATCCTCTTGTTTATTTATCAATGAAAATTTTGTGTACCGTGGGGATCTTCTCCATAGTCTTTTGCCTAAAAAAAGATTTATGTGCAAACCCCTCTATGGTTTAAACAATGGACGATGTTAAGCAAACAATCCACTACTGAGATGAAGGATGCACGAGATATGTGGGAGGAGGCAACTAGGTTGTAGAAACTTTAAATCCCCACAAATTTTAATCTTCTAGTGGTGGATTTGGTAGATAAAATCTATACCCTCGTAGCTCTCCCACCCTCAAAAGCAAATGAACAAGCTAGATAAAATCTCTACCCTCTTAGCTCTCCCACCCTCAAAAGCAAATGAACAAGCCACAAGAGGGAGCTTAGTCTACCCTTTTAGGATGGTTCGGGCGCTTCATACAATGGTCCTCAAAGTTTTAGATTACCATAAATAAGTCCCTGGACACCTAATAAAAGTATGCAATATTTTGCATAATGTAATTGATCAAATAATGACCCTTAATAGGAGCTGTAACATCACAACGTTGACAACAAATTAACTAGTTACACGTAGAACTTCTCTTCCTTGCGTCAACTAAGCAAAAATATCCTGTCTTTACTATACACATAAAAGGGAAAAAAACGAATTTTGGCAGCCTATCTCCAATATTTCATCTTCCACCAGACAAGTCAGACTCGATGATGCAACTAGATGATGATGATGAAACTGCAAAAGGCATGGCATATGCTTCGAACCCATCACTCTGTAACAAAGCTAAGGTACCAAAATTTGGCGACATGGGTGACATCTCTGGCAGCGGCGTGCTCCCCTCCAGATACTGAACAACTTGACGCATGAGTGGTCTAGAACAGGGTGATGCTCCTGAGCACAGCAAGCCCAATTTCAGTACTAAGCATGCCTGATCAAAGTCATAGTTTCCTCCAAGCCTGTTGTCTATTGAGCCAATAAGATCTCCTCTGCGCCAGTGTTCCAGCACCCAGTCCACAAGCCAGCAGACGCTGTCTTGTGTGTCCAGTATGGGCCTCCGTCCACATGCGACCTCCAGGAGGAACATACCGAATGCGAAAACATCAGTGAGGGGAGTTGCTTTGGAGGTGCGTGCCAGCTCAGGAGCCAGGTAACCGATGGTGCCAACTACATGGGTTGTCTGTGGATCAGTTCCATGGTCATACAACCTTGCTAGACCAAAGTCACCCAGCCGTCCATTCATCTCATCGTCAAGGAGTATGTTGCTTGCCTTAATGTCTCTGTGGATGATAACCTTCTCACAATTGTCATGAAGGTACAAAAGGCCCAAGGAGACTCCTTTAATAATATGGAGCCTTGTGTCCCAATCTAATATGCAATTCATCTCATGGCGGTGCAGGTATCTGTCAAGACTGCCATTTGATAAATATTCATATACCAGAAGAAGTTCATGCCTTCGCCGGCAATACCCCAGTAAGTGCACAAGGTTTTTGTGCTCTAGGCAGCCAATTGTTACAATCTCTGAAATGAACTCTTTTATCCCTTGTTTCGAATCATGTGAGACTTTCTTTACTGCTACCTCCAGATTGTTTGCTGGAAGTGTCCCTTTATATATCTTTCCAAAACCTCCCATGCCAAGCAACTGAGCGTCGCTAAATCCATTTGTTGCATGGTACAGATCCTTGTATGCAAAACGATGAGGTCTAAACTCGTCCTCCCAATCCTCTTGCAGTTCTGCATACTTGAGGTGCCTCCGCACAAGAAGTAAAATTGAGACGACGACCGTGGTGAGAATGAACATCACTGCAGAAGGAAGCCCAACCGTGAGGGCCACGCGCAACTGGTTCTTTGACCGACGAACATTAGGCAACTTGGGGAGCTTGGTGTAGTTGAGTGGCATAGCCGACCCGTTCAATGAAAAGCTCCAGCCAAGGATGTAGTGCCGTGTTGATAAGTCACCCAATGAGGAAGAAAAGCCGACATAAGCCCACTCAGTGATAACTGTGGAGAGGTTAACATGGTGCTGGAGCAGGGGCTTCTTCGGCTTCGGCACCTCCGCGGGGGCCAATGTTACGTTGAGCTCCGCTCTTTCGGTGTCGTAATCCACCCATGCTTGCATGACCTTGCCACTCATCAGGGTCAGGTTATGGAATGTGCCATTCTCTTTGTCGTCGTGATAACCGGCTGATGCAGCCTTAACAGAGCGTGGCCCATTGATGTCAATGCCCACATGGTTACTGTCGATGTCCCCCAGATTAATATTGCGAATGGTGTCGAGCTCAATGGCCAAGATATGGTTGCTGGAGTTCTCCGAGTTGAAGAGGCCAAAGTATTCATACGGCAGAGCCGATGAGAAGTTCTTGGCCGGCGCAATGAACAAGGCTAGGCCGTAACCACTCAAGTCGGTATAATCAGAGAGAATGGCAAACACGAAGGTGGTCGAGAAGGAGGATAGCACATGAGTGCTGCTTGGAGATTTGTTACGGAACTGGAGTAAGGATGAGTATGTAGCATGGCCTTTCAAGCGAGCTGTGCCGTTGGTGAGAACGAGCAGGCCGTCCGAGGTGACAAGGGCTGAGTCATCGACGGCTAGTTTCGCGTCGGTGAAGCCATTGTACACGAATTTGTTAGCCCCAGAGGTGCAGTGTATTGGGAGGCTGCGGGTGCAGAAGAAGAGGAACAGAAGCTGAAGCAGAAGCAGCGGCATGGTTCCTCTCTTTCTTCTTTTGTTTGGAAAAGGCAAGGATAGATGGTTCTCGTGGAGCTCCCAATCATATATGTTGTGCTTAAATAATGTTGTTTCTAATATGCTAGAGGTAGAGTGCAAAAATCTCGCCCGCTATTGAACGGCAAAGGAATCACAACTTGTTTTGTTCGCATGTGTACGTTCTTCTGCATAGTCCAAGTCTCGAAGAGACTTTATGCTTACAAAAATCACGAAAGGCACGTTAGAAAAATCTAGTCTTCAAACAAAAACATAGCTATTCAGATAGCACAAGTCAAATATGGAGTGTCAAGTGTATGTGTGGTTCTAGGATTTTCGGCGTGCACACGGCATGGAAATGTTCAAGTGTATAGGAAGACTTTCATATAGTGACCTCACAGATTTTTTTTATATGTGGCTACAATAGGTTTGTAGAGAGCCACTCCGTCCGCCTCTACTAATATGTGTCCAGATATTTATGATTTCTTGAGGCGACTCTCTAGTCATGTCTAGACCACTATCCTAGGCAACCTTTTTCCTGGCGGGCAGAACTGTCACGGAAAATGTCCCAAAACTTGTCCTCTCTAGTCATAGTGTCTGAGCGCCACAGGGGGGGATGCTCCCAACTCGATTGACCCAAAACTTGTCCCCTACGTTCTGCTAACTCTCGTCGTTTGTGGTTGTGGAGCAGGAATGCAGCCGATAAATTGGAGGAAAATGAAAATGTATAGACTCCAGACATGTCCATCCTCTGCACCTATAAATCCCATGAAACATGGCTTCCGGTCCGCAACCCCTATGTCCTTTGGAAACACAGCTCGATCATCAAACGCTGAATAATCAGCATGCCTAGGTTCCTCCTCGCAGTTGTCAGCCTTCTCCTAACCAGCCTCAGCCTCAACCCTGGGGCACCCGATACAGAAGGCCAATTCGCTTTCAACGGATTTGCCGGAGCCAACCTCGCCCTAGATGGTTCATCCGCCGTCTCGCCGAACGGCCTCCTCGTGCTGACTAATGGCACGGTGGCATCGGCAGGCCATGCACTCTTCCCTACACCGCAGCGGTTCCGAGAGTTGTCGAATGGAACCGTGCGTTCCTTCTCGACAACTTTCGTGTTCGCCATCGTTTCTCCCTATCTCACCATTAGTAGCCATGGCATGACCTTCTTCGTCTCCCCGGATAGGAGGCTGATCTCCACCAACACCATGCCGTTCCAGTACTTAGGCATCCTGAATACCACGGATGGCAATGGCTCTGCAGGAAATCGAATCCTCGCGGTTGAGCTCGACACTTTCCGGAACTTGGAGTTCGGTGACATCGACGGCAGCCACGTCGGCATTGATGTGAACAGCTTAAGGTCTGTCACGTCGGCCAGTGCAGGATATTACTATGACGACCATGACGCATCCTTGTTCCAGAACCTGAGCTCTACAGTCGGGAGGCCATGCAATTGTGGGTGGACTACAACGCCTCCAACATGGTACTCCAAGTGGCACTGGCGCCCTTAGGAGCCCACAAGCCAAAGAGGCCCCTTCTGTCTCACACCATCGACTTGGCCACGGTGCTGACGACGGATGGCGTGGCCTACGTGGGTTTCTCATCATCCACGGGCCTCTTGTCGTGCAGCCACTATGTTCTTGGTTGGAGCTTCGGCTTTGACGGGGCGTTGCTGCCTGCACTAGACATTTCCCGGCTGCCTAAATTTCCAAACCCTTTTGCTGAAAAAAGGCATAGTATCAGATTCAGTGCGTCGTTGGCAGCAGTTGTGTTACCGGTATCCATTACTGTGGTAGCAGCCGTTGCTTCTCTTCTTGTGTTTTTCTGTAGGCGCTGGATGGCTGCTTACAGTGAGGTTCGAGAAGATTGGGAGGCTGAGTTCGAGGCACACCGTGTCACGTACAAGGACCTGATGGTTGCCACCAAGAATTTTGGGCAGAAGCAACTGATCGGAAGAGGTGGGTTTGGTGATGTTTACAAGGGTATACTCCCGGGTTCCCAGATAGAGGTTGCTGTGAAAAGGGTTTCACATTCGTCGTCGTCAAAGCCAGGAACGAAAGATTTCTTTTCAGAAGTAGCAAGCATAGGCCGTCTGAGGCACAGGAACATCGTCCACTTGATCGGTTACTGCCGGAGGAAGCGAGAGCTCCTTTTGGTTTACGAATATATGCCGAGTGGTAGCCTCGACAAATATTTGTTTAACCAGCAGCAGCCAGCAGCGCACTTTGCTGCTTTGAGCTGGGCAAGGAGGTTTCACATTGTCAAATGCATCGCATCTGGCTTGTTATACCTCCACGAGGAGTGGGAACAAGTAGTGGTGCACAGAGACATCAAGGCGAGCAACATACTCCTCGACGGTGAGATGAATGGCAGGCTTGGTGATTTCGGACTTGCTAGATTATATGAACGGGGTAGTAATCCACACACTACTTACGTAGTTGGTACGACGGGGTACCTAGCACCTGAGCTCTTATGCACAGGGAGAGCAACGCCGGCGACAGACGTCTTCTCCTTTGGTATATTCCTCTTGGAGATTGCATGTGGCAGGAGATCCATTGAAATGGGCATGAACGAGGAGACTTTTACACTAGTCAGCTATGTGCTCGAGCATATGCGCAGCAGCAGCTCACTAGTTGACATAGTCGACTCGAGGCTTCGAGGTGATTATGACGCCACTGAGGTGCTTCTGACACTTAAGTTGGGTCTTTTGTGCTCGCACCCACAATCAACTGAAAGACCGGGTATGCATCAAGTCGTGCAGTATCTCAGTGGTGATTTACTGGTCCCGGGAGCTGTTGCCAATGCCATGAGCGGAGCAGGTGCAGACATAATAAGTCAACCCATAATTAATGCCTGATTGATACACTCTTGTAACTGCATTGTAAATGTGGAATCAAAGCGCTATGAATTTTCATAATGTTATCAATGCATATGAACACCATGTTTATTTTTCAATACATTTCTCTCTTTTTCTACTCTACTAGCGAAGAAGCTACAACAACTTTTTATTCAACTTTGTAGAGAATTCGAGGTCCTTGCCGATGTCCAATGATATGTCTGTTGATGGCGGCCAAAAGACGAAAGAAGAAGTGGGTTTAATTACCAGACCTCGTTGTGCATTGCCAGCAACAGCGCCCCACGCCCACCCCCGGGCGCTCGGACGGACCCCGGTCTCCTGAAAGACGTTTTCATCGTGGATTCATAATTTTGCATCATTAGGGAATTCTATGTACCTACGGATCTCATGTCGTGTCGTCATCTAAACAGCGGGGTGGCTGCTGATTCCTAGGCGCCGCCATCCCGACGCCGGTGGCCCCCATCAGTGTGCCATTTCTATTTCCTTCCCGCGCGCTCTGGTTTTTAGGTGGGGACACCATGTTTCCTGTCAGTTTAGTAACCGACGGGCTGTTGGTTTAGAGATCGCGACAGGAATCTGAACCGTTTCCTGACAGTTATATTGTTTTCCCAACGGTTCTAAAAAAATCTCTACCTGATTCCCGTTGGTTTTGCACGGCCGACAGGGTGGGTACTGGATTCCATCGGTTTTTTAAAAACCATCAGGAATTAAAGTTGCACTGCCTACATAATTATGGCTGGTTTGGTAGTGTTTACTTGCTTTCAGCAGAAAATGCACTCCGACATATATATGGAAACTCTTTTGAAACAGCCTATGATGTATGAAATAATCTAACATGATGTAAGCTCTTTCATAATTGCTGTAGATCCTATATGGGTGCCTTGACATACTACTGAACCTACTGATTTTTTTGAAGTGTTTAATGTCAAATGGTGTGGCATGCGCTTGTGAAAATTTGGCTAAGTTGGGTGGTTCTGCCACTTGCATCTACATACAAAACAAGAAATAAACAAATTTGTCACAAAAATATATATGGGCACAAAAATAATCAAATATATGGCATTATGGAATTATGTCACACATATATGGGCACAAAATTAACAAATCTATACAGAAAATATATTTATGTATATAATCTATAGACTCATTTTTCTTTCATGGCGCGAATCCCAAGCTCCTTGCCTCCTTGTCAGCCATAGTCCGCTGGCATGAGTGTGGACATGAGCGCTGGCTGCGGACACCACCGGCACGCAAGGGAGGCGGGCAGGCGGCCAGCTGTGGACGCCACACGCACGACTGTGCGAGGGATGCTGGCAGCTGCTGTAACAACCCTAGAAATCCGGTCTCTAAAAATACGGGCTTTCAAAAATTTTTCTAAAGTTTACCAGTGTATGGTGGATGTCATGTAGGAAACCTAGTTGCACAAATAGCACCTGACGATAGCCCGAGCATTGCATTTAAATAACCAGAGTTTGATTCGCCTCTTATTCGATTTTATGTGATGTTAATAAAAATCGAATAACCTTTTATATGTATGTATACATATATGCCTGCTACCGAACCCCCCCCCCCCCCCGCGCTGGCCAGCTCGTCCGCCGGCCTGCTGCGAGCTCGAGGCCCAGCTCGACCGCCTGCCCGAGCTCGAGGCCCAGCTCGACCGCCTGCCCGAGCTCGAGGCCCAGCTCGACCGCCTGCCCGAGCTCGAGGCCCAGCTCGGCCTGCTGCGCTGCCGCCTGCCCGCTCGCTCGCGCGCTCGCCCGACCGGCCTGCCTCGAGAGTCGGCCCAGTCGCGCTCGACGCGCTGCCGCGTCCCGACACCCGCTCGCGCGCGCGCTCGCTCGCGCGCTGCCGCGGCCCAGTTAACCAGGACGGCCCAACATGGGCCTGTCTCCGCCGCTCGCCGCCCCGTCCCGCTGACGCGTGGGACCGAGCTGTCAGCTCCTTCCTTTTACCACTTCTGTCGACCGCGCGTCGCGTCCGACGCACCATTTTTGTGCACCGCGCGCCTCCGCCGTCCGCCCGAGTACGGCCGCGTCCCGCGCCGTCCATCTAACCGCCTGCTTGCGCCGCGATTCACCGAACCCTAACCCTAATCGTGGCCGCGCACAGCCGCCCGATGGGCATCTTCTGCCTCCGCCGTCCATGGCCGTCCGCCGTGCCTATTTAAAGAGGAGCACCCTGGCCTCTAGGGTTTCCCCATCGCCCCGCCGTCTTTGTGGAGACCCGCCGCCAGATCGGTCGAGAGAGAGAGAGAGAAGGAGAGAGGAGCAGGAAGGAGGCGGAGCTAGAGTGCTGCTGCTGCCACCGTCCGCGCGCTGAGGAGGACCTGGGAGCGCCGCATACCCACCTCGACGCCCGGCTTCGCTCCCCTGCACCGAGTCGCCACCAAGCCTGCGTCACCTGCCTCGACCGTCGCTGCGCGAGTAAGCATCCCCGCCCTCGCCCTGCTTGGCCATGGCCACCACCAGTACATCGTCGATGTTCTCGCACCCCTTACCCCTGTTTCCTTCCTTACCGCGACCGATAGCTTCGCCGTAGTCTAGAGCACGTTTTTGGCAACCTCTTGGAGCCGGCACGGGCCACAGTTGGAGCCACGCACTTTTGCAGCTCTGGCCTCCCCGGACTCTGGCCGCCGGAGCGTCCGCCGTGGCCGCCGAGCCGCGCACGCCCCGCCGTGCCTCGACTAGCCCCGGTAGCTAGCTCATGGAGATCCCAGCTTCTCCAATCGAAGGGCAAGAAGGAGGATGGAGACCAATGCCCGGCTTCGCCGGCGAATTTGGCCTCGCCGCCGTCATGCCTCGCCGGCCGCCACCGGCCTGAGGGTCGATTTCCCCGAGTTAGAGCACCTAGCCGACCAGCCACGTAGCTCAGCTAATGCTCCGACATTCGTTGAGGGTCCGCCCGACGAGGTCGAGGGTCCGCCCGACGAGGTCGAGGGTCCGCCCGACCAAGTCGAGTGTCCGCCCGACCAAGTCGAGGGTCCGCCCGACGAAATCGAGGGTCCGCCCGACATTCGTCGAGGGTCCGACCGACAAGTCGAGGGTCCACCCGACATTCGTCGAGGTTCCGCCCGACGAAGTCGAGGGTCCACCCGACGAGTCGAGGTCCGCCCGACGAGTCGAGGACCCGGCTCTAATCGAGGTCCTGCCCGAGTCGAGGACCCGGCTCGAGGCCAGAGGGTCAAGTCTCGAGGGGCGCACTGTTCTCGAGGGCTGCCCCTTTCGTGCGAACAAAGATCCGTCTTCGAGGGCATGTCCGTTCGCCAGGCGAAGCTTCGTTCTCGAGGCCAGTCCGATCGCCAGGCGAGGTTTCGTACTCGAGGCCAGTCCGTTCGCCCGAGCGAGCTCCGTCCTCGAGGGGTCGCCCGGACCGCCCCCTCGAGTGTACAGTGGCCGACCTAACCTGGCCCAGAACCAGCCCCGTCCAGACATCCGAGGCCCGGTCGAGACCGTCAACGTTGACCGTTGACCTGGCCCCACCTGTCAGTGACCAGAACCGTGGCCCCCACCTGTCAGCCGCTAAATGGACCCGTCGACACTGACGTCAGCATAACGTCAGCATGACGTCAGCCCATTCCCAGCTGCACTGTTCTGCATGCCACGTGCCCCAATCAGGAGTTGCCACGTGTCAGCACCAGGTTAATCTGCCCTTTTTCTTTTTCCGGAAATAGAATAAACTTCGGAAATCCATAACTTCTTCATACGAACTCCGAAAAATATGAACCAAGTTTCCAAATTTTCATAAAAATAAACTCTACGTCATAGGCTTGTGTATGAGTGCATTTGGAGTTATTGAATTTTATTGCTTCTTTGTGTTGACTCTATAGGAGCCGCTAACGCGGCTATTATGTCTCGTTTCAGAGGAGGATCAGCTTGAGGAGGACGACTACGAGTACGAGGAGGAGCTCGGTGACGACTTCACAGGTGCCACACCCCACCCAACCTCGTAGATCCTATTACGCATGGCATAATATCTAGTTGCTAGTGCTTTAATTATGAATATCACCTGATGATAGGTTGCATGGTAGAACTGCCTGATGAGCCTTTACCTTGTCACAACCTTACTCCTGCACACCTGCTGATAGGCTAGACGCTTGCTTATTTTATCTATGATGCTTTACTTCTACTACGCTTATATCTGTGTGATAATGATGCGTGGTGGAGAGTATGGTCATATGGTTAAGGCACGTGGTGCCACTTTACTTGGGGAGAGTGCTGCGTGCGTCTTGGGTGTGTGGTGAGGGTTGAGTCGATCGGACAGGATTCTACGACGAGCCATGTGGGCGAGTCTTGCCGAGGAATGTGTTCTGGGCATTCCCGTGTGAGGTGCTTGTGGCGGGCACATTGTGATGCATAAGGAGATCCCGGGGGTGAGAACCTTCGTGGAGCGAAGCCCCGGGAAGGAGGTGCTGTTGTAGCACGGACTGTTGTAGTCCAAAAGAGAAGATAATCCTGTCTGATCCCCCCTAGGACCTGATATCTCTTGAGGACCGGAACCTTGGGACTTACGTGCTCACCACTCGCTCTTGAATGGGCGGGAGACGGATGTCTGACTAGCTAGGACGGTGCCACTACTACTAGGTTGTTAGCAGAAAGTGTCGGGAGGTACGGGCGTGGAGACCCACACCCTCCTTAGACAGCATAGTGACCACGGGGGCCCGGTACTATGTCTCACAGTCTCAGTGTGCCGGTGGTACCTATCCGGGATGTCCCAGTACTGAGTGGTAGGGTGGCATCGCACCGGTTAGAAAGCAGCCGGAATCAGCTTAGGCGGGGCACCGCCGATGATAGTGATCTTGTGGTTACGGGAGTACACGCTCTGCAGAGTTTATGAATCTATATATAGTCCGTGGGCCACTGGTATGGCTCTTTCCTAAGACCCACGCTTCTCGGGAGTAGTGAGAGGAGTCCTTCTATTTCTCCCCCTGGTGTTACCCTTCCGGCTGTGAGCCGCTGAGACAGGCTCCGAGAGGGAGTTGGACCTGTCAACTGAGTGCGAGAGGGTGAGATGTGTGTGATGGTGATGGAATGGGTTTGGATGTGTGGTTGAGATGGATTAAAATTTGATGAATTATATTATATAATATTGGTCACTGTTTGCATAGGAAACTACAGCCACATAATAGGTCGATTTGATTATATCCTTGCATCCCACCAAATACTACATAGCAAAAGCAAAGCATAGGGTGGGAGATGTGGCCAGTACAAACCGTACTGAAAATTATTTGGCAGGTGAGCCCGACTACGACTATGACGATGAGGAGGAGTAGACGTCTCGTTCCTACGCTCAGGCTTCTTTTTGGAGATTTTATTGTACTTCCGCCTTTTGCAGCTGTTCCAGAGGCTGCTGCTACTCTGATGATTCCGCCAGTGTGGCGATGAATTATTTATGTAATTCCCCCTAATTGTAATCTTTTGTACGATGTATGGATCCTGTATCGACTATTGCGAGATAATGAGATGGTTTGAAGCTTCAAACTATTATATTATCCGCCATTCTGTGTATTTTCCCTTCGTGGAAAATTGAGGATGTTTCAGTTGGTACCAGAGCCATGCTTGACCCTAGGACGAGACCCATAGGATTGGACGATAGAATTAGGAAAATCTTGAAATCTCTCGGTTATACACCGACCATTGCATACGCTTTTATGCATGGCTTACCTCTCTCTGCAACTTTTCTAACTTCTTTCTCGTGTCACCTGCAGATGGACCCCAACTTGCCGCTTGGTCCGTTACCACCAATGGATATCGTTGAGTTCAGACTCGACGGAACGGAGCATGGAGGCTATGCTCACGTGCTTCGCGAGGTTCTCACCGAGTTAGGTGTTCCCGTGGAAAACGTCGAGTATCTTTGCCGCGGCAAGCCCACCCTTGAAGGAGGCATCGAGGACTACAAGGCAGTCCACATCAACGTGCCTGCAAGCATGAACCTGCCCGAAGTTACCGCCTTCACTGACTTCGCCTTCGACAACGACACCGGCATGTGTGTTCAGACCGTTTCACGCCAGGCACTCCGTACTGTGCTGCGCAACGGAGCTGACTATCTGAAGGAAAGTCGCTTTCGTCTGCTTCCTCGTGCCCTCAATGATCAGCAGGGTACATGGGGAGAGATCATCTACATCGATCAGAATACCAGAGTCGACCGCAACCCCTGCCACCGCGCCTCTATGATGTACATGCAGTGCCAGGAAATGTACATTGCTGAGTTGGAGCGGAAGGGACGCCGTGATCGTCGCTACCTGATGGAAGTTGATGAGAGGATCCGCAAGTCAGAGGATAAGGAAGTGGCATGGAAGCAAAAGATTGCAGATCTAGAGCGTGAGATAGCACGCAAAGAGCTCGTTCACCAGGATCAGATCACTAGTCTGATGAGCGAAATGGATAAGCTTCAAATACACAACAGCCAACTCAACAAGAACATCTGGGAGCTTGAGACCACTATGGCTGAGAAGAACGAAGACATTGCAAAGAGATTCCAGGAAAAGAGTCAAGATGCTGCCTACAGGGACAAACTCCGTGAGCAGTGCAAGGCTCAACGTGGGAAGCTGCTACAGGAATACACCCTTGCTAGCTACAACCAGGGACACTTGATCAACTATGTCCATAAGACGGCATACCTCATGGATAAGCTCAAACGCACTGTGGAAGCTTGGAAGAGGTCAGATCGTAAGAGGGTTAGAGAGTACGAGGAGTTGCAGGACGAGCTTCCCTTACGTGGCCGTAAGAGAGTCAGGGTTGAGACATTTGAGCTGGGACAATCTTGCCTCAACTTGAGTGGATGTCCCACCACTGGACTCAGTGGACAGGCAGTGACCACTCCTCAGCTCGAGGAGGCCCGTCGCTACGTCTCTCGTCTTCAGATGACCGACGAGCAGATCCAGGCTTCTGGCATCGGTATACCTCCCACAGCTTACAGTTTTGACCAGCCTCTAGAGATGGTCTAGAGTAATATCAGGTTAGGAGGTTATGAGCCCTGTATGGCCAAGTGACCAGACTCACCATGATGTTGAGTAGTTGTCCACCCTTTTTGTTAGACTACCTACGTGTAGTACGTTTCTCGCGAGTCTCCAAGCGTAGCCGCTAAAGACATCGCCATGTAACCTCCCTGATGTAATGAATGATTTGGTTTTTATCGCATCTTATTGGATCTTCATGCTTCTTCGTCTGAGTGTTGGATAAATTAGCAATGTTTTAAAATTATTTCAAAATAGTATATCTTTAATGTCAAAGTTATATTAAGCGCGTATGCCCTAATCTAAGGTTTCTGTTGAGCAGGATGTCCACTCGTCGTGCCAGCCGCCTAAGAAACCGCTCTCCTTCACCCGTGCCCGCCAGGGGCCGCGGACGCAGAAGTGGTCGTGCATGCGTTGGTCGCATACCCCTCGACCTTGAGGAGCCACCCCGCGCTGCCACCCCACGACCTGCACACCCATCGCCACCACCGGTAGTTGAGCCGGAACTAGCTGCCGGAGGTGTGGCTGAAAGACAGCCCCAGCCTGCTGCTGAGCCCGAGCCTGCCGCAGGAGGAGATGCAGCTCCACCACCACCTCCCGTGCCACTCTTGGCGGATGTGATGGCCCAGCAGACCGAACTTCTTCGAGTCTTAGCTGAGAGCGTGCTGCACCCCCAGCACCGGGAGCCCCGCGATGATTTCTACAAGAAGCTGGAGTTCTTTCTCAAGCTGAGGCCCCCGACGTTCGATGGCACCAGCATCGACCCTATCGCTGCTGATGATTGGCTTAAGGAGATTGAGAAGAAGCTGGACTTGACCACTTGCACTGACGAGGAGTGCGTTGGCTTGGCAGCTCACCAGCTTGTGGGTGCTGGACGATCTTGGTGGGACAGCCTCTGCGAAACCCACCGAGACCCCGCTAACATCTCCTGGGATGAGTTTGTGGATGAGTTCTGTGCATTCTTCATCCGTGAAGGTGCGCTGGAGAAGAAGGAGAACGAGTTCCGCAACATCTCCATGGGAGCTGACAAGGTGCATGAGTACACCACCCGCTTCACCAACTTGCTACGCTATGCACCCGTCTCAGTGGTGAACTCTGAGAAGGAGAAGATGTACTACTACCGCAAGGGCTTGTCTAGCCGTATTAGGCTCTCTCTCTCAGGCACCAAGAGCCACACCCTGCGTGACCTGATTGACAGGTGCATGGAGATTGAGAAGGACCGCGACGAGATTTTCGCGGAGAGGGAAGCGCTTGGCAAGAACAAGAAGCGCCGTACTGAGGGCACCTCCCGCGCACCTGCCCCACGGAGGTCGCGTGGTGAGACCTCTCAGCCTCCCCGCTCTCGCTTCGCCCATGGAGCGGCTCACGGTTCGAGCCGGGGCGGTGGTACCCACACCAGCAACTACCCCCGCCCTACTCAGGACCGCCAAGGATACACTCGTGCCGCACCTGGAGGTAGCACGTGGAGGTCCGCCGCGCCAACCCCCACAGGCGGCATGACCTACACTTGCTTCGCTTGTGGCCAGCCAGGTCACAAGGCAGCCGAGTGCCCAAACAAGGCTGCACCAGCTACACCAGCGCCCGCCAGGCAAAACCAGGGCACCCCGCACAAGCAGATGCCATCCGGAGCACCCCGTGGCCGCCTCACCCACATCTCAGCAGAAGCTGCCCAAAGTGCCCCCGACGTGGTGTACGGTATGTTTTTAGTGCATGGAGTTAAGGCATCCGTGCTGTTTGATTCAGGTGCTACATGTTCATATATATCCTCCAAGTTTGCTCGAGAGCACCTCATACCTGTCACTCCACGAAAAGAAACCTTATACACTAGTTCACCCTTGGGCAACATTTGTTGTACCAAAATGTGTAAGGGAGTAAGTATCACCATCGAGGGTCTTACCTTTCTTGCTGATCTTACCTTACTACCCTTCGGAGGCCTAGACGTCATTCTAGGGATGGATTGGTTAACCCAGAACAAAGGAGTGATATCTTGCTCACCCAGATTTGTGGATATAACCCATCCAAGTGGCCGTCAGATCAGATGTGAGCCAAACAAAGGGACAGATATATCCATGCTGTGTGCCTTGGAAGAGAAGTCACTTGAGGAAGTGCCCGTAGTTTGCGAGTACCCAGATGTCTTTTCGGAAGAGCTACCAGGAATGCCACCGGACAGAGATGTTGAGTTCGTG
>CM041643.1:16774371-16836381 GCA_023333625.1 Bothriochloa decipiens
ATATATATATATATATATATATATATATATATATATATATAGATATTATGTTCCATGAGTACTATTCAACATTTTCAGAATCCCAAACTTTAGATCTCTAAAACTTTTACAACAATTCAGCTCACTTTTAAGCTCTAAGACACTTTACAACATGGTAACGATGTTCCAATATACATGACACCAGGCACCGATGCCTGAACTCTTCAATACTTACACTAATGCTTATATGTGCATAGACCCCGGACATAGTACCATCCCATTCCTGCTTGATACTTGGCTGTGCCTAGGATATAATTTCGGTGAACCTACAGGCCTCGGCTCATGTAATTTGGAATCAAGTATTGGCAGCTGCAATGTTTCTACTCGATGCCTAGCACTCTCTCTCTCTCTCTCCATGAGTACTATTCAACATTCAGAATCCCAAACTTTCGAGCTCCAAAATCCTTGCAAAACTTCAGCTCACTTTTGTGCTCTAAGGCTGTCCACAGCGGTGCTCAAAAAAAAAAAAAAATTAGGCACCGATGCCTCTATACTTACAGTGCTAGCACCGATGGCCACCGTATCATTCTCTTCCCGTCCAAGCATGGTGAACATACATGCCTCGGCTCATGTGATTTAGAAGCAAGCAAGGCAGCAGCACTGTTTCTACTCGATGCCTGGCGCGCGCTCTCTCTCTTCGTTCATGCATCAGCCAGACACCACATTATGGGTCATCTAAGGCTAAAGTTTAGGTCTAACTTTAGACCAATTGTTTGGAGCTTTAGCACTGAAGGATTACACCTTTAAAGTTTTGAGGAGGAAATCCAAATAGACTCGTTCCATTCAATTTGGTCCAACCTTTACTTTCCTTTCGGTTCAGATTCAGCTATATATGTCCTGTTTTTAACAACACTTCCAAGTCCCAATATAACTAAAAAGGGGGAAAAATAATAAAACAATACAGTATAATAAACCTGACACCACATGCAGTTATAACATGGAGGGGTTTTCCTCCTGAATAATTTTCATGATGCTGAATCGCTGATTACTCATCAACGACCGAAAGACGAATTTCAACATCTTGCTGTGATCGTTTCAGAAGAATAATCTACAGCACCAAAAGAATTCAGCTCTCAAAAATGAAGAAAAACATGGTAGACTGACAAATGTCACTTGCCCATGGAATACAATGTGTTAAAATAAGAAGGGATAGGAGAATATTTGACTGTTTGCTCCAAAAAAGAGGATAAAATCCTTCCTATTAAAAAAGAAATAATCCACCTCTGGAAGAAGTAAACAAATAATTCTGTGCCTGTTTGCAACCTGAATAGACATTGACGACCCATTCCGTGTTGGAAATTCAACGGGAGCAAGCCACCAAACGCACCAAAGCTACTAGCTGCTACAACCCAAAACACAAGACCAACCAAACCCACTACATACATACAATGAGACAAGCACTTGGGTCTCTCCGCATGATCCTCCTCCTTCTCAGCAATCACAAAGAGGCCAAGTTGATGACGACAAAATGTATAACCATAGCTACTTCAGCAGTTCCCGTACATCATAGCTAGGTACACTGAAAATGGTACGCGTTTGTTTGACAAAGAAGAGAAATGTGGTTCCTCATTTCTTTCTTCTATGATTTGGCTTTACATTGACAGTTCGGCTGGACTCGCCGATGTTTTTGGCAAAACAGAGGACATCAAGCAGAGCACCATAAGAATTGTAGCAACACAGAAGCTCAGCAGTACCCAACAGGCCTCATGTGTGTTTCTCTAGTAGCTAACTTTGGTCATGTCCCCAGCTGTGTCTTGACATGCTCATCATGTTCATTTGAGCTGCATTTCTATCCTTTTGTTTTATACTATACACATTCTGTCCCAAATAAATAAAAAATATGTCTGTTGACGCAATGTGTTGCTGCCAATGGTCATGCTGTCCTGTGATACTAATGATAAAATGGAGCTTTCTGGTGTCGTTTGTATCTGCCTGTGTTCAGTAGTCGTTGATTCAATCAATGTTCTTAATTATATCCGGTGATGCTGCCTGTCTATATGTTGTTCTGTTTTATTCAATCATAAATTTGATACAGAATTTGAATACCACAACTTGTGCGATGATAGAGTATACATGTAGCTTCAGTTAATTAGCCTGATAGAGTTCAACCTCTTCTGTTCGCTAGTCCCCTAACGGCTTAACCCAACCGTTTTAGACAAAACCATTTGACAGTCAGTCAGAGGAACATTTCTTGTCAAGGGAGTTCAACCCTCGGTAAACAACAAAGAATGTCAAACAGACGAATTTGAACACAGACTCGACCTGTATTTGCACCATACATAGACCGATTCCAATTTAGGCCTTGTTTGGATGTAGTCAGATTTATATCAATCCACATATGTTGGTGTGGATTGAAGATGAACTTGAACTTTAATTCCACCTCAATCCATACCAACACACGTGGATTGAAGTGAATCCGATAACTTTCAAACAAGGCCTTAGAGAAACAACAACATGAAGCAAGCCAACTAACGCATCATCAGTCAATGGGACAACCTAACCCATCATCAGTCAATGGGACAAGCATACAGTACAGACCTTGACCATAGACTTCTTGTCTACATAATATATACAAGCTATGTATATACTTCACGACCATCAGTATTTAGTCAAGTTGATGTCAACCAAAATTGATGCTAACCATAATGTACTAGCTATATAATGAAGAAATGGAGCCCTTAATTTGTTTTCTTTCTTGGTTAGCTTAGCTGGAAATTTTGATGAACAGGTGTAATAGTCTGTTTTCATAAAAATTGTGGCCCTACATTATATCAAGCTACATAGCACTACATACCTGGACCAGCACAAAGTCAAGGGTATCCTACTCTGATTAAGTATATTCCCTATTGCTCGATAACAGGGAACAATTTTCATTCTATGCAACAACTACAAAGTCCCAGCACTTTATTGAAATAAAGTTTGAAAATACACGGTATATTGGACATTGTCATCATCATCATCATCCTCACCATCGTTACAACGAGGAGCATTGGCTAATTCTTCCTAGATTTCAGTTCTACTATCCTTTCCTCTGTGGCCTTCAGGGCATCGCCGAATTTGCTTATGATCTAAGAGGTCAGTCAGACTTTTGTTAGTTTCAAGTTGGTTAAATGTATATCAGTAAGGCGAAAGTGACTGGGCAATGTAAAATTGTCTTACTTCTTCAACTTCATTAGGAGTCATAATCAGCGGGGGTGACAGCATGATGCTGTCTCCAGCCACCCTGATGAGCATCCCACGCTTCTCACACTCAGCACCAAAGATCGAACCAACACCTGGAGTTACCAATCATAATAAAATGAATATACTTATATACAACCACCATCAAATAGCTCAGCAAGGTTTCGTTAACCCTAGGATAGTGACAAACTTTGCCTCAATATGGTACACTCATTCATGAACATTAAGTTCGTCTTCAGAGAACATTTTTGGGCAGCCTTTAAGTTGGATTATTTCTAAATTTTTTTTTTGCGAAATATATTTCTAAATTGTTTGAAAATGGACATGGAATCAATAAAGTAACAAACCCCATTCGGGTGGGAATGGATCATTTGGAGATTTGTTGTCAACAAACTCAGTTCCAAGTATCAGTCCCACACCACGTATCTGTATGGAGGAGCACCCAATGGATCAGTATAAACAAGAAGAATCCTCTGAAATATGTAAAAATAAGAATTTACTCATTTAGATGTGTACCTCCCCAACAATTGGGCTTCCTGAGAAGGCTTTGATTCCCTCCTGGAACCTTGGAGCAATTTTGTTAACATGTTCTATAATATTCCTTTCCCTAACAGACATTATATGAAGGATTAATCAGAGACATATCTAGATAAAAGGAGTATTTTCCATTATTAGAGAGAGTTATTTACTTATATATCTTCAAGGTTTCTATGGCAACAGCACAAGAAACTGGATGCCCCGAGTATGTAAAGCCATGAGCAAAAGAACCTTTAATAAAGAAATATGCATCAATATAGTACCAATAGAAAAATGAGTTCACATGATGGGATTAGATTTACCAAGTTTATTGCTCTGCGAATAGATTACATCCGTTATTTCTGGGCT
Organism: Bothriochloa decipiens; assembly: GCA_023333625.1. Classification (NCBI taxonomy): domain Eukaryota; kingdom Viridiplantae; phylum Streptophyta; class Magnoliopsida; order Poales; family Poaceae; genus Bothriochloa; species Bothriochloa decipiens. The sequence goes on from CM041643.1 coordinate 16,778,476, forward strand.
AACAAGAATTGCTCCAATTGGCATATATGCAGAAGAAAGAGCCTGTTAGAGGAAAAGTGCATTAAGTTCTCCATTAATTAATTATAAAAAGTTACTCTTGTAAATAATAAGTACTCTATATCTCTAACCTTGGCTATGGAGACAAGATCTGGTTTAATGTTATACATATCACATCCAAACATTGTCCCCAGTCTTCCAAATGCAGTAATGACCTAAAACAAGAAGTTAACATGTAAATTCTCAACCTAGCAATATCCTCACCTTAGCCCAGAATTAGACTTCCATTTTTCTGAGAGAGATCTATTACCTCATCCGCAATTAACAAGATGTCGTACTTCTTCAGAACAGCTTGAATCTGTTTAAAGGACTATAATTTCATAAGATTGAAAGAGGCAGCACGCATGGCAGCAAAAAGGCATTTGACCTAAATAACCTAAGTTATGCAAATGGCACTGAGAAACACTTTTTTTTGTAGAAGCATGACAATACAAAGAAGCTGGCGATGCAAGGAATATATTGTCACGACGTAACAATCAGAAGAACTTTCTTTCAATAATTGGATCCTCGATGCAAACCTTGACTCAGACATCCAGAGTAAAAAATTGATACAAAGAATACTCCAACTTTTACATTCCAGTTAATGGAAAGAATGTAGTGCATTTATGATTTCCTTCTTAAATTAAGTCTTAGTACTTTTTTGGATAAACCCATTATCCCAAATCCCAATACAGGTTCCGTCAATTAATTCCTCCAAACCTCCCCTTTAGTCCCCTCCAGACCTAATAAGCCCTAAATGTTGCGTTCAAAAAAACAAGCCCTAAATGTGGATTTGAGAGGGAAATGAAGTCCTTCCTCAATCGCTACCAATCCACATGGCAAATGGGTTTATTCAAAAAAGTTGCTTAATAGGATGAAAGATCTGGTTCCAAATTCCAGTTAGGATCGGGAGCTAAATCCAATTAAGGTCATTGTTTGTGATGTTGAAAAGATAATCACAGAATTACAATAACCCTTTCTATGATTTCTAAGGAGTCATGAAAAAAATTGCATCGCATACTGTTGTAGATCACCTTCTCAAAATAGGTCTTTGGAGGAAGGATAACACCACCAGCGCCCATCACAGGTTCAGCAATGAAAGCAGCAATCTGAAAAAGGCAAAGACAAGAGAAACTTTTTAAACATATGTAAAAGTATAAGAACGGATCTTCCATTATCAAAAATATATATATAAATAGGATTTTACTGTTTCAGGTCCTTCTTTGAGGATAAGATTCTCCAAATTGTTGGCAAGTCTAGTTGAGAACTCTTCTTCTGTCTCATCTATATTGAAACAGAGTCATTTAGTAAGCATAACATCCTGGGGTATATTGTACATAAGAACAGTGGAATCAGGGTACCATGAAGACGGAATCGCCAGTAGTGAGGGCAATCTGTGTGCAGGACAAAAGGTGCTGGTAGATCAAACTTCTGGTGAAGCGCTGGTAAACTACAGATAAAGAATTTGTGACAAATGTGTGAACTGACTCAAATGAGAATGACAGAACATACAGGATAGTTTGGTTACCCTGATAGACTAGCTGCAATCAAGGTTGATCCATGGTACCTGTAAGAACAAAGAAGAAGAAAGGTTGTAACAACATTCAAAATACTTAAAGATTTTGTTAAATTAAACTAGAAAGCTTCAAGACTATGGAAAATATTAGCACTGAGATAATACATGAATGCAGATGGATAACAATATTAGTAAAATTTAATTATTGGACGGTCCTTTTTGTTGCTAGTTACGATACAAAAAAAAACACACGAGAAGCTACATGCTGTGACCGTATTATCATCTGGAACTGATAAAAAAAGCAAATCTACTGGCCTTCAAGTCAATATGGTATATTTTTTCCAAAGTTATCAACCAATAAGTGATTGAATTGGAGTATTAAGTAAAGGTAGACCAATAAGTGATAAAAATATCTGCTGGAAGACAGTAGACTAGAGAAAGGAAACAAGATCTCACGATTTCGAGCGAGCAATAAATTTCTTCTTGTCTGGCCTTCCCAGTGCATTGTTATAATACCACACTAGTTTAACCTGTTAAAAAAAGCATGTATGTCACCCATCTGGGAAAAAAAATACCATAGCAAGATAAGCAGGAATGGAGAAAATAAGCACCAGCCATAAACAGGAATTAGTAATATAGCACTTTTTAGCATGTACAGGCAATTGCTCAAAAGGATCCAAACAGAAGCAGGGGCGGAGCCAAAATTTAGGCAGGAGGGGTGCTAAGTACACTTCTGACAACGATATGATTAAAAACATGTTCGATTACATTTATAAATGAGTTGAAAATTACTAAAATAACATATTATTAAACATTTTGTGCTCTTGGCAGCACTAGCCCAATCTCCGCCCCTAAACAGAAGTGTACACACCATAACCATCATATCGGTAATGTTTCAGTAAAATAGAATATGAAGTCTACATGGTTAAACTAGAATATAAAGTTCTTTATCAAATGTACATTGTTTCATATTATTTACACTCGAGAAGAGGTTTTAGAGATAAAGGGCCAATGTTAAAGTATTACTGGAATAAACTCAAACAAATGAACAGCATTCTTTTATTTTATCAATGATCATACCTGGGAGTCATTTGCTTCTGAACCACTATTTGTGAAGAACACTTTTCCCATTTCCCTTGCAGTGAACATGCTAAGAATTTCATTTGCAAGATCCTGTAATGATATTGGCAAGGCAGTGTTAACTATCAAGGCTTGCAAACTAGCAATTTATCAACATAATAAGAAAGCCATAGAAGATGCAATGGTCTACAAAAAAAGATCTCCTTTATCTTTCATGGATATTAGAATAGGAAAGGAAATGATCTGTAAGATAATGGAAAAGTTTGAAACAGAAAATCGTCAATAACAATTCGCTGTCCAGAGATGGGCAATAAAATGTCAAAAGTATATTACCAATGAGGGTTTGGTGGTACGGTTCCAAAAGGAATGATAGAATGGTAATTTGTTTAATTGGTCAGCTGCCGCTTTAACTAGTCGAGGCTCATTACCACCTGAAAACAATGAACAGTGTATACAAATTTTAAGTCTAACAACATTCAGTGTAGCAGGCAGAAGTGTTATGGCCAATGTTCAAAACATTCTTTTCAAGTCACACAAACCACTGTTTCTTTGATGCCATATTTTCCTAAAAAAATGGATCAAATCTTTTTCGTCTAATAAATTTTGTGGCAATGATCTTGCTGCACTTTCGGGAAAAAAAACTGTGTCTTTGATGGACACAGGCCAACGGTGCAACAGGTCATGCAGGAGGCAGGTGAGCAGGAGCTGCCTTGACCATCCCCAGGCTGGGGGCAAGGATTTGTAAGTTAGGCCGTGGACAGGGGTAGTTCAGCATGTATTGGATCATGTTTTCTAATATAATGATGCGCAGTTCTTTTGTATGGAGAAAAAAATTCACACAAACACAGCCAAGTAAGAGCCAATACCCACCCCCGTGCCCAAGTAACAATGTGAATATGTTACAGTTACCATGATGCAGTTTTTGTCACATCAGTAATCAGTAAAAATATACTTCATCTTTAGTCTTTAGAGGTTTACAATTGACTTTTATTAGCTGATAATTTTGTCCATTATCTTTGCAGCAGAGCTTTATCAAGTGTGAGCAGTCAGTGAGTGTCACTCAATTTCAACTTAAGTACAGTTTCAGTCAATTCCAGGACTCCAGGAGTATCTTTGTTCTATTTCTTTTGTTGAAAGTATATCAACAGACAAAACCTATAGTATCTATTTTTTACTCCACTACATTGCAAATCTGGGTATCAATTTCAACTCATATAGATTTCTCCAATTACACATCAAATCCAACACTAAAGTTTGCACATACCTAAAGCTGTACACCACAGTCCTGCAAGAGCATCAATATACTTCTTCCCATTGATGTCATAAGCATAAGAACCCTGCAAATGAGCCACAAGATGTAAGGCGCCACTGACAACCACTTCGATGTGACTAACAAACATGCTATATCCATTTTCAAAATCTTGTTCTGCATTGTAACAGGAAGGAACCAATAACTTGCACAATGCAAGAGTGCAAAACCTCTGATCTCTCTATAACCAATGGATGTAAATCAGTGCTCTGCCATCCTGCTGTGAATGGAGCCAGCATGCTATGCCCCTTAAACCTGACATGACATAAAATTATATTTTCTGCACACACATCACAACCTAGCTCACAGTAAACCGTCAAAATACTGCAGTTAGAAATTTTACACACCCATTCTCTTCTGTTGCCTGAAATGAAGGTTGAGAACTGTAATGTCTGGCAGGTGACTCTGAAAAACCGTGTCCCCCTTGCAAGCTTCCAGCACTAGCAATGTATCTCACCAGCCTGCTAACCTGAGTGGCGGCGTGAGGAAAAGTGATCAGGAAAATGGGAGGGGATCAGATATAATATCTAAAAGGGTCAAAGTAACTGAAACAAAAAACGATTTGCAGTGTTCTGAGGTCTGAACTACTCGAGCGATTTGCGTCAAAACTGTCCGAAAGGAAGTCATGATCTTGAACCAAGCAATTACATTTTCAGTTCACGCAAAGAGTTTGAACAGCATTATAGAGAATGGAACTAGTTGCGTCAACACAAGAGATTGAGTCCACATAAGCTGCTCAACTCTGCTCTATCAGCTGCTCTCGGCTCGAAGAAAAAAACAAGACGTCCTTCCTTTTTTTTCTCTCTGCCCTTAATAACCGAACTAAAAAACGTATCTACATCTCATTTCTGACTCCCAGACGATTTTACAGTAAAAAAAAATAAAGAAATCAACTTTTTAAGTTCGTGCACACCCGCTAGGCCTGAAAAACCAAACATGGTTGAGGACACAGCCGCCTATCTCCAGTATCCGCGAGAGAGGTCATCACCTGGGAGGAGGCGGCACCGGATCTGCGGAGGCCTTGTGCGATCATCTCGTCTCGCCTGGGTTTCCGGTTCCGCCAACGTCCTCACTTCACTTCGCTTCACGGGTTCTTGGAAGCTGGAAGTGGGGAGGAAGCGAGAGGGACAAGCTCTGGGTGGAGGACGAGGACGTGGTGGAAGTTTATCCCGTCGGTTTCTGTCGCATCCGAAAATCGCGGGCCCCGGGGGACAAGAGGCTAAGATTTGCTACGTCCATGCTGAAATCGCACACGCGTGCGTGTACAATGAATCTGCCCTGAATTTTAGCTAGTGTTCGGCCAAGAGCCCATGATCGTTAGTTATGATTTTATTTTATGATGAAGTGAAAAGCGGATACTATATTTATTTATTGCATTTCATTAATTCAAAATCCAAACCATAAAAACTGTTTTAAGTCTTCAAAACACAGCTTTTCAAGGAGCCACAAATAAATAGTAACGGCCAAACAAATACGCCTTTAAACCCTACACACGTATATTTCCTCATTTATTTTGACATTGAATAGGTGAAAACGGATCATTAGGCACTTCAACAAAAAAAAAAGCTTAGCGATATGTGCATAATTAGTGAAATTAACCATAGTTTTACATTAAACTTTGCCAGTGCAGCATCCTCTATAGACTAGATTGATTGATATTATCCAATGTTTTCCAAAATCTAAATAAATAAACAATCGGTCATCATTTGTTTATCTTTTAGACAATTTATATGGTGTTTAAACAGACTTAAATGGATTAAATGGTTTTGCATAGACCACTAATTATATCTGCATGTGAAAAACAAATATACTAGCAAGTACCAAGTATACATTTTATGCATGTAAAACATGATTATTTTAGGAAGCATGATTTTTTTGGGAAGAAAACTAAATAACGCCCCCACCCCAAAAAAATATTTAAATATTAATAGTTGAGTACGAATGTGGGTGGCTAAAATCCACTGACGGAATAATTTGTCAATCAATTAGCCATTTAATTTGTCTAATCACGTTTACATTCACCATGTGATGGGTGTTTAGGGCCTAACACACCATTGACCTTTATTCGTCGTTTAATTTTTAAAATGAATAGGAACCTTATCAAAGAATGATAAAAAATTATGCATAATAAAAAATTATGCATATTAAATGTTTTCATAGAAATGAAGAAATAGAAAGATGCTTGTGCTGGTCGGTGGCAATACCTTGATTAGGGAAATAAAGCGGGAGACATATATGCCTATAAATTAAAGATGTCAACTCTCGACTTATACAACAGAGCTTTAAGGAGAAAACGATGAGGGTACTAAATTTGTATTCAGTGTGCAAATTTGTTACTTCATAAGCACAGTTCCAATGCCAAGAATTCCAATTGATTGGAGAGGGTGCGGGAGATACTAGGTACAACATTCGTGTGCCCCCAAGGGTTTTTATTTCTCACCCACCAACTCCAGAAACAAGCTAGTTTACCTCTGTGTCAATAGCACCACATATAAAGATATTTAATTTAACTATTTTCCTAAGTCCTTTTTCCCCACAAATTAGGATCCATTTGGAACAAGGTAATTTTTCAGGTCCCTATGGTAATTGAATAGTTTCCTCAGGCCATCACATTGTGAAACTTCTACACTAAGGTAGCAAAAAAATCCCCTGAAAAATACCAAATGATTGAAGTTGATTAGGATATTGCGAAAGCATATGAAAAAGATAAAAGAGATATCTAGTCAGTGTCGGTAGATTAGTGACTTCAGATAGTGATGCTGGTGAGAAAGATGGTTTCTGAGTGTGCTTGGGACCTCAAGCTGTACCAATTATTAACAATGCAAGTTGCAGCTGCCTTGGCTCGGTGCCACATGTTCCTTTTTTTTTTTTGGTGACCACAGTGCCATATGTTCCACTTTACTTTTCCTATAATATCCCGTGCCAAATCGCCACTGGTTCTTTCCTTTGATTTGCTTATCCAGTCCATTTGTTGATCGACTCCAATCAACCTAATTTTAGGGTTTGGTATTGTGCATCCCAGCATGATTCCCACCACGAGTTGCAATATTCTTATAACAAGAAATGTTGCTTATTGCATGATGAACAATTGATTATGACTCAGTTCAGAATTCAAACTATATCACCCCACAAATATCTGCTTTGTTTTGTTTGTACTAAGAGCAAATTGCAGTTTTCATTTTTTCATTGAAGCGAATTGCAGTTTTCGGTAAGATATCGTAGCAACCATCAAACCCTCTGGTATAGTGGTATTATCCAGACAGATCCGAAACTCAAAGTTATAAACATGCAGAAAGAACCTTCTGCTTTACTATATCTCATATTTAATGATTATATAAAGAAAGAACCTTCTTCTGTTTTACTATATCTCAGATTTATTAATTATAGAAACATAATGAAATGTGTCTATAGTTACTCAAAATTTCATGTTTCATTTTTCTTTAGTTGATGAGGCTAAAATTGGGTGAAACATTTTATATTAACAAAATAATTTGGCCACAATACGTGTTGTTTCTCTCCATCTCCCTCTTAGCCGCGGTAGTCGTTGCGGGTGGTCATTTGTAGTGGGGTGGCACCCGCACTCTACCACCTCTTTCTCTCGATGTGTTGGCGATGCCTTAAACTGTCGAGCAAAAGTTTTGCCGACTGCTTCTACCACAATTGTTTCTAAAGTGTCGTTAAAACCTTTCATAAGAGTTTATCTGTCGACGAAGGTACCTTTTGCCTACAGTTGAAAGTGTTGCCAAAGCTATGTTGGTGTTATAGTAGTGATGAGCTGAACTCCATTGCGAACGGAGGAGCAGATGAGAGAAGGACCCTCTCGACGAGATCCCTCTCGAGCTTTACAAGCATGGCCATGATCTACGGAGGGGAGGAGCAAAAGTGCAGCCCGGAGAATAAAAAACATGGAGCAGGCCCCATTTGCTAATGTCTATTTGCCTCTCCCTCTGCTCTGTTCATTCTTTTGGTCACTTGATAACTTGGTTGAGTTCTTACATGAGGGCAAACTGCTTGCCGTACGGACTGCTTAGTGCTTACTTCATAATTTGTTGTTTACCTCAAAATTTTGATTACCTCTTCCTTTTTTCTCTGTCTTGCTGAAATGTTTGCATCAAGTCATCAAAACCACACTATCCATGGCTTTTCAATGCAAAAAATGGTTTGTGGTTTTCATCTTTTACTAGCACAAATATTTTACTTCATCGAAAAAAGACACTCTTTTACTGAATGCAAGCTGTCGCAAAATGATTTATTTGCTCCAAGAAAAATGCTTGAGCTTTCGCAAACTAAGGAGTTTAGAATTAGAATTGTAATCCAGGAAAATAAATCATCCTCAGGCTCACTGCCACCCTGGCCCACCTGTCATCCTCGTTGGCATCTCCTTCAGCTGAGCCCTCTCCCCATTGCCCTCCCCAATCCCGATTCCTCAAACCCTCCCGTCGCAACCAGCAGCAATCCAGGCATGCCGCCGGCGAGGGCGACCCTGATGGAGGAGCTCATCGAGGAGATCCTCCTCCGCTTCCCTCCCGAGGAACCGGCGAGCCTCTTCCGCGCCTCCCTCGTCTGCAAGCCATGGTGCCGCCTCATCTCCGGCCCCCGCTTCCGCCGCAGGTACCGCGAGTTCCACCGCGTGCCGCCCATGCTGGGATTCCTCTGCAGCAGGTGCCCCATGGAAGCCGTCCAAATAACCCAATTCGTGCCCACATCCGCCTTCAGCCCGCCGCTCGCCAAGCGCTGCCGCTGCCGCTTGGTCGATGCACGGCACGGGCGTGTGGTTCTTCTGGAACTAGAACCGAAACGCCTCGTGGTTTGGGACCCCATCACCGACGAGCAGAGGGGGATTCCCCTGCCTAAGCTGCCGCTGTCCACGAGCACCTGGAACACGGCAGTTGTCTGCGCCGCCAGCGCCGGCACTTGCGACCACCTTGATTGCCACCGTGGACCCTTCCTCGTGGTTTTTGTGGTCTCGTGTCTAGAGGAGATGCTCATCTGGACCTACTCATCGGACATTGGATCGTGGAGCGACCCAATCTTAAGTCAGCAAGATCAACATGTTAGTCTTTACTGTCCTAGCATGCTTGTGGGGAATGCGCTCTACTTTGGGGTCGAGAATAGCTTGAGAATTCTCAAGTATGATTTGGGATCGCAAGAAACGTCTCTAGTTGGACTACCGCCTACATCATTCCTTGTGCAGCCATTCTGTTGGCACCCTTTTGTGCTTACTACACCAGAGGACGATGGTCTGGGAGTTGCCACCATACATGAATCCAAACTCTACATGTGGTCGACGAAACATGGTCCTGAAGCAGATGCTGTATGGACATGTGACAGTGTCATTGAGCTAGAAACGATGCTCTGTAGTAATGCCATCCAAACCAAACCTTTTCTGGTTGGCTTTGTGGATCCGGTCGGTCTCAGTTTCGTGAGGGCCGGTGATTTGCTCGTCATAGTTGATCTGAATTCGCAGAAGGTGAAGAAGGTTTATGAAGGCAGAGGAATCCACACAGTTTTTCCTTACATGAGCTTCTGCACTCCAGGTACAACTTTCTTGTTTTTATTCATTGTATTTCCAGTAATTTATATTCTACTTACTAGAATGAAATCTAGGCTCTAGAATGACGATTTTATGTAAGAGGGACGTCACCCAATCAGAATCCTACCTAAATCTTCTTTGCTAACTATTTTAGAAACTTGTTAGATATGCCTTGGAAATTATTCATCTGTTTAGACATGTCTTGCTTAGATGGTAGGTTGACAACTAAGCCTCAGCCAGGAAGTTTCATTGCCTGGACGAGCTTTTACAGTTCTGATCTGACATACCCTACCTTAATCATACTCACCCCGCACCTCTAATCTGTCAATTTGACTTGGTGGAATACAAATAAATGGCGATATCAGCACTAAAATGACGGACATATTTGTGTTTTGTTCCTGTGAGTTTCATTTGTTTTATTTGTCAGAAGCAAGTGCTCGCCAATCAGCCAATGGCGAATTGGATGTGGTGTGCCCATCTTTAGTCCTACTCACCCATTACCTCTGATATGTCAATGTGACTTGATAACAAACAAATAGATGGTGACACTAAAATGAAAGACACATTTTTCTCCTGTTCCTGTGAATTTGAATTGTTTTATTTGTGAGAAGCAAGTGTTCATCAAAGGCATATTTTATTCTTTATTCAGCTGATAATGTCATTCTAAAAAATTGTAACATTCTGCAGCTTTGGGAGCGGCTTCTACAGCTGAGGGACCAAGTGCCGGACTGCCGGTGGCTCAGGCACCTTGAAAAACTCAAGGTGCTTATGTGAGAGTTTCTTTACCAAGGGCAGATTCGGCAGTAGTAATGGTAAATTGCATGATGCCTATAGTGTTATTGGCACAGCATTGCTAGCATTAGTGACATTGGTGGCCTCCAGGTTTTCTTTATTGTAAGCTAGATCTTCTCCTAAACCAATTAGGTTGATAGTTGGTTCTGAGGTTTATCAGGCTTGTGTGTAAGCTGTTAACCCTGTGTTGTCCTACTTTATCATTGACTATTTGTGCTCATGTACTGCTGCCTGCAATCGAAACCTGAACTCATCATATCATTCCTTACTTTTACATGTCTGTGCCCCCAAAAAATAATTGTTATGAAATCTAAGCATGCAATCTGATAGAGTCAATATTATTCTTGCATAAATTCATTATGATTCAATATCTTGTGGACTCTTAACTGGTTGGATAAGAAGATACTAGTTTTTAATTTTCTGTCTGAAGCCTACTTTTGTGGACAGCCTGGTAAACATTGAAAGTCAAGATAGCATAGATATTTGTAAACCTTGAAATTAGAAGTTGAGAACACAACAGTCAATAGGGACAAGACCATTGCCAGTTTGCCACAATGCCACCATACAGCTTGTTCATAGGTAAACCTCATGGGGAGAACATAACTGACATCGTGAAAGAATAACAGAAAAAATAACAGAAAATTAGTTTTTGACTTGGCTTTAGTCTCATATTGGTTACATCTGGGAGTATGGTATTTGTTTATCTGGACTTTTACTCATCGGCAAAGCTCAAGCTATCGCAGAACGGGGCTTCATCTCATTTCCTAGACACTTCATCGACCATTGGTACTGTTTGTACTCACAGGAGTTGATGATGAGCCATGGCTTGTTTTTTTTTTTTTTTTTTTTTGAGGGATACCATTTCTTGTGTTGCTTGTGGAATAACGAATATGATCACGAAGCATGAACAATGTTCAATATTTTGTTGAGTTAGTGAAACTTCTCAGCATGCTTGGCAGGGCCTATCTGGCTATCTCCTCTTAAGAAAGTGGCTGGTATGCTGGTATGCTGACGTTTTCAAGCATTGGGGATTTGGAGGTTTCTGTTTTAGTTCGGCTTCAGTATGCAAACATGCGTGTGTGGTGGTCAGATTTCAGAGCTGTTTTCTTGGATAGACGTGTTGTCTGATAGGCCTAAGAAGATGGTAACACGAACTATTGCCACGGCGTGTTGATGACATCGACAGTTGGGAACATATGGATTGACTGTCGAAGCAACCTATGTGATCTTTTTACTGTGAATTCAATCGGCATTTTTGACATAGAAAACAGCGAGAGCGCTCGCTAAACGAAAAGCAATTGTTTTCACTAAAATTTTTTTTAGAAAGGACGGTAAAAGTTTTGCCGTGATTTTTATTAGACGAATAAAGAAAAAAGATAGGTAAGTGTCCCGCCCGGTTTTTGAAGTAGAAACCGAGCGAAAACCACGTACTAATGTGGAGGGTACCCTACTCTGACTGCACACCTAGGTACCAATACAACTCAACTCGTGCCACAAAAAAGCGCCAACTCAACTAAACTTCACGCTTGGTCGGATTGGGACATCGACACAAGCCTGTAACCACTAGAACTCGGTCGAATTGGGTCGTCGACACGATCCTCCACTTTAAACCACTAGGAGCTCCACAACCTTAACTCGGTCGGATTGGGTCATCGACACGAGCCTCCACTTTGCCTACTTGCAACTCAACATGGTCGAAACACGACCCAACTAGCAACTCTACTGCTAACAGCTAACAAAAGAAAAACACAAACAAAGCAAGGAAAAAACAGGGATAACGACTTCCCCCAACGAAGGCATCGGAAGCACGAACAGGACATGGCCTAAGGAATAGGGCGGCGGAGCAGAGCTGGAAAGCCTCGCGATGCCTTCAAGAAGGACACGACGCCGAAGGCGCCGACATCGCAAGCCCCCGAGGGGAAGGTTTTCACCTGCAAGTCCAACCACAGATGGGAGGAGAGGTGCAAGAAGGACGCCACCAAGGAGGATGCGACATCCGCAGACGCCGCCGTCCAAGCTTTCGCCATGACCTCTCACCCACACCACCGCCCACCAGAGGGGGCCGCAACCACAGGCAACCAAACAACCGCACCCACCCTGACCTAGCGCAGCCCGCCACGCCACCAAGGCACCGCGGGCACGCCCAAGCCAGGACCGGCCACGCCACCATGACGCCGCCGACGAAATGCCGCAACCCGTCGCCTCCGGAGAAGCAGAAAGGTGGTCGGAGCACCCTGCGCCGGTGAAGAGGCAGTACCTGGTGCCCGTGAGTCTAGGCCAGCAGCCACAGCAGCGCCACGGACGCCGCCGCGCCGGCCAGCGCCCCTCTCCACCCCGGCACGGATCCACGCTCGGGAGGGGCGGATCCGGCCGAGAGGGCGACGGATCCGGACGCAGGGAGCCGATTCCCGCCACCGGCCGCCGGTTCCCGTACCCTGCGCCGCCACAGCCATACCCCACCACCCCGGCACGGATCACGCGTGGGATGGATGGATCCAGCCGAAGCCGACGCCGCCGGCCCCCCGCGCGCCAACCCTGCCGCCGAAGCTGCAGCGGGCCGGAGCACAGGGGCCCAAACTACGAGGAGCCGCCGGCCTAGGGTTTCGGCGAGGAGGCCTGCCGGCAGCCCCTCCACGCCGCCAAAAGCCACATCCGCCCGCCAGGGAGCTGGATCCACCCATGGCCGACCGGATCCAGAGCCCCGGCCGCCTCACCGGCCGCCAGACGGCTGCCAACGGCACCCAGTCGCAGGGAGGAGAGGGGGGAGGAGGAGAGGGCGAGGGCAGGAAAAAACGCAAGAGACTCCCGGCCGCCGCCGTCCTTGCCCCCCACCGGAGCTCCGGCGGCGAGCTCTGGCGACGGCCGAGAGAGAATGGGCGGAGGGAGAGGCTCGAAGGTGGAGGGGGCGACGGCGCCGCCCGAGTCGCCCTCAGAGTAGAGCGACGCGGGGGCCGAGAGGAAAGTTCTTCACTAAAAAAATGAGCATTTTGTTTTGGTCAAACAAGATGCAATGAGATTTTGGCCTAGGAGACGTCACGGCCTGGTTGGATTAGGGCTTGATTCTGACATGGGCCTTGGGCTGTTGGGAAGCCCCAAATCGTCAGACGGGCATCCAGTTCTGCTAAAGCCTGCGCCCCCCCCCTGTATCTCTGAGGAGCAAGTGTTCCCCGAGGCCTTGCTTGATTCCTACTCGGCTGATGTTGTTCTCAGAATTTGTAAATTTTTGCAGTTTTGTGAGTGGGGCAGCAACCTTAGCATCAGAGACCCTAACTTGTGGGCCTTCAGGGTTTTTTTAATATTAATGATTTCTGTTTAACATTTAAGATTGATCAATTGTTACAAATAATCATCATCGCAAAAGAAAAAGAAGATTCATGCAAACGTAAACTCATTTTCCTACTTTACCTTGTAATTATATGTCTCCAGTGTTCCAAGTCGCTATGAAAGACTGAACTGAAATTCATATTATTCCTTCTTTGCCCCCCCAAAAAAAAAGGGCCCAATAAAATGAGCATTATTAAAACGATGTAATTTCATATGCTCACTTTTTCCTACATAACAGTGTTTCTCAACATCCTCTGGTTTTTCTAATTGTCTATCGGTATGGACCATTGACTTTTCTTAATTTAATGATTTACTAAATTAATTAATAAATCCAAGAAAAAAAAAATAAAACACCCCCATGCCACTGATGACGGCTCGCTGCCCCGTAATCTCGCGCGGGATCGACCTCCTCCCATGGCACATTTTTTTGCATGGACTGCTGGCACGATTTTTGCATCTCACTGCCGGCGCAATCCTTCCATGCCGTGAATTTTGGATCATGGCTGGCGGTACAATTTTTGCGCAGATGCATTATATTTGGATCATCGTTGATGCATGCATGCAGCTGCTGCGGTCGATGCTTGCATGCCGCGATTTTTTGGCAGCCTTCAAGGCTGCGTCTTGCGGCTTTTTGGATCATGGCTGGGCTAATTAAGTCAGATTTGGCAGCCTCACCTTAATTAGCGCGGACGCTAATTTTGGATCATGGCTGGGCTCCCACGCTAGCACACCTACGTACACACTGACATGCTTCACGTACAACACTGGAAATCGAGGAATGATGCAAGAAGGTGATCGGCGGCGCTCATTCACAAGACAATCTCACTTCTGCTGAAGCCGGCGGCCGACGAGATGCTGCACCACGTGTTAGCTGCTAACGCAATGATGTAATGAGTTGAGGTGTAAAACTGGTGCAGTGTTTGTCTAGACGTTTGTGTTTTGAACCTGGTTCTGTGCTTGTGGAGTTCATGCGGAAGGAGGCTGCATGCATCGCAGCACATTCCTTGCATGGACGGTGCTTTGGGAACAGAAGTGTGCATGCTGGATATGTTCCATACGATCTCTACTTGCAGAAATACCCAAGGTGATTCTGCGTTTGAGACTGCTTTTGCTGCTCGGATGAGCTATGATACAAGCTTTGGCTATGTGCCAGTAGTTTATAGAGAGACTTCAGAGTTAGGACTTGTAGTTTTGAGCCTTTGATAGTGGTACCTTTGGTTGAACAAAATATTGAGAAATGTTGTTCCAAGTAGATATTGGATGAACAATAGGATACTGGATAGAGATACAAGTGGTCGTTAACTTTGCTGCTTGACCGTGTGGATCCATGGATGGAATGGATGGATGGCCTTGATCGGCAGTCCTCTCCCTACTCTTGTTTTTTTTCTCAATTCAGCTAGACTAGAAGCTGGCAGTAGCCCTTGTCTGACGACTTCCTCGGCACACAGACGAGAACCGGCAGCGTGTTGCTGAATGGTGAAGCTCTGCTTATAACAGAACCAGGCGGCCGGATGCAAAACCATCTGTCCTTGTCAGCCATCGGTATGGTTCTGGGACTCTGAATGGAAGGGCTGCATCAGGATCAGGAGCTGCTTGATGCTTGACGCTGATGGAGAATCATGGTTCCTAGTCTTGTTTGTCAGAAAAGAATGCAGGTCACGGAAGCATGAACAGTGTGTTCGATCAAGTTTCCGTTTTGGTTATGCTTGACTAGGAGAAGTGAAGAAGCACTCATTTCCTTTTTGGAAAACTGAGACTGCCATTCTGTTTCAGACTTTTAGTGAAGGTGCATTGGGGGTTACTGTTTCCGTTCAGTTTAAATGAGCAAGTATGTTGTATGTATCATTTTGCTAGGTGAGAACCGAGAAGCAAGTCTTCATTAATGGATTGTTTGATTCTTTATCATATAATCGGTTGATGCTGTAATCAAACTTTGTAATTTTCTGCGCCTTTTGGACTTTGTAGCAGTTTATCACAGACAGCTTCTAAATTCCCACCTCTTTGATTCACAAGTCCTTCCAACGGCAGCTTCAAAATTTACCCATCTGCTGGCTTCAGGAATTCATAGTTGTAAAATCATTCAGGATCCAGACCATAAATTCATAGTATTAGTAGGGGTGAGGTCTACCATTTTCAGGAACCAACTATTTGCATAAGCCATCGGATGTGGTTCTAGAGAACAAAAAAAAAAAAAAAAAAAATATTGCAACACTATCCCAACCTGCAACCGAGAAACACAAGAAATAGATAGATCAATGAAGTTCACGTAGCTGGTAAAAAACTGATCAAGTGCTGCATGGTGGAAAGAAGGATCTAATTTGAATATTTCAACAGCTATTGAATACTGATTTATTGGTGCAAAAAAAACACTTTTAACCCCCTTAAAGGATAGCATATGTTGGTAATACTAAATGTCAAGTACAGTATAACAAATTGCAAATTGTTATGGCTTCATGCATCTAAAAAAGAGCATTCTTACGTCTTTCAGATAAGCCTTTCCATACTCTCATCGTCTCCAATAAAGATGGATCTATGCATGTTCTTCGTGGATGAAGTTAGTGCAAACAAAAATCCGATAGCTAAACAAAAGTGACGAAGGATTTCTAACACCGAAAAACTATTAAAACAAAAACCCTATATTTCTTCTTGAGCCTTTGAAGTCCAATCAAAATAAGAACCCTGCGCTACGGAGTACTTGTCTACTATTTACCGACTACTTCATCTCAAGGCCAGCCTTCAGGGTGATTAAATTATTGCGGGCCCAATAGACTATATTCTGATTTGAATTTACCATGTTATATGTTTTCTTAATGCAAATGCCTTTAGAAAACATCAGACTTACTTCATTGTAAGGCCTGCAGAATACCCATATCATCTATCCAGTCAGGTGGTCAGCTGGCCCTAGGCATGTTATTGCCATCAGATCCCAAAAGCCAGTCCACAGAAATGGGAGAACTCGAATGGCTATGGGGAGTGATGGAAAGGCACAAAACCAACACAAATGCTTATGCAATGCTAACCTGCCATCCGCTATAGTGCTGCAAGTAACAATTTAAACTCAAACTATGTTTCTCCTTCTTGTTTATAAAAAGTTACTAGCCTGATCATTTCTGCTTTCCTGGCTATGGCTGCAGCTGCTTCACATGTTAGCTTGTTTACAGTCACAGCTGCATCCTAGAAAAGCTGTAGCGAACAGATTTATATCTTCTAGTTTAGATACTGATGATTATTTTGGTAATAAAAAATAATAATTAAATGAGGCATCTCAAGTTAATATCGTGTCTAGGTTCATATGCTCCCTATCATTTATTCATGCTTCCCTTTCATAAAAAAAAAGGGACCATGCTTCATAACCGGATATCAACAGGAAGCTATTCCACAATTATGCAAATTATAGAGCAGATAGGAAAGTTCTTCCCGAATTATGGCTGTGGCGATTAACTGCAAGCACCGAAGCTTTGTTGTCATGCCACAATCAAAATGTATGCAGTCCTGCACTCCTGCTTAGCTGCAATCAGTTTGATGATATCACTGTCACCCATGATTATCATAAATGGGCCGCAACTGACGGTTGGGGAGATTCCACGCACGGACACACCCATTCGTCTCGTCTTCCCCCGCCGCCGGCGCCATGCTGCGCCTCCGAGATCGCCTCCTCCCTCTGCTCCACGCCGCGTCACCGCTTCCCTCCACCATCCACTGCCGCGCGTGCGGTATCCTGTCCACCTCCACCGCCACCGCCCCCGCACCCGCACCATTCTCCCTCGAGGACTACCCTCGTCGCGTCCTTGGGCCTCCCCATAGCCCAAGCCCACGAGGTGTCCAAGAAGGCGTCCCGCGCGGTATCATGCCATGGATACAGGAGACCATTAGAGGAGCTCTCCCATTCCCGCCTCAACTCCGCCTGCAACCCCGACGCCATCATCGCCCTACTCGCCGGCGCCGGCCTCTCCCGCGCCGACATCGCCGCCGTCGTCTCCGCCTACCCGCTGCTCCTCCGCAGTACGGTGAAGAACATCGCGCCCCGCCTTGTTGCTCTCCGAGACCGGGTTGGTCTTTCGACTCCCCAAATCGCTCGCTTCCTCCTGGTCGTCCCAGATGCTCTCCGCCACTGCAACGTCGTTCCTATGCTCGAGTTCTTCATCTCCCTCTACGGCTCATTTGAGAAGGTCCTGGTTAATGGTTATCGCAAAGAGGAACCGGCGCCTCCTCCGTCTCAACCTTGAGTGGGGTGTTCGAGATATTGCCCGGCTGTGTTCATTCGTCCCGTGTGTGCTTAACTTCAACCCGGAACGCCTGAAACAACTTTTGCTACGGGCGGAACAACTTGGGGTGCCTCCAACTTCGGGGCTATTCAAGACAGCAGTGGCCGTCGTTACCAGTATGTCCAAAAAGAAGGTTGCTGTCAGGCTTGACTTCTTTAAGAGGACTCTTGGTTGTTCCGAGTCTGAGGTGTCCACTGCAGTGTCCAAGATGCCACTTATATTGAAATTTTCCGACGAAATTCTTCTCCGCAAGGTTGAGTTCCTAGTCACTGAGGCTGCGATGAAGCCAAAGTACATTGTGGAAAGGCCTTTCCTGTTTGCAATGAGTCTCGAGAAGCGACTAGTGCCCTGGCATTGTGTGATGAAGATCCTGCAGGAAAAGGGATTGTTGAATATGAGCTTTTCATCATTAGCTCTAATTGGAGAGGAGACTTTCAAATCAAAGTTCATCGACCGTCACATGGACTCTATTCCTGGCCTTGCAGATGCTTATGCTGCAGCTCGTGCTGGTATTGTGCCTTCTAGAGTGTAATTTAAGCATCTCGTTGTGTGGTTCAGGCGTATGGTCTATGGTCGCCCATGTTCCTTTTCCATTTGCAAGAGAACCACTAGTGATCTCTCGTTGCTCTTACATAGTCCAAGTTTAAGTTGTGGTTATTTATGGGCTGGCTTTGAATTTGAGCCCTCATGTGCATGTTTGTTAGTTTTTCTGCCTAGCACATGGCTGAAGTAGTGAACTTTATCCTTTAATAACTTGACTTTTCTTCTCTAAATTAGTCCTTGTTGCAGAACTTATTAAGTTAATATAATTTTGACAGTATTAGATTTTCCTTTCGTCCAGCCATTTTTATCATTATGGCATTTTGAAACTGATTTCTGTTTAATTGTTATGGGTGCCACGGACCTCTGTCTATATAGCAGAGATGGTTGTCTGTTTGGTTTGTAAGTAAATGAGATGCTAACAACTGAAAATAAACAGCAATCTCAATCTGTAGGGAGACAACTTGGAATAAGGGATTTTGTTGTTTGTTCATTCTTTTTTCATATTATATAAATATAGAGAACATGTCTCTTTTGTACTATCATCTTCGCTTGGCTGCCTAAGATTAAGTAATTTTTGCCTGCGCGGATGCGCAACCTCCGCCTGTCGGGCTTGGGGGCACGGTCGAGGACCAGTTTCTCACCCTGCCCCGTACTGCCAGGATGGACCGGGACGCACCGAGTGGCGACGACGCTGATGAAACCAGCGCGCTCACTCCATCACTCAGCGGGCGCATTACGGGGTTCGCCCAGCGGGTGTTAAAGAAGGCTGTCACGCCGCTGCTGCAGGCGCCCGAAACACCACTGCTGCGGACCAAAGTCTACGACCCCTCGTCTGGGCTTCCCCTCAGGAGCGCACGGATAGCGGCACAACAGTTCGCCAACGTCCCGGTCGTCAGGCGAGGTGAAGCCCTCATCATACGACGGATGGCACAACTTGAGGGAAAAACGACGGCGGTGGCCAAGCAGAAGTTCGAGGCCACGTTTGGCGACGACCCCGTCGACACGGACACCGAGTCGATGTGGGAGCTCTTCCCCGGCCTCGCACGCCGTGGGCGACGCGCATGAGTGCCACCACCGATCCGTCGATCGAAGCCGGTGCGTGCTCTCTAGGTTATCTATTTTATGAGTAATCCGCTTAGAAAAATGGTATGAGAGCGGCGCTTCATGTAATGTATTAACTCCCGAAAACAGACGAAAGCGCGGGTATAATAACTCTTCTTCTTAAATACAAAGATGTGCAAGTCTTTTGCATATTCGAGAAAAAAAAGATTAAGTAATTTGATCACTCATATACAGGGGACATGCCTCTTTTGTAAATAAGCCCATCAAATACGGGAGGGAATTCTTCTTAAATCTAAGTCATTTTATTGTTACCATTTTGTTCAGTTTTGTGATTTTAAGAAGTAATTCACAAAATAATTCTTTATAGAATGTGCATGATGTTTATAAGTTTTTTCTTCCTACTAGTAGATATGCATGGCCATATACCAAAATTTTTCCTTTATAATAGAGGCTTATATAACAATAGAATTTTGAGAAGTCAATTCCTATATCGCACGTTTTAAGCTTTACAAGTATGACGGCATCGAGAAAACTTGAGCACTACAAGTATATACGTGTTCAAGTAAAAAAGTAACATGATATTAATCTCTTTTGAAGAAGTTTGATAATGTTATCTTTATATTCATATAATTATCTAGAAATACAAAATTTGGATATAAAGCTCCAAATTATTTGAAATAGTTTTAGGCAATCTCAAAAAACTTTACGATCACACTTGTTTTGGATTTGACTTGTGGTCCATGTGGACCCTAATTTTGCCCAAAACCAAATAAACATGAGAGCTCAAGCGTGAGCTATTCAGGCAATTTGATATTCTGTTCTACCAGGTAAAGATTATGTTGTTATCGACCAGCTAATATTTTTCACTGTCTGATAATGTTCTTGAGGACAGGTATATATGCCAAGCATATAAATATCAAAGAACTGATTGAGCTATTAAAAGAATAGTGCGTCAATGCAATGAACCATATCAAATCATCATCCGAGTAGTGTTTGTTGGCACCTGCACCAAGCACCACAGTGACCAGGACCTTGCCCACCTCCCTTCCCTCTCCCCTGTCCCAAGGTTGAAGAAGAGCAGAGCTTATTAGATATGTGTCGAATATGTGTATAATTTGGTTACGTTGGATTTAAGTTGTATTAGGGGACTAGGATAGAGCTGTAGTTGTACTCTACGTCACAGGGGGCTATAAATATGAGGCCACCACTATTGTAACCGTGAGACGACTTGGCGGCTGGTTTGGGTGGCGGCGAGGCCGCGGGATCGCCCGGATGCCGGTGTAGCTGCTGTTTATGGGGAGAAGCGCCCGTAGTCATTGCCCTGAGGATTAAGCACATCGCTGAATCTCGTTAAAAAAACATCGTGCCTCGGTGTCGTTCTCGTTTGCGTATTTTCTTCTATGGTGATTATGTTTCCACGTTCGTCGGTTAATAGATCCGTTTGGGTCTGGATTTAACCGTGTTTTATAACAAGTGGTACCGGCTCAAGGTTCATAGAAGAAGTTCACGGGAGGTGCGACGGATATGTTCCACACCGCGCGAGGCTCGCACGGGTGTGTCCGGGACAGGACATGGCGCAAGGTGGAGCATAGCGGCGATCGACGACTCGATCGGTGGAGTTGGAAACTTCGAGCGGGTGGCTCGAACCGTCCAATGGGCTGCAATCAACAGGGATCGTTTCAGACGTAAAGATCGGGTTGATGGTGGCTGGTGGCTGCTGTTCGATAGGGGTCGGTCAGACGTGACGGCCAGGTTCGATGGTGCAGCTGGAAGTTGTCGTGGATGAAGACGGCGGCTTCGACTCACGATCAGATCAACAGACGTGGTTGATTTTGATCAGGGTGGTCGTTGCAGGGCTCTTCTGAAGCAGCAACGATGATGGCGTAAGCCACGGTGGACTCTGCGTATTTTTGGAGAAGTTTCTGTTAATAGATTACGTGACTCCGATCGATGGCAACGTGCAGGATCCTAGCAAGACCCGATGGCTTTCTTGATGATCAAGGAGATAGGACGTTCTATTTTTGATCGATTTGGGAACGGAGTCAGGAAGGTGCCGTGCTCGGCCAGGAAGTGATGCAACCAGGTCGGCGTATGGTCAGCAACAGTACGTGCCTAATCAGGAGTCTGGAGATGGCCGAACGTGGTTAGGATTGTTTATTCCTTTTTCGTTTTGGTGAAGACTTGTTGATTTGGCGTTTGTCGGAGAACCGGCCACCTGTGGGCCCACTATGGCTCCGATGGAAAATTATGCGTTTGTGCCACGGAAGTATTGTTGGAGAACCGGCCACCTGTGGGCCCACTATGGCTCCGATGGAAAATTGTGCGTTTGTGCCACGGAAGTAAGGAAAAGGAGCAGACGGGGGTATCTCTCGGATAGTACAGAATTGGAAAAGGAAGGATCGACAGGTATAATTCGATTTGGACTATTTGCACTCGTTGCCTAGTTTCTGGACGGCAGGAGTCCGGTTTGGACTCATCGCCGAGTATCTGCAGACGGGCAGGACGTACCGCAGGAGGAGTCCGACTTGGACTTCGTTGATTTTCTGGTCTCCATAAATACATAAAGGTTCACGGTATATTGCAGATAAAAAAAATAATTGCAAGTTTAGTAGCTGGATTTGCGGAGTTGTGGTGTGATTTGCGGGCGACGCTCAAGCGGGTCGGCTTCGTCGTGTGCGAGCGGCGGGACAGTCGACGGGCATGCGAGCGGCGCGGCTATAGTGGAGAGGCTGGTGGTGACATGCTAGTCATACCGTGATCGAGGCAGAGACGGCGACGGAATCAGCGATGGCGACGTAGGAGCGTGGCAGCAGATGGAGTTCTTCGTTCTCTGTGGCGTGGCGACACGTGGCGCGAACTCAGGATGCGGGTTTTGCATTGGAGGAGTTTGCGTGCTTCCAAGACAGCAAGGTACGCGGATCGATTCAAGTCGCATGCGGGATCGAAGGGCGTAGGGCTGAGTTGGAAGGAAGTATAGACAGCGGATGTCTGTACTTGCAACTGGAGTAATCTGGTTGGTCAAGGCTGCAAGAGGCTACGGTGAAGAGCTCGGGCGTAGCATTGCAGTGAAAAAGGAAGAGCAAGAGCTATTGTGGCGGATTTTTCATATGTGGCTCAGATAGCAGTTGTGAAGTTATCGGTGTCACGAATGCAGTCAGGTTGACTAGGGTATTAGATTCAGTTAGCTCGTGTCGTGTCTAACAGGGAACAGACGTGCTTCAGGGAGTCAGGCATATTAGGGGTGGAGATGGATCTAATTTACTCAAGAGAGACTGTAGTGATTAAAGAGAAGGGTAAATAGCTGTAGGTGGAGTCATGTAGTATGAAGTTGTTGGATAGCGGAGTCTCTTGTTTGCGATGAGTTTGCGATGGAACTTGTCGGGCAGCTCATGTGGAGCTGTGAAGGCAATAACTCAGTTCGGGTACACGGAGGTTCGCGCATGGACGGCTTCAAGGTGCCGTGCATATTCGCCAAGGTGGAGTTTGTTAGATATGTGTCGAATATGTGTACAATTTAATTAGACTTGAGTTTATTAGGGGATTAGGATAGAGTTGTAGTTGTACTCTACGTCCTAGAGGGCCATACCACTTGCATTATATACAAGTCTAATTGTACCTCCTAAGGTACACTACTTGGATGGTGACCACACCACTCCATACTCCTAATACATGGCTTAGATCAACCTGCTACAGAGCTGATATACCTCTACCAACTATGCCTAGGATTGGCCTAATGCCATACATGCTGCAGTGCCAAGGACTGGACAGCAAGAGCTGACCTTCTACCTGACTGCATTAGGGAGACAAGAGTTGGGCAACAGCAGATTATGTCTTTACAGTGTTCTAGACTTCATAGGAATAAATTGGCATACCTACTGAGTACTCGACACTCCTAAATATCCCCTTCATGAATCTGCATCGCAGCATAAACTTATCTGAAGCAGTCACCATGTTAACAAGCTGAAGAAAGAAGCCATGGGTAAACAAGCAGTATAGAGAAAAATGCCTGACACAACACAAATTACATGTACATGCCGGTTCATCCAATGCATCAAGCATACATAGGGTGTCCCCAACATGACAATTTGTGCTAGATATTTGAGTACTGACTAGGCTCAGAAGGAATCTGACTAGCTATTTGATGCATCATGGTAATCACTTGTGCTTATTTAGTTTGAAGAATTGGAAAGGCATGAAGAGTCTTTAATTTTTCATTCCTTATGGTTCTTGACTCCAAATAGAGCTTTAATTTGTGATGTGCTTCTTATCTTGATTAGCTATGTTGACCATGTAAGGTACCGAAGAGAGCAAGCTTTGTTGGCCAAGGATGCATCAAGGTATATATGTTGCACAGACTTGCCATTGGAATTATTATTGAACAGACATCTGATCATTCTTGCTTTGTTGTACATACAAGAAAAAGATGCACGTGTATAGCTGTAATAAGCAAAACGTCATTAATGCATTGCTGGTCAATTGGGCTACTCATAGCTGATGTTTTGTATTACTTGTTTGATGTGTTACTGGTCAAACACAGTTGGGTTATTTAGCACTAGCATCTAGATATACTGTGACGGCCATACGCCAATCAGTAAAATAGTTACGCCAAATGGTCAGGTTTGGTTTTAGTTATAGATGACCGAATTTTTTATCCTGAATCTTATGTTACCCACAAATAGACTTTGCTGCTATTTTTCTAAAAACTATACTGCCATTACTTTTATGAACAGAGCTTGTTTTTCTGAATACAGCATGGCTGTTAGTGTGAAATGTTTTTGCTGCCATTTTCCCTTTTAAATTAGGAGTAGAATATCTCCAAGGATTTAGCTATGAATAGGAGCGCTTGAGACTGGCCATCAACGTGTCTGAACCATGACTTTTATGTGTTACTCTGTGACTTGTCTCTTCTGGGTTTCATCTGTAGCGTTCCCCAACTTGCTTGGGACAAAAGACTATGTTATTTTTGTTTTTGTTGTTGTTTTCCTTTTGAATTAGCTAAGTTGTCGTAAGACTATGGGGTGATACAATTACTCTCTGGACCTGTAGTTTGCTGTTATAATTGTTTTATAGTTTTTTTTGAAGAATAGTTGTTTTATAGTTCAGTTCTGATGGTTACAAAGTGTACTCCTTTTGCTGTATGAATTACACGGCTGCATAAATTATTTGATGTCCGTCAATTTAAATGTTCAATGAAGCATGGTAGCAGTACATAATACAACATTTTCAGTCTCTTTGTGTTATGTGTCTAACTTGCTATATTATCAACGTTTGCTGCAAGGATAAAGATCCACGCCCATCTGGTGGGTTTATGTCAGGATCAAGCCGGTGAAGACAGACAAGAAGAAAGGGAAGCGCAGGGGCACTGTTGGGTGTCCGGCAACAGGCTTGGGCGTTGGTGGCTGAAGAAGTAAGGCGCGTATGTGGCGTTTGCATTTAGATGAACCGGACTCGTGGAGTTGGGCTTGTGTTGGGCTTGGCCTGTTAGGTAGTACTCGTGGAGTTGGGCTTGTGTTGGGCTTGGCCTGTTAGGGAGTAGAGGCTCGACCCAGTAGCGGGTGTGAAGTATAAGTACCCAGCATGTAACAGAACGGTTAACGAAGAATTAAGAATCATTTCATCCCCGCTCCAACTCTGTCTTCTTCCTCTGTTCTTCTTCCGCCATTCTTACTTCCCTCCTAAGTTTCCTTCCAGATTTCTAAAATTCGCTAACAAATCCAGTTATCAGCTATGATTCCTCGTGGAACACAACAATTGGTATCAAGCTCCTACTGATTCGACGGGAAATTTTTTTTCCGGTGGTTGATTCGTGCTGGCGCCGAAGAGGAAGCCAACTAAGTTTCAAGCGGAAATGGCGACGTTGGTGGAGGACCTCGTCAAGCGATTCGACGACATGACAAAGTAGTTCGAGTCCTTCCGCGACATGGTCAAGCAGACGCTGGACTCCGTCAACAACATCGAGCGTCAGCAGGCAGATTCTGACAAACTGCTCGCCGATTTGTCCAAGTGCGCGGAGGACGCGTCGACGACTGTCCGGAACATGGCTTCGCGCGTCGACAACCTGCTCAAGCGCGTCGACAAGCTGGATCCGATCGGTACGGGCCTCGGCCCCAGACCAGGCATTCTCGGTGGCCTTCTGGTCACCGGTGGCGGTGGTGCGCCGCCCATCGCATTCGCCGCGATCGAACAGCCTCCACCCCGGGGGCTTGACCTCAATGCTACACCTACGTCATCGTCTCCCTCACCGACGATGCTCGTGGCCCAGCCCAAAGGGAGTGGTGAGCACTGCGGCGGATTTTGAGGAATCCGACCGCAGACCTTCGATCTGGGTACGTCATTAGAACCGTTCTCTGATCCTACCTTGCGGCCGCCTCCATTCCCTAATCTTGAATTCCCTAAGTTTGATGGCTCGAATCCACGCTTATGGAAGAGTGATTGTCTTAAGTATTTCGAGGTGTACGGGGTTCATCCCACGCTGAAGACTAGATTTGCTTCTGTGAACTTCATTGGCTCAGCGAAGACTTGGCTTCATACTGTCGAGAGGCGCGGTCGCGTGGTGGATTAGGACAGATTATGTGCTTTGGTGATAGAGCGGTTCGATAAGAACCAGTACCCAGTGGTGTTGAAGCAATTTGAGTCAATTGTTTAGACTGCTTCAGTTGATGAATATGTGCTGGCCTTTGAGCAGGGAGCCCATAGTCTGCTTCTGTACAACCCAAGCTATGACAAAACTTACTTTGTGACAAGGTTTCTGGCTGGGCTTCGTGAAGACATTCGTAGTGCAATTGTGCTTCACCAGCCTCCAACGGTGGACATGACCAGTGCATTAGCTTTGATTCAGGAGGGTGAACTAAATCGTGGCAAAGTTAAAGGGGTTGCCAAAGAGAGCTTTAAGTCTAGGTTCAGATCCTACTCTGACAAGTCAAAAGGAATTGATACTGACAAGCTCAAGTCAAATTCCTCAGTTGCTATAGAGGCAGCGGACAAACTGACTTCATTGAAGCAGTTGTGCAGACAGCATGGTCTGTGTTACAAGTGTGGGGACAAATGGTCCAGAGAGCACAAGTGTCCTCTGCAGGTTCCTGTGGTAGAACCTCCTAAATTATATGGCCCACATGCACCTATCATTGTCTCAAAGACCTCTAATAGCTATGCATGCGTCCCATACAACTTAGAAAGCCCTGTCGGGTGCCCTCAAAGGACCCTGATTAAACCACATTTAACAACTCATACCAAGATCAACAAAGGAGTAGCTGCAACATTACAACATTTATTACAAAATAAGAATCAGAGTGCAAAGAAAAGATAAAGTAAATTTACAAATTATAAATAAATTATCTTTTATAAACTTATCTTCAATTGCGGAAGCAGAGTAGAACTACAGAAGACAACTTAGGTAGAGTGCCTAAGTCAGGAGAGGATAACCAGATCACATCGAGCCCACCGACATGAACTTGATTGGAACACCAATTAGCACCTACAACAGGGGTTCAACAAACCCTGAGTACAAAAGTACTCAACAAGACTGACCCAACAAAAAAGAGAGGTGAAGACTCAGGAAATGCAGGCTAGAGGGACAAGGTAAGGCTTGTAAGAGATAAGAATTTTTGCAGAAAAGCTTGACAGAAAGTAAAGTTGTCTTGCTCTAGATCAAGATTACCAACCAACTTCATTCTTAAACCTTAAGTATTCTTCAAGTTGTTACTACGATGATGAACAACGATCGAGTCTTCTTCTCTGAGAAGCAACGGCGATTCGAATCCATTTTATACCCAGCTGGGACCTAGATCTTGATATGCATGAGGCTCCAACCAAAATGCATACTAGACCAAAGATATACCAGGATAAAAACCACAGCCATATATCACCACATAATACACATGAGCACTTCAACCCAGTGTAACTTAAACCCACAGTATAACACACTATGACATATTCTGGGGCTCTGACCCACTATATATCACTCCATGACATACCGGGGCTCCAACCCTTAGTATATCACTTCATACATGTGGATTTCTAGTTTCTCGATATCACTAGATCACCATGGACACGGGACCTAGGGCATCAACAGACGAAAACACTACAGAGGGACTCCATTCCCAATGCAAATTACCCGTCCGAACTCGATTTATTAGCTATTGTCATGATTCCAACAAGTAAAGCCATCCTCATATTTTTCATTCTTTTTCTTTTTGAAAACCTTCTAATTAAGCAGAGCTAAGCATAACTAAGCATTTTCTAAAATCAGGTAACAAGGAATATGAAATTAAGACAGGTAATGCAATTGGTAGGTTACCACCCAACGACTAGTACTTAATGCAACATAACATAACTGAAGCGATAAAACTTTTATAAAATAAGGGTAGGGTTTAAATGTATCCGGGGCTTGCCTTGATGCTCGAAGTAGATGATTTCTGACTCTGGATCAACACTCAACTCCTGGTTCTGCTCTTCCTTGGAATCTGGTTCGACAGCGTTAAACTCTTCGTTAACGGAGACTACACGATAACATGATATGATTCGACATGATGGAAAAGTAAACATGATGCTTGATGGATGCATGACCAGATTAAGGGCTTGAGTACAACTTTCCTTCACGATAAAGTTGCAAGCCAACCAAAACTTACTTTCTAAGTTCATTAAGGTTAACTATGCCATTTAAGAAAGTTATTAAACACATGAAATAACGTTAATTAAGTCCTACTGACATGATCCAGATAAGCGTAAACAATTAATTAAAGTGCCAAAGGTTATTAGGGTTAATGACCCAAGAGAAAGTGAAACTTTTGGTGCTACTGTATTAAAAAAAACTAAGCACGTTAGGGTGCTATCGGCGGCGAGGCGGTTGTGGCTGTACTGTACGCGGTGGCGTGCGACCTTCGATGCATGAGAGGTTAAAACGAAGGCACCTACGATTTCAGAAGAATGAGGCGAAGACGGTGCTCACCTTGGTTGAGGCAGAGATGAGGCGAAACATGATGGTCGACGGTGCGGCGGCTGCGACGGCACTGTTGTGGGCTCTGAAGAAGACGACGGCGACCACGCTGACCACGCTGTCCATACCGAACCGACCATCACGAACTAGTGCTACGGGGGCAGGAGCTCTAGGCGGAGCTGATGGCGTGGGCAAACAGCGAGGTTGGGCTCGGTGGTGGTCATGGCTGGCGGCGACGACAACGCCGGTGGCGGCCAAAACAGGGGAGAGAGGAAAAAAATAGAAGATGACCATGGCGGCTTGGCTACTTATAGAGGAAAGGCACCCAGCGAGGTGATGACAAGTTGAGGCGGTCGTCCACAGTGCAAGCAGTTGCTGGCGCTCGCGTGGACGCGCCTGGAAGCTCGGTGAAGAACGCCGGCGACGAAGCAGCAAAGCGGCGATTGTCCAACTCGAATTTTGCAAAAATTACAGAAATGCCACTAGCATGGTTTTGCAAATTACTCCAAATCCTTGAATAGAAGTTGAAAAACTCCCAATCTATGAAATGTTCAAAATTTCAAGCTGTACACTTTTGTCAAAATGAAGAACTTCAAATTCTGCATAGAAATTGGATTTTTAAATCAAATTTTAAAAAGAGAGAAAAAGGAAATAAACCCCTAGAACAAACATTTTAAAAATATTTTGATTTTGATAAATAACTTAAAAATCGCCCAATATATGAAATGCTCAACTTTTCAAACCAAAGCTTCTTCATATACAAAGTTTTCCAAATTATGCATAAATTTTGAAATATGAATTTAAAATCAAAAAGGGGCAAATGCCAAAAAACTGTATTTTCAAATTCATTTGAAATTCTTTTTAGAAACTTGAAAAACTTTGAATACCAACTTTGTAGCTGTTGTTAAGATCTACAAACTATATTTTGAGAGTATATCAAAATTTCTTATAGATTTTGAAATATAGAAAGAGGGGTAAAATAGGGTTTTGAAATTAGGGTTTTCGAAAGCGAATTCAAACTCAATTTGGTTTCTAAATTAATTGGTTGGTCATTAGTGATCACAAACATCAGCCAAGGATATTTTTGGGTCAATGACCCAATAGTACCCTTGGTTGACCAAGTTGACTTTTGAAAAATAATTTTTAATATTGCCGCAATTTGAATTTAAACTTGAATTACCCAACTTGAAGCAAGTTTTGGGAACCCAATTCCAAACTCTAACTTGGAGCCCAATTTTTAATTGTTGCTCTTGAATTTATCCCCTACACATGACTCAAGAGTAAAGCATGACTTTACACCTTAATCCATATAGGGCATAAATCAAGGATTGAAAGTGACATTAAAAATTAGGGTTTTATGAGTTCATGCGACACAACAGTTTAGAAACACAAGCAACCTATGAAATGTAAACTTATTTTAGTTGATACATAAACATCAAGCAAAGCACAAGGTAACAAGATGAATTTGAGGTTGTTTTATAAACTTGTAGAAATACATAAAATGACAAGAAACTTTACATAAACAGAAAGCATCATCATTTCATGTATAAAACTAAGCATCACATAAAAGATATCATTAAAACATGAATGCATTTATGCCATGATGCTCACACTTAATCAAGTTTTAGTTGTCATTAACATCTAGAATGTTACAGTTCCCTTGCATGTTATTGAAGAGGTGCTCGAAGCTCTAGAAGATGATGGGGCTGACAGTTATGAACCTGACCTAGATGCTATGGAAGATTCTGTAGTGGAAGCTTGTCAAAATCTAGATGTTCAACATCAGAAAAGGAAAACTATGAAGTTTTGTGGTCAGATTGACAAACATGATATTCTGATTCTGGTGGACTCAGGGAGTGTATCTTCCTTTGTCAGTCAGTAGCTAGTCGACATATTGCAGTTGGCTACTAATCCTTGTGCTCAGACCAACTTCTTGGTAGCTAATGGGTCAGCTATGGTCTTTGACAAACAAATTTTGAATTTGCAGTGGACTGTGCAGGGTCAGTCATTCAGTACTTCAGTTGGAGTTCTGCCTTTGACCTCTTTTGATATGATTCCGGGGGAGGATTGGCTCGAGTCCTACAGTCCCATGTGGGTCCATTAGGGAAACAAAACATTGAGGTTTACCAAGAAGGGACAACGTGTGGAGTTGCAAGGCATTAGCTCCCAGAATGCCAAGTGTCAGCCTATTTCTGCTTCTGGCCTTCAAGCTTTGTGCAACAAGCACAACTTTCAATTTTGTGTGCAGTTACAGTTTGATCAGACACAGAATATACTCTCTGATGCTGAGCTGGAAGTCTTTGTTGTGTCTAAATTTTGGAACTCCACCTTACCACCTGAAATCAAATCTTTGTTGGTGAGTTATGATGACTTGTTTCAGGAACCACATACCCAATTACTTCCTAGTGCAACTCTAGTTAATATCAGACCCTACAAGTACTCTCCAGCCTAGAAAGATGAGATTGAGAGGCAGTTGTCTGATATGTTGGCTAGTGGGTTGATCAAACCAAGTCAAAGCTCTTTTGCATCTCCTGTCCTCTTGGTCAAGAAAAAAGATGGGTCATGGAGATTTTATGTGGATTATAGGCATCTTAATGCAATCACTGTCAAGAACAAACACCCAATGCCCATTGTGGATGAGCTCATTGATGAGCTGGCTGGGGCTAAGTGGTTCTCTAAATTGGACTTCAGGGCTGGATATCACCAAATATGTGTTCATCCTGATGATACTGTCAAGACAGCCTTTAAAACACATGATGGCTTATATGATTTCTTGGTGATGGCCTTTGGTCTAACTAATGCACCTGCCACTTTTCAGATTATGATGAACATGATTTTTGCAAAACTATTGAGGAAAGGTGTGGTGGTCTTTATGGATGATATCCTGGTTTACTCTGCTACTTTTGAGGAGCACCTTCAGCTCTTAGAGCAAGTATTTCAGATCTTGAAAGAACACAAGTTCTATATCAAATTATCCAAGTGCTCATTTGCTCAGAATGAAATTGAATATCTGGGTCATACTATCTCTGGTCAGGGAGTTTCTACTGACAAGTCAAAGATTACAGTTGTAGCCCAGTGGCCGATTTCTAAGAATGTGAAAAAATTGAGAGGTTTTTTGGGGCTTACTGGCTATTACAGAAAATTCATTAGGCACTATGGCCTTATCAGTAGGTGTCTGACTGACTTGTTGAAGAAGGAAGTACCATTTGTATGGACTTCTCAGACTCAGGAAGCATTTACTCAACTGAAGCAAGCTCTGATTACTGCACCAGTGTTAGCCATACCTGATTTCTCCAAGCAATTCACTTTGGAGACTGATGTCAGTGATGTGGATTTTGGGGCAGTCTTGTTACAGGATGGTCACCCCATTCCTTATCTGAGTAAAGCTGTGAGTGTCAAGAATCAGGCCTTGTCAACATATTAAAAAGAGTGTTTGGACATCATTCTTGCAGTTGAGAAATGGAGAGCCTATTTGCAGCATGCCTAGTTTATCATCAAAACAGATCATAAGAGTTTGTTACATCTGACGATCAGAGAATCACTTTCAGGATTCAACAGAAAGCATTGCTGAAATTGATGGACTTGCAGTTCAGAATCATTTACAAGCAAGGTCCTCTGAATCAGGTGATGATGCTTTGTCACGTTGCAAGTTTCCTGACTCACTGATGGCTATTTCCTTTGGGACAGCTAAAAAAGTAAAGTTGGGTTATGAAGATGATGCTAAAGCCCAAGAGATTCTGCTCAGTCCTTCTGGGGAATTTTTAGTTCAGGATGGGTTGATCCGATATCAGGGAAGGATTTAGCTGGGATCAATAAACTGGCTCAATAGCATGTCCTTCAAGTTGTCCATAGTTCAGCAGTAGGTGGTCATTCTGGGTCTCAAGCCACCTATCACAGGATCATGCAACTTTTCTCTTGGCCAAACATGAAACAGGATATCATACAGTTTGTTAAAGAGTGCCAGATCTATCAGCAGGCTAAAGCTGAATATATCAAGTTTCCTAGCCTATTGCAGCCTTTGGACGTACCAACTCAGGCCTGGCAAGTTATATGTATGGACTTTATTGAAGGCCTTCCAAAATCTTAGAATTTTGATACAATCCTAGTGGTAATTGATAAATTTACCAAATATGCTCATTTCATTCCCTTGGCACATCCCTTTTCTGCATTGACTGTGGCTCAGGCTTACATTGAATCAGTATACAAGCTGCATGGGCTGCCTAAGGTGATAGTGTCTGATAGGGACATAATCTTTACCAGTGCACTGTGGTAGGAATTGTTCACTTTATCTGACACAGAGTTGCATATGAGTTCTTCTTATCACACCCAATCTGATGGCCAGTCTGAAAGGTTGAATCAGTGCTTGGAAATTACCTCCGATGTGCTGTCAACTCTTGTCCTAAAGATTGGTCTAAATGGTTGTCTGTGGCTGAACTCTGCTTTGGGCTACTCTCCTTTTGAGGTTGTATATGGTCATCCACCCAGGCTATTTGGATTGGCTACTAAGATTCAGTTGCATTCACCAGACCTAGAACAATGGTTAACTGAACGTCATTTACTCTCTGATGTCATTCAGCATCATTTACATCGAGCCCAACAAAGAATGAAGACTCAGGCTGATAAAGGTCGGTCTGAGAGGGAGTTTCAGGTAGGAGACAAGGTTTACCTTAAACTCCAACCATACATATAGTCTTCTGTTGCTCCAAGGTCTAATCAGAAACTGAGTTACAAGTTCTATGGGCCTTTTGAGATTATCTAGAAGGTTGGTTCGGTGGCTTATAAGTTACTGTTACCAGAGCACTGTCGCATTCATCCGGTTGTACATGTGTCTCAACTGAAACGACATGTACCACCATCAGTAAGGGTGGAGGATGATATCTCTCATGTGCCTTTGGACCCAACTGCTTCTCTTTAGCCGGTGCAGTTCTTGGACACTAGAATGTGTTTGCAAGGGGCTTCTTCAGTTGCTCAGATCTTGGTTTAATGGGATCAGTTACCATCATATCTGACAACTTGGGAAGAATCAGAAGATCTCCGTCGTCGGTTCTCGGATCACCCAGCTTGGGAGCAAGCTGGTTTCCAAGGCGGGGGAAATGTCAGGATCAAGCCGATGAAGACAGACAAGAAGAAAGGGAAGCGCAGGGGCACTGTTGGGTGTCCGGCAACAGGCTTGGGTGTTGATGGCTGAAGAAGTAAGGCGCGTGTGTGGCGTTTGCATTTAGATGAACTGGACTCGTGGAGTTGGGCTTGTGTTGGGCTTGGCCTGTTAGGGAGTAGAGGCTCGGGCCAGTAGCGGGTGTGAACTATAAGTACCCAGCTTTGTAACAGAACGGTTAACGAAGAGTTAAGAATCATTTCGTCCCCGCTCCAACTCTGTCTCCTTCCTCTGTTCTTCTTCCGCCATTCTTACTTCCCTCCCAAGTTTCCTTCCAGATTTCTGAAATTTGCTAACAAATCTAGTTATCAGCTGTGATTCCTCGCGGAACACAATAGTTTATGAGCTATTTTGGTTAGCCACTCAATTTTCATTTGGTTGGTGCAGCTATCCACAACAGCCCTGTGACTGAACATAGCAATGTGTAGCAACATTGAAGGAAGTCCACAATCTTATTTGAGATGCGGATCATTGGACTGAGGAAGAGGATGTTAGATTGATGAGCTCTTGGATAGGTAATTCAACGGACTCTAGCTGTGGAGCCGATAGGGGTGGTAACCAATACTGGGGCGATGTTGTTGAATCCTACAACATGCTCACAAATTCTCCATTTGATGCTTCATGATTGACCTCATGGGCTTCAAATTCTTGACATGTGGCCCAAGCACATACTTGAAGTCACTTTGTCGATTTCAACAAGCCAACTTTTACACCGTTTTTAGGGCTCCTTTTCAATTCTCACCTGACGATAGCTTTCATTGTCTACCCGAAGACGAATGCTACGGTGAACGTCATTTGATGAAACAGTATCTGGGAGGCACATGTCTGTTCTCTTGTTTTTGGCAGGACTGATCACTGAGCCGTTTCCGTTGTTTGGATTGGGCCTAATTCCTTCACTTTGAAATTGAAACATCGGTGGGCCAGATTACTCTCCGCGAAGGCCATCATGGATAGTTGCATTGAGATCGATGATCATGGCTGGACCTGCATCAATGCTGATCTCCTTTATCTCTCGCCTGCCTTACAGCTTCATCAATCCAAGGCCAAATTAGTACTGCCGGTGCTAACGCAACGACGATATTTAGGGAAATACAAATTAAGCCACCAAATTAATCCTATCATCAAGGTAAAATTTGTTAAAAAAATGAAAGAACAAACAAATTCATTAAGATTCACGTCCCATACGAAAGTTGCCCTGTCCTCTCCAGCTTATTATTTTGCTACGTGTCGCCCTTCCATCCAGTGCGGCAACCTCGCAAAGCTTCTCGACGCATCCGGTGGCTCGGCTTCGATGATCGATGATCAGGGTGGCGGCAAGGATAAGCGCACGGGCACCGGATGAAAATAAATAAATATTTTCTTTGGAGTAGTGACTTTAATATTTCAGTTTTGTCAGGCTGACAGTTGAACCTCACGAATATGGGCAGCCGGGCATGTTAGGCCGTCCACAATGTGGAGTGCAGCCAGAAAATATCGTGGGGTTAGTTACAGTAAATGGAGCACCAGGTAGCTGTGCCGTAGTGTGTGAAAATATATAGAACCGGTGCTTACTTATTTAGCGGGACCCACAAGCGAATAAACAATCCATCGTCTTCCCCACCGTCGGTTCAACTCGCGCTCTGGAAAAATCCTCTCCTGCTCTCGTTCTTCCTGCAACGAACTGGAAGCAAAACCCCCCAAATCGATTGCCATACTCTTAAATCAGAGTCTTCCCTTCTTAGATCTTGCATACCTTGGTGTTCCTTTGCTCCGATCTGGTGTCATCAGAAAGATTTTTGGCACGAGAAGAGGCAGGGCGGACGGGAGAAGGCTGCCGTGAGGAGGACAACACAGCGGCGGCGAGCCAACGCGCCGACGCGACCCGCCTCGCATGGGGCAAAGACCACGACGCGGAGGCCTTCGAGCATCTCATGCCTGTGCTCGATTCCTGGGTGCCTCTCGCGAGATCATGGCCGTGCAGGACGTCGTGGGGAAGGAGATGCAGACTCTCCGATGGCCATGGTGATTGGGGTGGACAGGCTGACCTTCTGGGGGCAGAAGTGGGATAAGCACGGCACCTGCGCCTCTACGACCGACTTGCCTATCCAATCTACCGTGGTATTCCTGTGCCTTCCCTTCTTCTAAATTGTGTTCTAAAAATTAGTTAGATTGTATTGTTTTTATAATAGCTGTGTGGATTTAGTTTGCTAAATTCCAATGTGTGCGAAATTCTCTTAGACCTGCAATATTTATGGATAGAACAGTACATGTGTCACATTAATATGATGGGTACTGAGATAATTGTTTGACTCTTACAAGAATACAACACGACATGACTATGATTACATCAGAAATAGAAAAGCAACCTGGTACATTTAAACTATTACACTTCGACAATGATAAAGACAATATGATATGCTCTACTAAGTTGAAGGTTGACCCCCTCCATAACGCTGAAATATATGCTCAATTAAGTCCGCCTTCAGACGATGGTGCATGGCTTTATCTCTGATATCTTCTTCTACCTCTAGAGCCCTGGCAAATCCATGAATCAGGCCGTGTCCATATCCTATCAGTGGTGTGGGAGAGCTACCCTGGTCATAGTGATTGTCATAGTCTTCATCATAGCGAACTCTGTAAGA
Organism: Bothriochloa decipiens; assembly: GCA_023333625.1. Taxonomy (NCBI): domain Eukaryota; kingdom Viridiplantae; phylum Streptophyta; class Magnoliopsida; order Poales; family Poaceae; genus Bothriochloa; species Bothriochloa decipiens. The sequence continues at coordinate 16,814,647 of CM041643.1, forward strand.
ATCCCTTTCATCCTCCACAATCATGTTATGCAGTATAATACACGCATACATGATTTCAGCCATTAATCGAACTTGCCACATACGTGCAGGGCATCGGAGAATGGCAAAACGAGCTTGCAAAACACCAAAAGCATGTTCCACATCTTTTCTTGCTCCCTCTTGTTTTTGTGCAAACAATGCGTCCTTGTTATATTGAGGCAAATGAATTGTCTTCACAAAAGTTGCCCACTCTGGATAAATGCCGTCCGCAAGGTAGTATCCCATGTTGTATTCATTGCCATTGACCGTGAAATGAACCTCAGGAGCCCTTCCTTGTATTACTTCAGTGAACAAAGTTGATCGATTGAGGACGTTGATGTCATTGTTTGACCCAGCTACACCAAAAAACGCATGCCATATCCAAAGGTCATGTGAGGCAACAGCCTCCAACATGACAGTAGGTCCATGCTGATCTCCACGGGTATACTGACCCTTCCATGCATTTGGGCAATTTCTCCATTGCCAATGCATGCAGTCCACACTTCCCAGCATGCCTGGAAAACCTCGAGCTTCGCCTATATGCAGTAAACGTTGGATATCTTCTCTAGTTGGTTTTCTTAAGTATGTAGGACCAAAGCACTCTATGACACCTCGACAAAAGTTATTCATGCACTCAATAGTTGTGCTTTCAGCAATCCGTAGATTTTCATCCCACATATCTGCAGGTGTCCCATATGCTAACATCCGCATAGCAACAGTGCATTTGTGCAAGGGTGAAAAGCCCACCTTTCCAAATGCATCACTCCTCTCTGTGATATAAGGAGACCATTCACTAAGAGTCTATTGAATATGTTCAAATAGCGGTCTCCTCATCCTAAACCTACGTCGAAACTGGGTATCATTGTATACTGGATTCTCTACGAAGTAATCAGCCATCAATCTATCTCTAGCAGCACCACGATCTCTTTCTATGTGCCTTCTTTCAAACCTTCTATATTGAGTAGGCGTACCTCTAACTTGTGCCTCAATCTGACGTCTAATTTGTGCCTCAATGTGAGCCTCCATTGGATCATTGATGAAGTCCCAGAAGAACTGATTGATAGTAACACTACTATCAGAATCTTCATGGATTTCTGTAGGGCCATTTGGATCCATGGACAGCAATTGGGTGGAGAGTTTCAGCTAGCTGAAAGAGTGTAAGAGAACTTTTGTTGGCTGAAAGTGTGATGCAGAGTGTAGGAGAGTTTCTGCTCGAGTGATGGAGGCCTCCTGATGGCCTCCTTTTATAGAAGAGAGTTCCCAATAGCTAGTTTTTTTGTACAACAGCTATTTGATGTGATATGCCTCCATATTTATGTGTAACAGAACTGCATGTCAGGTACCCAACGGCTAGTTTTTTACAACAGCTAGTTCATGTGATATGACCCCATGTTTCAGTGAAGTTTTTTACAACAGCTATTTGATGTGATACGACTCCATTTTTCTGTGAAACAGAACTACACTGGCACATCTAATGAATAAATTGATACAATTATAGAACCAACTTAGTAGTACAAGTTTAGAGGTACATCTAATTGAGAGAGGTAGTACAAGTGATTTGTGAACAAGCAAATACAAATGAAATCATCTCAACTAAAAAGGTCCTTAGCTAATAAAGCCATCATTTGGTCATGTCCTGCCTTTCTTCTTTCATCATAACTTGATGTGTCCGTACGAAGGAGCGCCATGTACATCTCCATTTTCTGTAGCTTTGTCTTCTCCTTCTCTGCATCTGCCATTTTATTATCAGCCTCAGCTTTGGTTTTTGTTGCTTCAGCTTGAACAAGTGTTGCTTCAGCCATTTTCTCAGCAGCAACTATTTTCCTTAGCTGAAGTTCATTGAATTGCTGCACATTTTCATTTGAAATACTGTCTTCTGAATAGACTAACTTGGCTTTGTTTTTTTGTTGAGCTTTGGCTGCATTTCGCCCTAGTGGTCGACACCTCAATGAAGGGTTTGCATCTTCGCCCTCTGGATTTGAAGAAGTATGAGCTCCTGATTCATTCAAACGGCTTCTCTTATTCATCATTTCTTCAACCGGGTAAGCTTTACTCCACTTGGGTTGATCCTTCACTGCCTTCCACCAATGTTCTAGTGCAAAAGGCCTTTTTTTGTTGGCAGCTCCTTTCCACTCTTCACGTGCTCTATCCATCACTTGATCATCAGATTCACCACTGCCATGCTCCCTTTGTGCCTTTTCATAGATTGCATGAAACTTGGTAATAAAAGGGGTAGTCTTTTGCCAGTGGTTTTTGCACTGAGTAGCATTTCTTTTCTGGTGTTTCGGTGCGGTCATGTTGTATTCTGCTGCAATATCTTTCCAATACCTATCTCCCCTTCTATCAACTCCAATAACTGAATCTGTGGAATGTTTTATCCAAGCTGCAATTAGCCGGAGATTTTCATCTTTACCCCAATGTACACACCCTTCTTTCTTTTCTGACTCATCAGGGCTGCTCTCACTCCTCTCACTCCAAACTCCTGCTTCATCAGGAATTACACCAAGTTGTTGCCCTTGGGACACTGGAGAAGCTGACCCAACCGGGCTACTTTCATCACCTCGCGAATCGGTGGCACGACTACCTTGAAACAAGCCTATGGACCCAACTGGTGAAGCTTGACTGCCTCCTTGTGGGTGTTGTTGTCCCACACCCACAGCACCATGGTAAGAACTCCTAGGATACCCTTGTGTGGCCGGAAATTGTGGGTAATTTGAGTGGGCTCCAAAAGGATTGAATATTTGTGGATATTGGGGTTGGAAAGTTGGAGAAAATTGTGTATGTGGAGGAAATTGTGTATGTGGATAGCTCATGGGGTACTGGAGTGGGGGGAAATGATGCTGTTGACTAACCTGTTTTTCTGGATCAACACTTGTGGATGCAGAATTAATCATGTTTGTGAAAGAGGAAGTGCTGTCCATGTCTACAAAGGAAGGAAGATTTGTGGAAGGAAGAATTCAATCAGTGGTCATCTACAAAGAAAGGCAGATTTGTGGGAGGAAGGTTTGAATGAGTGGTCGTGTAGGCAGAGGGAGGAAAATTTGAATGAGTGATCGTGTATGTTGTGGTGTTGCACATGTATATGGATATATATAGAGTAGTGGTTTCGTTCCTAGGAGGAGAGCGTCTGGAAGCAGAGAACGGTCATGTGACCGTTTGCCCATTCATTGCCTGCCAACAACTTTCACTGTAGCTTTATACTTTTTTAATCAATTGGAACCGGAGCAAGAACGTGCTCCGCTCCAGCTTTTTTTTAGCCGGTCAGAGTTGGAACCGACCCCCACAGTGTGCTGGAGCAGCTCCAATTTTTCTCTCTCCTTTTCTGGCTGCACTTAAGCCACACATTGTGGAGGGCCTTAGGTGGCGCGGTTGCGGACTGGCTCCCAGGACCCACCTGTCAGTCAGGCGGCTCATTGCCATAGTTGCGTTGGGTTGGGCCCTGGGCCAAATCAAGTCTTCTCTCTTCACCTAGCAGCTTGCCTGCCCAGAGTGAACCATTGCGCCGACACCGCCGCCGGCGCTGCTGATGGAGGAGCTTGTCGAAGAGATCCTCCTACGTTCCCGCCGCAGGAGCCCGCGAGCCTCGTCCGCGCAGCCCTTTGTCTGCAAGCAATGGTGCCGCCTCATCTCCGGCCCCCGCTTCCGGCACAGATTCCATGAGTCCCACGGCGCGCCTCCCATGCTGGGATTCCTCCTCAACGAAATCGACACCCCCTCATGCTTCGTTCCCACAGCCGCCTTTTGCCCACGGCACGCCGACCGCGGCCACTGGGTGGCGCTGGACGCTCGCCACGGCCGTGTCTTCCATTGCTTCTCCTTCATCCCCGAGTACCCTGAGCTCCCAATCTGCAGTTTTATTTACTCTTGGTGTTCTGTGCCCTACAAGTGCTCGATGAGATGCCTAAAAAGGTCGTGCTTGCTAATTTTTGCGCCAGCTCAACTTGCAGTCATCTAACTATTCCTCCGTGCTACTTATGTACACCTTAGGCTCCACCTTACATACAAGAAGATAATTTTACAGCCTCAAGATGTCAACAGTGATGCACCCTAACAACGATGGATATTGGCGATTGTGAAATTTCGGTAAGTACCCGTGTACCAGCACTGTTCATTCTCAATTAAATTGTAAAATTCACTCTCTCTGAATATGGATACCTAAAGGCATCCTGGGTATGTAGTAACCAAACTCATAATGTGGTGTATGCTTACGTTTTGATCTCTAGGAAGCATAGAACTTACTTGAGCAATCTGATCCACCATGTTGTTCTTTAGATAATTTTGGTAAGTAATACCCCATCATTGCATTTACTGTCCGCCAATGATCTATTTGTAATTCTTAGTTGTTTGGGACAATGCTTAGTAAAGTTGGACCAAAATAGTTACAACAGAGTCTTTTTTGATTTCCAAGTATATCATCGATACAAAAATTGCATTTTGTCGATGCCTGAGCGGTGGCCTTTAAGTTGGAGAGTTTTGTCATTTCAATTTTGTGTCGATGCCTGAGCGGTGGCCTTTAAGTTGCCGAGTTTTGTCATTTTAATTTTATTTTTGTATGGTTACTGTTTCATAGTTGACATTTATATTAAAGTTAAATGCAATGTAAGTCTATTAACTTGCAGTCCGGTCCCAAATAGGTTCATCAACTATGAAACCGATTATTTGCCCCTAAAAATTTTAAAAACGGTTCACACCAGGTCCAAAGGCTAAAATCAGCCTAATTTTGTCGTGTTATTTAACAAATACGCCCCTCACCCATCTCCCATCTCACCACTGAGTCCCTCGTGGCAGCTCTGGCCGACGTAGCAGGAAGCAGCAGCTCTCCTCAGCAATGGCAGCTCACGGCCGTCATGGCAGTTCTCGTCCCTCTGTTCTCGAAGAGCATTCAAGAGCGGGAACATCACCAAGAAAGGGCGGCGCGTCCTGCTCCTCGCCGCGCACCCGGCGCGCCTGCTCCTACTCCCGCCGGCGCTCGCGACGCGGCGGTGCGGCGGACCGTGCGCACGGAGCTCGCCACGGGCCCATCATGCGCGTCGCCGCGAGCTGCCGCAGGCGCGGGCGAGCGAGCTCCGCCCCAGCTCCTGCCAGCGCGCCTGCCCCCGCTCCCCGCTGACGCTCGCGACGCGGCTCCCGCCGGTGCGACCCGCCCCTGGTCCTCGCCGCGCTCCCGGAGCAACAGGATTCCTGCCGGTGCTCGCGACGCGGCTCCCCCCGGCGCGCCCGCCCCTGGTCCTCACCACGCAGCCGGAGTGGCAGGACTGCCCGCCTGCGCGCCCGCCCCTGCTCCTCGCAGTGCACCCGGAGTGGCAGGACTGCCCGCCGACGCACCCGCTCCTACTCCCGTCGGAGCTCGCGACGCGGCGGTGCCAAGGACCGCGCGCACGGAGCTCGCAACGGGCCCATCATGCGCGCCACCGCGAACCGGCGCAGGCGCGGGCGAGCGAGCTCCGCCCTTGCTCCCGCCGGCGCGCCCGCCCCCGCTCCCACCAGCACGCCCTCTCAGCCTCGCTCCCCGCTGCGGCCTCGCTCCCCGCAGGCGCGCACAGCTGCCGGTGGCCGCCGCCGGAGCTGCGTCTCCGTGTGCCGCGGCCTCGCCGGCGTGCGGGAGCTGCCCCACCGCGGCCTCACGGGCGAGCAGCTGCCGGTGGCCGCCGCTGGAGCGGCGCCTCCGTGTGCCGCGGCCTCCCTGACGCAGGCGTGAGCGGCTCCGCGCCACGGACGCGCCGCCCCGTGGGAGCTGCCCCGCTGCACAGGAACGGGCGGCGACACACCAAACTTGGCACGGATGCGTTAGCTCAGCGTCGGCGATGTCTCCGGCCAAACTAAGAAGAGCACCAGCACGGGGAGGTCACGAAGGGTTCACCACTGCAAGAAATTGAACTAATTTCGAATGACGGAGCTTGCCAATTCGTGCAGTGCTACGGCGGCAAGATGACCGGCGGCCCAGAATTTCCAAAATTGGGCAACGACGGATCACAACTATGGCTTTGTGTTGGTTGGGCGCTTAGCTAACTTCCCTAGGTACTCAAGGGTGCACGGAATTGAAACGGAAGTCTCTGTGTTGCATGAATTTTAGTGTTGAAGGTGGTTACGATCTCGCCGCTTCGTGGCCATCAGGTGCAACAACGCCGGCGAGGCCTGGACTGCAACGGGACCAACACGGCAAGGCGAGCGGGCCAAGGGAGGCGCGACCTGGCCAACGCTGCGAGGCGAGCGGACGGACCAAGGAGGCGCAGTCTGGCCAGCGCCGCTAGGCGTTCAGACCAACTATCACCGGCGTCTGGTGGCCTTTGCGTTGCCGGAGAGGAGGGGCTTAGCGGTGAGGTGGGAGACAGGGGAGGGGTGTTTGTGTTAAATGACACGATAAAACCGGGCTGGTTCGAGCCTTTGGACCTGGAGTGAACCGGTTTTAAATTTTTCGGGTTAAATAACCGATTTTATAGTTGCTGAACCTATTTAGAACAGAGCTGCAAGTTAATGAACCTACCATACATTTAACTCTTTATCTTATGCATTTATTCTTTCCTCCTACAGTCTCCGACATATTCCAAATTGGCTAAGCATGAGCAAGGATTAAGAAGTTTTTTTTTTAGTTTTCGTACAACCGCATTGTATCTTATGATGAGAAGATGGTATAGAATGATTGCCCAATATTTAACAATACTAACATTTAATGTATTCTACCGTTTTTATGAGTAAACTTTTGTGTTACACCTTGCTAACCCACGCAATAGTGTGGGTTTCCTGCTAGTTTTGACAATGGCGAAGGAGTTTGGGGATTCATTTTCCAAACACAACGATGATATTTTAAGGATAACAGTGCAGATTTTTTTTTTTTTGTGCATTTTCACGAGAAATAAAGTGGAGAACTTTTGCCAAGTGCGACAAAGGTGGGTGCTTATTTGCTCTGGAATGATCAATTATTTGAGTGGCACAAGGCTTGTGCAAGCGAGTAGATAGTACGGGGATTTACGATGTTTAGAATTTCATTTGTTGATTACTTTGTACAAACGAAGATAAGGAAATGGAAGCAGCTTCGTAGCAATAGTGTTAGCGTAAATAAAAACTATACTTTGAGATTGCGAAGTCTTTTAGCTTCCTAGCATACAGCAAGCTGATATTATTATGTAAATGAGAACAGACGAAGAAAAAAATACAATTGTCTTCCTGAATTTAATCCCGTTATTAACCACTCAATCTGGAAACAAATTATGATGACAGCTTGAAGACCACAAGCAAGTAGTCCAAGTAGTCTTGTAAATTATTTGAAGGTAGAGTAAGCATACAAGTTTGGAGAAGACTATCTGTAGAAATCTATTGCAATGGCCCTAGTGTATGCAAGAATGCTCATTGAACTTTGAGGATTCAGTTGTAGCCAGTATATTTCTAATAGGCTATGTTGTTTTTTTCAGTAGACAATAAACGTATATCTGAAGCTGAAGGCATCTCTGATGCATGGGTTCAAAGGTTGTGTTGTTTACCTGTATTGGCCAAGAGTATGGAAGCATCATGCATCAAAACATCGTAACCCAGTTTTAATATCTCCAGGTACATTTGCACAATTACCTCTCTTTTCATAGCACACTCTACAAGAAGGCATGTGGAAAGTGAAGATGCATCGGATGGGCTTGTGCACTCTACAAGACGCATAATATCAGACAGGCTGCACGGTTTATGCCATTTTTGGTTCCTATACCTATACTTAGCTCATTAGCATTTTTGTTTTCTCTAGAGTTTTTTTCTTTATGAACACAATTTTTCTTTAATTATATTTTGGATAAAAGAGGATAAATATAATCAAAGCACGTCCTTACCCCTGGCAAAAGGACGCCTGCAGCATAGTAACCCGGCAATTTACTTTGCGCCTTGACCAAATGACGAAATATTTTGTTTCTCCTAGAGCTCTTTTCTTTAGCTTGCTTGCTGTGGTTAACTGGCCGAAGCTATGCTTCTTACTCTTCACCGACGAAGCGCAGCATTTCGTCGAAAAAGTCTAGATAACCCTCTGAAGTATTGACGCTAGAATACATAGTCCCACCAACTATAAAACCCACTACAAAACAGTCTAATTTACCTACTAGGTGGTTTTGGAGTCCAGTTTCGCTGTTCCAGTTCGGTCTCGTTGACGGCGGCGTCGCAGCTCGCAACAGAGCTTCCCCAAGGCGGCGACGCGACGCAGCTCTGACCGTCCGCGAACGCACACAGCGCACTTAGGAAACAAAATAGAAGTGAAGAAATGTGTAGACAAGAAGAACAGGAGCGATGGAAGGAACGAGACAAGTAAAAAAGACTCGGCAGCGGTTGTGCAAAAGTATGATCAAAGTATGATCAAGACGTCCTTAGATATTTGACAAGAGAAAAGAAGAAAGTTTTGCATGGCATAATCTTATGTTTTGGAATAGTTCAATAAATTGATTCTGTACACAACGTTAGTGGTATGCTGTAGTAATAATCGGAGTGGAAAGTTGCTTTGTGGTCAACCTGAATCTCAGTTAAATAATAATTCTTCCAACAAAGAAAAATAAAAATAAAACAGCCAATACCTCTTATCAACGAGGAATTTCCTGATGTTCTTTATGAGGTTATGTTCATCCAGATCCTTATCTCCAGCATTTGTGCACTTATCTCCTCTAACTTGCCAGAGAGTATGCTGCTGAGAATCTGTTTCAAGTTTGGCTTCAGTGACACTGATACAAAAGCTTGACACTGAAACTGTCTCCCAAGTCTTTCATACACGGAATTGGCAATGGTTGTTTTGCCAAGGCCTCCTACTCCAACAATCGAGACAACCATTAGCTTATCTGTTTGCACACCTTGTCCCTTGGTTAGCATGTCGACAACCTTCTGTGTAGGTCCATCGATGCCAACTAGCTTCGCTGCATCTTCATAGACAACCAGCGAGCGTGGATCGATCTCGTTTGTGTGAGGCTGCACGACAACATCTGATGAGTTTTACCTTGTTTTCCTTTCAGAAACATCAATGATGCGCCTCTTGATATCTTGGATATCATCGGCGATGTGATGCCGAGCCTTGGCTTTTGTCAACAAGCCGATGGCCCTGTCAAAGAACCTTCTGAAGCTCTTTGGCTTGGCACAACCATGAGCATCGACTCGGAGCATGAAAGAGTCAATACTGTCCTCAATGTCATAGGACAGCTCCTTCAAGTCCCTTACCCAGATGTTGTGAAGATCATCGATCTGTTGAGGTGGCAGCTTGGACTCCCTGTTGGAGCAGCCTGCATGCTCTCCATTTCAGCTTTCAGGAACATGATCTCCCCCCTGACCCCTTTCTGCAGCTTGTACTCATTTGTGAGGAGTGTGGCAAGCTTGGGGAGGAGGCTGCCCAGGGCCGCCACCGCGAGCTCCATGAATGCCTTGCTCTCTTTGGCTACCAGCTAGATTGGTGAGAGATGATGTTGTGAGGAGACTGAATAATAAGGGCATACAGCTGTGCTATGTATGGCCTGTGTGGGTTGTGTAGAAGAGATGTGGCTAAAAGGCTAAAACCAATATGAGAAGTACAGACCACGTGAACTAGCGCTATTATCAGCGTGCCCTTGTATTTTAACCCATGAGGCCATGACCATGAGCCGCTTGAAGGTCGTTGAGACACATAAGCAAGTATTAGTTTCTGCAATGTGGCGATCGAGATCTGAGCATCCATGTCAGACCTTACAATAAACAACAGTGACGAGAAATTCAAATCATCAAATGGCGTGATTCCCCAGCAGTAGACAGTGCATTCTGTTTTATATCAAGTTCCTACACTGTACATGTACATAAATAATGGAGATGAGATTCTCTTTGTTCCCTCGGATTGCAAAAAAAAGAGCACTGAAGGGAGGGGCCTCTGCTTGCTCTCCAAATCAGCACGCAGAAACTTGATCTATTATGCAGCTTGAATTCCACCAGTGAGAAGGGAGCCTAGTCTGGGGCTTTGGGCAGTAGGGGTGATCTTGCTCGTATGAGCTCACAGCTTGCATCTAGCAGGTCTCATTTGAACAAATGTGTTCCCATTTCACAATTGCTGCAGGCATCTTCGCGGAAAGCAGATGCTGCATTTGCACCGACCATTGTCAGTTTATGTCTTTCTTCCACTAACAAATTTTTTAAAAAGGCACGGTGCAGTGCAGGACCTAGGCCATATGACAGTGGCGCCTGCATCTGCAATGCTAGGACCATTGCCAAATCGGCCGCAGAAACAGAGGAGCCATGGAATCGGCCGCATAAGCAGAGGAGGCCATGGAATCGGCCACATAAACAGAGTAGCCATGGTGAGCACTGAGGAGGTTATCCAGCTTGGGATGGAGCTGCAGCTTTGACCTCTGTAGCTTCCGTGGGCCATGGACTTGGAGATGGCAGGCTCTTTGTAAGTTCATTACGCTTTAGACATGGATTATCCACAATCTAATTGGACAGCTTGATCTTAGCAAGTTCATTACACCTTTCACATTTTTTTGAAAAGAAAAGTTCTATTAATTTAATTTCAAGAATGCTACGTCAATCCTTTTCATAAAATAATCTTCTTCAAATCCTCGCGGCCTCTACCTCAAAGGCACACACTTTAAAGAAAGAGAACAAAAACAAACATCACCGGTTCACCCTACCGACTATCAATCCGTAGATTAGAGCATCACCCATGTGCTCGGGTAAAAACCTTCTTGACCACATACACAAAAGATTTAGACCCATGTGCTCAGGTAAAAACCTCCTTGACCACATACACCAAAGATTTAGAAACCGCTACAACCACCTCTTAGGAAGCAGACTTATGTGAAATATACATATACCACGTATAGGGCCATTGTGTAGCTGAGTAAATGACCTATGAAAAGGAAGATTGTTTGTTTTCAAATATAATTTCATTTCTACATAACCGGTTCAACAAAAGCTGACATTCCCATTAGAACCAATGGTATCTCATTGTGGTGGGTTGAAGATGGGTCGCGCGCTGAGGGGCAAACCCTAGCCGCCGCCGGCCGCCTCCTCTGCGCCGGCGCTAGGCCCCTGCTCCGCCTCCTCTCTTCCTGCCCCCCTTCCCCACTCCCCTCTCCCCCCACCCGGTCTCCGCGCGCTCGGGCCCGAATGGGCCGACTCTGGGCCCGGCCGCCACCGCCAGGATGGTGCCAATGACGGCCAGCGGAGCTCCGCCTCCCCCAGATTCGGGGACCTAGAGGCCCTCACTGGCCGCAGACGCAACCACCGGCCCGAGGTGCCTGGCCCGGGCGAGCTTCGGTCCGGCGCCGCGGCCACCGCGACATGGTCGCCCGAGCCCGGGTCCAGGGCGGGAGGGCCACCGTCGCCGCCCTCTCCGCCTCCGGTAGCCTGCCAGCCACCTGAATCCCGCGCGCCCCCCTCTCGGGTGTGGCCACGGGCGCCAAGACGCTGCTGCAGCCGGCCCCTCCGCCATCGACGGGGAAGGGTGCTCCTTGCATCTCCACGCCCAGATTGGAGGAGGCCGATGCTGACTGTGACGTGGCCGCGGCATCCTCGCCCCTGCTGGCTGCGGCGGACCTGCCCAGCACGGCGGGCTTCCCGGCGTCGTCGACACCGATGCAGGGAGCCTAGCCCCGCCGCCTGAAGGAGGACGACTCGCTGGTCCTCATCGAGGGCGCCTCGGACGATGAGGAGGTGGGGGATGTGGTCTCCCCAAGGCCGCGGCCGGTGGCCGTCGCAGAGGCCCCTTCACCTGCGGCCCCAAGATCCTCCCTTTCTCCGAAGGCGTCTCCTTTCGTGCCAGCCTCGTGTAGGCGCTCCAAGCACCGGCAGTGGGCGGATGACGACGACGCGTCCGGCGACGATCACCCTCGTCCTACCTGCTAGCTGCTGCGCGTCGCCCGCCGATGCCTTTGATTCTGGCTCCGGGTCGTGGCCGGGAGGCTGCCAAGCGGGATGACCACCGACGCCAGAGGAAGCACCGCCAACTGTGTCCCCAGCTGGTGAGTGGCATCCCTGTGTGGCTACCGGAGGGACGCGTACCTGCCTGCCAGCGACTCGGCCAACGCAGGGGCAGCGGGCGATCGGCCAACGTCATTGCACCGGAGCGAGTACCAACATACCAGCGTCTAGGGTCTACTCATCGTGCGACCACCTCGGACGCCGATGGGTGGCAGCGCATGCTTCCCCAGCATCCTCATCAACCAGCGCAGCTGCCGAGTCAGCAGCAGCGCCACGGGGCAAGCGCCGGAGGGCGATGCTTACCACGGCATTTTCCGGTTTACGCCGATGGTCGCTGCTTCAAGTGTCTCGCGACGGGGCACCGGGTCGCCACCTGCAACCTCCCGTGGCGATGCCTCTGCTACCATGGCCTCGGCCACTTCGCACGGGACTGCAAGAGGCCGACGCGCGCCCATGATGAAGCCAGGCGCACCGCTCGGTCAAGGTGCGACAGAGGCGGCAATGCCAATGACGTTGTGGGTGGAGGTGGCGCACCCGCGGCGGACAAGGGCGTGGCCCAGCCCGACCACTCCCACGAGCATGGCCACGGTCATCGCTCGTGCCAGCGTCGTCGTCGCAGGAGGAAGAGGAAGTGGGAGGCGAGCTACGCACCCAACCTTCGAAGGTTTGGCGGCCACAGACTGCTCAGCTTGGGGGCGAAGCACCGATCGAGCCCGTCGACAACTCGGGTGTCGATACCCTGGAAACAGGTATCCTAGACCCCTTGCTTAACAAACTAAAGCCCCACAAAATCAACATCTTGAACCCTCCGATAAACTCCCGCGCTAACGTACGAAGGCCCATAGGCTGAGACGTATCGGACTGGCCCGCGAACGAACAACGACGGCCCAAAACCGAAGCCTGCTCAAGAGGCTACCGAACGGACCAGTGTTGTTCATCAGAGAGGATACCGAACGGACAAGTACTGTATACGCGAGGGTACGATTCGAGCTACCCCTCGAGGATGGAACTTCGTCCAGCGAACGAGCCGGCCCTCGAGGACGTAACTTCGCCCAGCGAACGAGCCCCCCTCGAGGACGGAACTTCGCCTGGGCGAATGGGCGGCCCTCGAGGGCAGCGCACCCCTCGGCCACTGACTCCCCCGTACGGATCCAAGCGCATTTAATGCGATCTATCTACCCCTGCCTAACCGCATGACCACAGTTACGGTAACAGTCACAGACGTGGCGGTCAAATCTACCTTTACTGCCCATGCCCCGGAATCCCGCAAGTCATATTACGCTGTTGCGCCATACCGAGCGCTGTGCCACGACCCGCACCGCCTCGAGACATACAAACTAACCTGTTTACCGTGTTTTCCGGGATTCGATCTTATCCAGCGAAGCTCGACCACCTCGGCACGACCCCCTTGGCTCCGGCCAGGACCCTCGACCGTCGCCCCTCGGCTTCACCGAGCGGACCCTCGAGCTGAACTTCAACAACTCCCGATGCGACGGCTGCAGGGCCTCCCATACCGGCGTACATCGCTACAGCGGCACCGACGTGATCGGCCTCAACGTCGTACGTCATCAGCGTCATGCGAGCACAAAATACATGTACACCTGTGCCCCTCCTTCATCTATAAAAGGAGGCGCCAGGGCGTTAGAAAGGGACCGGACTCGGATCAAGAGGGTCTAGAGCATAGAAACGTTAAGGCCCTAGATCAGAGAACAACACCGTGAGCCTGTGCAAGGTCGAGAGCAAGGCGTCCGAACGCCCCAACTCCACCCTTCACTCCTCACACCAGCTTGTATTTTCCCCTGTACTAGCACTTTCGTGCAAGATAACACGAAACATCCTTCCCCCGCTGGACGTAGGGCCTTCTTTGCCCGAACCAGGATAAATCACTGTGTCATCCTTGCATCACCCACCGGATTAGGGAGCACGCGGATACGATATTACTCGTTGGTGTTGACCCCTCGAGGGCCAGAACACCGACAGTTGGCGCGCCAGGTAGGGGGCCGCGTGTCACTAACGATTTCCCGCCATTTTTCCGGATGGGCGATTTCGTTCCACCACTTCCGCACGCTACGGTGATCTGGTTCGGGAGCCTGGAGTTCATGACCCTCGGCCAGGGCTACGACATGACCCTGCTCTCGATCAGTGACCCGAACAGAGGTCGCGGTGCGCCCCCACGTTTATGGGGAACCGCTCGCCAGTCTCATGACCACGCTTCCACATCCAGAAGGAGGCACGGTCGGCGCCGACATCGCCGTCAACCCGAGTCGAGAAGGGCCCCCGCCGCTTTCTCCATGCCCCAGACCGGAGATGAGAAACCTCTTGTTGAGGGCGTATCTGACCCGAGTTTGGAGACAGAGGGCAAACCGGCAGGATCCCGGCACAATCCTGACTCCGCTCTCACCATGAGCGCGTCGGGAAAGTGCAACGAAACCCCCGCTCGATCAAGCTCGCTTCCGCACGGGCTGTTCGAGCGTCGTCGGTGGTCTTCGACTGACTCCAACAATCCCACGACGACGGCTACGACAGCAACCCACTCTATCACGAGCGCGTTGGAGGACCGCCCAGACACCCTTCTCCACGCGATGACGGACATGGGGACTGTCACACCGGCCTCCGAGGGTTTGGCTTTCGCAAGAGCGCCCGGCCCCCGGAGGTACACTGTCGGTACACTCCGACGGCGGCTGCAGGAGGAGGCGCGGGGACAATTCGCCGTCTTCTACTGCGGCGACCCTGACTCTGACTCTGATCACTGGGATCCTACCCGAGAGTGCCTCCACATCGATGGTGGCGTCGACTCCGATCAGGAAACCATCGATCCAGCGGCCGCGGCGTCTACCGTCGTGGCGAGAGACGCTCCCCCCAGAGCAGAGGACCAACAACCAGATGCACCCCGAGAAGCGTGCCCTCGTCCTGGCGAGCAGGACGCGCAGATGGCACAGATTCGGGAGCTGCAGGCGAAGCTCGCCGACGAGCAGGAACGCTTGCGCTTACTCGAGATGACCCTCGAACAAGAGCGGCGACCGCTCGGCGGTAGAGCCCGAGCCAGAGCCCGAGAGGTCAACCGGCAAATCATCGAGGAAGGAGCACTCGAGCAACCCATCCACCGTTATCCCCGAGCAAGCCAGAATGTTGTTGCGGCGGCTATGCTCCTCCGCAATATGCCCGCACCTTCCAACTCGCAAGCTCGGCGGATACAACGCGAGGTCGAGGGCCTCCTCCAAGTCGCTGCTGCTCAACAAGCCGAGAGCTCAGCCTCGAGGCGTCGAGGGGCTGCCTCTGAGCCTCAGGTCGAGCCTTCCCGGCCAGAGAGGGAAGGCTCGGTCGATCAGGGGGCGGCCCCCCGGCAGAAGAAGAACCCGGCCCGAGAGCCTATCAACGATGACCGCGCTCCCCGCGACGCGCGCCTCGACATTGTCGAGAACCGCAGATGCAAGCACGGGGATGCCGAGGATCGAGGGTACAGCGCCCATCGTGGAGGACGTTACGACAGCGAAGAAGACCAACAGGCCCTAGAGCCGCCGGGCCCCCGGGTCTTCAGCAGGAGGATCCGCTGCGCCCAGCTGCCCGACAAGTTTCGACCCCCCACAAGCCTCGTCAAATATAACGGCGAAACCAATCCCGAGCTCTGGCTAGCCGACTTCCGGTTGGCCTCAAGCCAAGGATCCTCAAACGCCTCGGCAAGCACGGAAAAAAATGGGCCGCGGAGTTGCCGTCAGTCCTATGGAGCTTAAGGACAACACCTAGTCGAGCCACGGGGTTCACCCCATTCTTCTTGGTCTATGGGTCCGAGGCCGTCCTCCCCACTGACCTCGAGTATGGTTCCCCTCGACTAAAGGCCTACAACGAGCAAACTAACGAAGAAGCCCTCTCAAACGCCGTCGACCAGGTCGAGGAGGCTCGAGACATGGCGCTGCTTCACTCCGCGAGGTATCAGCAAAAACTTCGACGCTACCATGACAAGCACGTGCGCCCGAGGGACCTCCAAGTTGGAGACCTCGTCCTACGTCGACGGCAGAGCAATAAAGGACGTCACAAGCTGACGCCGCCATGGGAAGGTCCATTCGCCGTAGCTGAGGTACTAAAGCCCGGGACATACAAGCTCGCTAACGACAAAGGCGAAATCCTCACCAACGCGTGGAACATCGAACAGCTACGTCGTTTCTACCCTTAGGGCACCAGTGCCCTTGTACATTCTTGCATGTCTTGTACATTCCCGCATGACAAATATAAGGACTACTTTCGATTATAAGTTCAAACTCGTTATTAAACATGCAAGAGGTAGCCTCGACCCTGTCTTACCAGAGTCGAGCCTCCCTCAGGGGCTAACGGGGGGGAACCCCCCTAAGTTCCTAAAAATACGAACGATTTTTTGGCACGCTCCCCTCTTTTTGCTTCCCAACTAAGTTGACAATGCCTCGGACTCCCTAGAGGTCAAGGGCTGTCGAGCCGGAGCTCTCCTACGCTTCCGGGCTACGGTACCTCCACTCGCTCCCCCCTCGAGGGATACGAGTTCACGTTGAACGCTTAGTCGGAAAGCAAAAGTAAGGCGAGCAAAACTCGAGCGTTTCTTCTTTCTCACACCTCGATACGCTTCGCGACTAAGTAGAAAGCGCCTCGAACTCCCTTGGGGTCGAGGGCTGTCGAGCCGGAGCTCTCCTACGCCTCCGGGCTACGGTACCTCCACTCGCTCCCCCCTCGAGGGACACGAGCTTGCGTCTAAAACTTAGTCAAAAAAGCAAAGTCTAGGCGAAGAAGAAAGCAGAAAAGGTTCGAGAGTAAAATGACAAATCGCATTACGATAGATGTATTAATGTCCAAAAAAGGGCTTTCGAAGCCACATTGAATACAATTTACAAAAAAATAATTCATTACGTGGGCACCCTCGCCCAGTCTTGCCCTACAGGCCTGCCCCGTCGCCGCCCTCCTCGACGTGGTACCCTCCATCCGTCGGGGGGGAGGACTTCGTCCTCGAATAACTTCGCCAGCTCTCCCCCCGGCCTCTCGGCGTCGTTGATGAGCCCTCGGCAGCGCTCCTCATTCTCGGCGTCGGTCTTCGAGATGTCAGGAACAAAGCCTTGGGCCACCACGTTCATATCAAAAACAAAGCCGGAGGAGACCACCGCAAGCGCCCGCTTCACGCCAGTGTGAAGCGCCTCCCGCACGCGATCGCGAAGGGTGGCGTCGAGGTAGTAGATCCGGTCCACGAGGGCGGCACCCGGGATGTCTTCTTCGGCACCCTCGACGGGCCCGACCTCCCAGAGGGCGCAGATCCCATCGAGGGCAACCCGGAGCCGACCAAGAAGCGCCCCCTCCGTCGCAAGGCTCTCCTGCAGCGCCTTGGCGGCGGTCTGGGTCGCAAGCAGCTCGGACTCGATGCCTGAAACACAAAGAAAGAATTCGATAAACCATACGGAAAGAACAAAGATCAAAAATCCTTTGAGGGACTCACCAGCACAGCGAGTCTCGAGGGCGTTGCGATCCTCCAGCACGGCGTCGCGCTCCCCCCGAGCCTCGTCCCGCTCTCGCTGGGCCTCTTTGAAGGCTCAGGTCACCTCCGTCTTCTCAAAGCGGAGGGTCTCGAGGGCGCCACCAACCAGGATGATGGCCTGCTCCTTGTCCTGGAGGGTGGCCTTCATTGCCCCGAGCTGGGTTTCCAGGTCGGCGGCACGGCTCTTCTCCTCCTGGACCAGGGCGGAGAGGGCGTTGCGCGTGGCGGAGACTTCAGCAAAGCTGGCCTCGAGCGAACGGATGCGCTCCACGGAGCTCTGAGCCTCCGCCACGAGCAGCTCGACGCGCTCCTGGGCTCGGACGCTCTCGACCCTGGCCTTCTCCAATTCGGCCTTCGCCGCGTCAGCCTCCTCCCTAGCACGCTCGAGCTCCCCCCTGAGGCGGGCGGCTTCTCTTCGAGCGGCGTCGGAGTCCGCCTTCGCCCGGGCGGCTTCCTCTTTGGCCTTGGCGGCCTCCTCCCTCGTCTGCTTCAGCTCCTCCTCGAGCTCGGCCACCCTGCTCTGCGCAGAACCGCCAGCCTCGAGTTGGCGAAGCACTTCCTCCCGGCTGTTGTGCATTTCGTGGAGGAAGACTGACTTCAAGTAGGACCACCTCCGCGCCACCTGGGGACAGGAAATCGAGGGTTAAGGCGTCCCATACGAAAGAACTGAACAAAAAATATACATATGGCCTAACACGGCGACTCACCCTAAGATTCCGGTCAAGGCCTTCAGCGAGCTCGGCGCCCAGTTTCAGCAAGTGCCGCAGCCACGCCCGGGACCGCTCGGCCTCCTCCAAGCACTCGACCTCCGCCGGGTCGTTCATCTTGATCCCCGGAGCGGTGGGATCGCCGAGTTCCCGGAGCACGATGCGCTCCTTGCCCCAATCTGGAAGGACCGTCTTGACCTTGGCTCGCGCCAAGGAATCAATCTCCTCCACCACATCGCCTGGAACGTCGTAACCCATGGCCAACTCTCTCGGGATGTGGAACTCTGATGCAGCGCGGGCACCCCTCAGCCCGGGGTCGGACTTCGACCTCCTCAGCACACCGACAGCTGCCGTCTCCTCAAGCTGCTTCGTCGATGGTTGCGGCGCCTGATCCGGTGCTGCGTCCGGCGCCGTCGGAAGCAGCGAAGGTGTGGAGGCCGAAGCTTCACCCAACGTCACGACTTGTGGCGCCGGTGGGACCACCGCCGGCGCGTCTTCTGCCGGGCTCGGTACCGAGTCATCCTCCGGTTGCGCCCTTGGCAGCCGCGGGACCGTCGACGCCTTCGACGCCGCTTCTTGTTCGGACAGCAACTCGTCCAAAGTGATCACGGACACCCATTGTTTGGGCAGTCCGAAAGTCACTTCCGCCTCAGACGTCTCGGGCGGTTGCTGCGCTGACGGGTCCAGCGGCGCCGCATCCCCCGGCGGCGTCTGCTGCGCCTGCTGATGCTGGGGCTTGTCCCCAGTTTCCTCCTCCTCCTGCTGCGGCCGTGGCGGCTCCGCTTCTTGCAGGGCCCCTGCTCCTGCTCCCTCCGGGCCTCGAGCTCGCGCAGACCCGCCGGCCAGGGCCGCCGCTCTCCCGACGTGGGGGGAAGGGCCGAGGCCTCCACACCCTCGAGGTCCATGACGACGGCCCCCTCTCCCGGCTCGTGGCCCTCGGGGGCTCCCGCCTCGGGTGCAGGGATCGAAGCCTCCGGACCACCAGACACGGAAGCCCCCGACGTCGGGGCGCCGCCTCCTGGTGCCGGGTCGAGCTCGAGGGCCGCGGGCGGTGATGTCAAGGAGGTGCTCCCTCCCTCGTGCGTCCTCCCAGGCACGGAGTCGCCACCCACCCTCGGGACGCTCGACCCTGCAGCAGGAGTGGAACCCGTCAGCCTACCGCGTGCCATAGCACCAAGGGCGGAGGACAACCACTTGGCTTCCCACGGGGCCAAGGGCCTCGACGATGCACCTGTAGCCGGGGCCTCCGTCTTCGAGGCTGCATCCATCTTGAGCCGCTTGGCCGGCGCGAGAGACGCCTCCTCGATCTGGCGCTTGGGCCTGAATGGAAAGCAGAACGGCAAAAGGTTTATTGAAATGCACAAAGACGACGCAACGAAAAGAAAACGATTCAACGGCACTTACCTGAAGGGTATAGAGGCCTTTCGGGCACCCCTCGAACTGCCCGCAGATTTCAAGACCCCTCCCGAAGCCGAGCCCTTCGCAGGGCTGGGGCTGCTCGGGGCCGTCGGTGGGGTCACCGAGCTTCCCTGCTTCGACGGGGCCTCCTGGGCACGCCTCTGCTCCGCGCGCGCCGACGACCGGGATCGGGTCTCCCGGATCGAAGTGGGTGGGCTCCCACCTCGAGTACGACGCGAGGTGGGTGACCCCCCTCGAGGCGGGGCCTCGGCTCCCCTTTTTCCACGTCGGCGCTCCGAGGCCGACGCCGTCGGCTGAGGGGCGCGCTGCTCCGCTACCTCCTCCTGCACGAAGGGGCGGTCAGCATGGGTGGATTCCGGCAGGAAGCGGTCGAGGCGCCCCTCCACCCCCTCGACGTCATCACTGTCATCATCATTGTCTTCATCTCCCTCAGACGAGGGAGATTCCTCCTCCGGGAACCCGTCGCGCCTCTGCTCAGCACGGCGCTTCGCGAGCCTTTCGCGCTCCCGGAGCTTCTTGGCTTTCTTTTTCACCTCCTCGTCTTTACTCCGCTTCTCTTGCTGGGCGGTGAAGCGTCTTACCTGACGATCGGCGGCGTCCTCCCTCAGCGGAGGCCTCGATCTCCGGTAGTCGATTCTCCCCTGCGCAAAGACATTTAGTCACGGAGACATAAGAGAAGGGGGGAGGGAAGCTCGAAGGTCACGAGACGGGGCACTCACCAGGTCGAGGCAACCCTCCTCTGGCCGCATGGGGAGACGGTTGACGTCTTCCACCTTGAACGAGCCAGACACCATCCCCTTTACCCGCGCGATGACTTCCGAGGCGGACGGCCTGTCGCCGGACATCCGGCACCTCCTGAGAAGCTCGGGCGCCGCCGAGGGGAGCATCTCGTCCAACCGCAGCGGGCGCTCCATCAGAGGGAGCACCCGTCGACTGTGAAAGGCCGAGGCGACCATCCCCGCCGTCAGGCCCGCTTCTCGAAGGGTCCACATCGCGACGACGAGGGGGTGAAGTCGACGCTGAAGGTCTCCCGCGACATCGAACGGCAAATTGTATGGACGCTCGGCGATGAGCCGCCCGGTGTACGGCGGGAGATAGCCGCCGTCGTTGCGCAGATAGAACCACTGCTCGTCCCACCGGGAGTGGTTAGTCGCCAACCCGGTGGGGATGTACTCGCGTGGCTCCTCCAACCTCCCGGTCTTCAACGCGAAGTTGAGGCATCCCGCTCTGACAATCCGCCTTACTCCGACCGACACCGGGGAGGCGAACCACTCCCCCTTGTAGAGGTGGAGCCACAGCTCCCAATGTGGCTCCATTCCAAGATAGCCCTCGCAGACGGCTGCGAAGATGGCGGCGTTGGAGATGGCGTTGGGGGAGAAATGGTGGAGCTCGACGCCGTAGTAGTTCGTCAGCCCCCGCATGAACTCGCTTGGGGGAACGCCGAACCCGTGCCGATGGAACTTCAGGAAGCTCACCACATACCCCTCCAGCGGGTTTGGCTCTTCGTGGTCCCTGGGCGGCGCAATCCACTCCGGCCGATTCGAATCCGTGATGGGGCGGAGAAGCCCTTCTCTCACCAGCTCGGTCAGCCTCTGCCGCGTCACGGTCGACGGGCGCCAGGGCTCGGCGGGCTGGAGAACTGGGGCCATGGCGGCGGCGGCGGCGCAGATCTGCTCGGTGGGCGCGGCGGCGGCAACAACGGCGCGAATCTCTTCGGCAGACGGACGACCAGGAAGGTTCCCAATCGTGACTTCTCGCTCTAAGTTTTTATCCTCACGCACGCAGGAAAATGGGAGTTCGGCAGAATGGCAAAGGTGGGAGCGAATGCCTGTCCCCTCCGTTTTTATACTCGGGAAGAGCAACGGGCGGAACCCAGCGGAAGGGAAAAGGTAACTTCCCGCAATTAATGCGTTTACCTGACCGTTCCCCCCTCGACCCTCGACCGGACGCACGCGTCCTATCTCTGGCAGAGAGCTGTTGCTCGGGCCCGCCACGATCGCTCTGGTAAGCCCTTCCCCTCAAAAGGCGTGCCCAACGGTAAGAAAAAAGGACCGTTACTCGCTAACGGAGTTTTCTACATAAGGTAAAACGCGCCTCGAAGTCTCGAGGGAGCGAAGGCCAGTCCTCGTGTGAGGGCTTAACGACCACCCTCGAGCACCGTAAAAGAGCGGACTCCGACACCGCCTCGAAGTCTCGAGGGAGCGAAGG
>CM041643.1:16836391-16917020 GCA_023333625.1 Bothriochloa decipiens
CGAGGGAGCGAAGGCCGGTCCTCGTGTGAGGGCTTAACGACCGCCCTTGAGCACCAAAAAAGAGCGGACTCCGACACCGCCTCGAAGTCTCGAAGGAGCGAAGGCCGGTCCTCGTGTGAGGGCTTAACGCCCGCCCTTGAGCACCGTAAAAGAGCGGGCTCTGACCCCGCCTCGAAGTCTCGAGGGAGCGAAGGCCGGTCCTCGAGTGAGGGCTTAACGACCGCCCTTGAGCGCCGAAAGAAAATGATTACTCGTCGACAGAGATTTCCGCAAGAGGAGAAAATGG
Source organism: Bothriochloa decipiens (assembly GCA_023333625.1). NCBI lineage: Eukaryota > Viridiplantae > Streptophyta > Magnoliopsida > Poales > Poaceae > Bothriochloa > Bothriochloa decipiens. Next base: position 16,836,678 of record CM041643.1, read on the forward strand.
GTTCTGGCCCTATCTCAAAGTCTCGAGGGAGCGAAGGCCGGTCCTCGTGTGAGGGCTTAACGACCGCCCTTGAGCATCAAAATCGGGCTCCGGCCCTAAGTCTCGAAGGAGTGAAGGCTGACCCCACGAACGAGGTTTGACAGCCGCCCTCGAGCACCCGAGTCAGGGGTGACCAAGGGGGAGCCAACACGAGGCCCTGCTCGAGAATGAACTCTCGAGACCCCTTTGGACGCATCCAAGGCAAAACGCTACGGACGTTATGGAATCCCCCCGAAGGGAGGCATCGAGCCGCCAAGACCTATCGAATGGAATCAGAATCCGTAGGACCATTGTGTTTTGCTTTAATGAGACCGCCTCCGGGCCACCTGCCGACCTCTATCGAACGAGGAACGGGCTCTCGCTTGGATTTTTCCCGTTACCAGCTCACTGAGATCTTCGCGGCTCGCCCTATCGGGGAGTCTGATGCTTCTCGCCTCACATCCGATCGAAAGGACTCGTGAGAAGAATGCCGAGGCCAGCAACGCCCCAGCCGCACGAGGCTCGGGGGCTCGCCTGTGTCCGGCGCCCCTCGACGAAAGAGGGTCGAAAAATCCCCCGGGGGCTCCCCTCGGTAAAACGCTACGACTCCAGTTCAGGCCTATACCCGACTGGACGAGCACCCTTAACTAAATATAAAATAAAGCCCTCACAGGAGTCTTTCGACTCCTACGAGGCCTCGGGGGCTACCCCCGCGGGGGTCGCTCGCGCGCCCCCCCGCGAAAAAATCCGAATCACGTCTCTTTCCTAAAATTCCTGACCCCCTCCCCGAGTGACATCACTCGCGCAGGGGCTCGGGGGCTACTGTCGATACCCTGAAAACAGGTATCCCAGACCCCTTGCTTAACAAACTAAAGCCCCGCAAAATCAGCATCTTGAACCCTCCGATAAACTCTCGCGCTAACGTACGAAGGCCCATAGGCTGAGACGTATCGGACTGGCCCGCGAACGAACAACGACGGCCCAAAACCGAAGCCTGCTCGAGAGGCTACCGAACGGACCAGTGCTGTTCATCAGAGAGGATACCGAACGGACAAGTACTGTATACGCGAGGGTACGATTCGAGCTACCCCTCGAGGACGGAACTTCGTCCAGCGAACGAGCCGGCCCTCGAGGACGTAACTTCGCCCAGCGAACGAGCCCCCCCTCGAGGACGGAACTTCGCCTGGGCGAATGGGCGGCCCTCGAGGGCAGCGCACCCCTCGGCCACTGACTCCCCCGTACGGATCCAAGCGCATTTAATGCGATCTATCTACCCCTGCCTAACCGCATGACCACAGTTACGGTAACAGTCACAGGCGTGGCGGTCAAATCTACCTTTACTGCCCATGCCCTGGAATCCCGCGAGTCATATTACGCTGTTGCGCCATACCGAGCGCTGTGCCACGACCCGCACCGCCTCGAGACATACAAACTAACCTGTTTACCATGTTTTCCGGGATTCGATCTTATCCAGCGAAGCTCGACCACCTCGGCACGACCCCCTTGGCTCCGGCCAGGACCCTCGACCGTCGCCCCTCGGCTTCACCGAGCGGACCCTCGAGCTGAACTTCAACAACTCCCAATGCGACGGCTGCAGGGCCTCCCATACCGGCGTACATCGCTACAGCGGCACCGACGTGATCGGCCTCAACGTCGTACGTCATCAGCGTCATGCGAGCACAAAATACATGTACACCTGTGCCCCTCCTTCGTATATAAAAGGAGGCGCCAGGGCGTTAGAAAGGGACCGGACTCGGATCAAGAGGGTCTAGAGCATAGAAACGTTAAGGCCCTAGATCAGAGAACAACACCGTGAGCCTGTGCAAGGTCAAGAGCAAGGCGTCCGAACGCCCCAATTCCACCCTTCACTCCTCACACCAGCTTGTATTTTCCCCTGTACTAGCACTTCGGTGCAAGATAACACGAAACATCCTTCCCCCGCTGGACGTAAGGCCTTCTTTGCCCGAACCAGGATAAATCACTGTGTCATCCTTGCATCACCCACCGGATTAGGGAGCATGCAGATACGATATTACTCGTTGGTGTTGACCCCTCGAGGGCCAGAACACCGACATCGGGGCTTGGATCACGCTCTGCAGATCCGACGGCCACTTGGAAGTATGCCGCCTGGGCTGTCATTCTCGAAGGCTCGCTACCACCACTCGGCAGCGTGCGCTTGGCCATGTCCAGAAGGCTGGCCCTGGATCAGGAACTCACCCCTCTTGCGGTGGCCAGGCGCCTAGAGGAGGACTACGCCGACCCAGCCACGCCGCCGGCTGATTTGGCAGTCAACGTCGAAGAGGAGGAAGCCACGGAGGCCACAGTCATTGCGGAGGCCACACCAGTCGCCGAGGCCGACGACAACCCCCAGGACGCGACGCCGGCCCAGTCAGAGGAGGTGCCCTCGACCCCTCTGCCTATCGACAGGATGGTGCTGTAAACCCCGCCGGCGGCGGCAAACACAGCTTTAGCACAACGCCGCCTCAAGGCCTTTGCCGGCAAAGTCAAGAAGCCAAGGCCCGAGCCATCCTGCGATGACCCTCGCCAAAGAAGGCCACTACTCTGTGGCGTAGGTCGCTACGCAGTCGGCGGCTCGCTGCCCAAAGCATGTCGAGGATTCCGGCGTCCAAGCGCAGTTAGTACCTGATTCTGAAGCGCCTCAGCCAGGTATCACCGCTGACTGAGTCCACTGTGAACAACAAGTTCGACGCCCTTTTCGGGGGAAAGCCAGAGGACGACGAGGCCCTTAGAGAACTCTTCCCTGACGGCTGTGACGTTGGCGAACGCAGAAGGCGCCGCCGCGCCCCATGCGCACGAGCATGACCAGTAACGCCGGCGCCAAGAACTTAGGTTGTTTAATGCAGCGAGCAATAGCTTAGCGGAAACATTCTAAGGGGAGTGTGCTTCTTTGTGCTTCATTGTCAATCTTGTAAAAGCATCCCAGTTATACTAAAACCTTCTCCTTAATAAAAATACGCGCAAATCTTTTGTGTGATTGAGAAAAAAAGAACCAAAAGTATAATGTCTTTTTTAAGGCCATAGCCAGCTCCCAACAACCTCTTTGATTCACAAGTCTTGCTAAGGAGTTCCGCACAAGTTCCTCCCGTTAATTTGCATTCCCGCAGGTTACTGTCCTTAATTAGTAATTAAGAGTAGTTTAGTACTTCTGCTAATTTACAGTGACTTACTCCCTCCGTCCTTATGTATTTGAAATTATCCTCAAATGTAGTGCATTTGGAGAACAAGAAGATAATGTTTACTTAAATAAAAATACGTCATTAGTTTTTATAAAGTCATGTGCTTGCCATATTCTGTATCAGGACTAAGAGTTCACTCTTTAATCATGTGAAATAGATTGAGATTTCAATATTTTAGGAAACTAAGTGAGGGTTACATGTGTCTATTGTATTCTCTCTTATTTTGTCTTACAATGACTAGAATACACTTTATTTCGTGACCGAGGGAGTATTTTTATACAAATATTTGCTATAGCAACTACTAGCTACGTACGAGTACAGTGACTTTAATAATTCAGTATGGTTCGGCTGACTTTTTTTTGACAACAGTTGAATCTGACGAATACGGCAACCGGGCAGGGTGGCACCCAGGACCCACTGTCAGTCAGGGCCTTGGGCCAAATCAGCAAGTCTTCCGCGCAATGTCGCCGCCGCCGCTGATGGAGGAGCTTGTCGAAGAGATCCTCCTCCGGTTCCCACCGTAGGAGCCCGCGAGCCTCTTCCGCGCAGCCCTTGTCTGCAAGCAATGGTGCTGCCTCATCTCCGGCCTCCGCTTCCGGCGTAGATTCCGTGAGTCCCAGCGTGCGCCTCCCATGCTGGGATTCCTCCGGAACGTCGACCGCGGCTGTAGTTGGTTACAAACTCTGTGTGATTGAGGAAGGATGGTCATGAAGTAGATGTTGGATGGGCACAAGCTAGTGTCATTGAGCTTGAGACGTTGCTCCCTCGTGCTGTCTCTTACTTACCTCGACCTCGTGTGGTTGGTTTCGTGGATGGTCTTGGTACTCTCTTCTTAGAGTTTGATGATCTGCTCTACACAATTGATCTAAAGACCGATAATGTGAAGAAGCTATGCCAGACCAAGGGCGGAGGAACCAGCGTTGTTCCATACATGAGCTTCTGCATCCTAGGTATACTTACTTTTGGTTTTACAATATTCACAACAATTAACAAGTTGGCTACTTTAATGGGAGTGAAATATCACAATCTTATATCACACTGGGTTCATCCTTCATAGATGCTTTGACTATGGGCCATCTTTGAGACCGGCTAGAACATTAGGCGCCCTGTAATGACCAGGGGAAATGAGACCTCGTCTGCCTCGATTGCGTCGTCGCCTTTCTTCTGCGTCCACTTCAGCACGGCTTCCTCGACCACGACTACTGCGCCCCTCACGCTCGACATCAGCACCAAGGGCTATCGCCTTGCAGGACTCCTCGGCTTCTTCTCCAGCCACAGCATATCCGCCACATCGACTACTATAACTGGGGGATGTTAGTTTGTCAGCTTCTTCCCCAGTCTCACCATCTGTAGCGTTCCCTCTGTGACTGCGGGAGAGTGTTAGAGTAAATAGGAATAGTACCATATTGTCTAACAACAGTTATCGAGACAGTATAAAGATACATGCATATTACCCACCTTATTATTATCTAACTGAAAAACAGTACTGAACGAAGGTCAATTAACCATAACAAAACCATGCATCGCTAATCCAAGCAGTATCATCTATCTATTAACTAAAGTTCTTTCATGCTGCTGCAAGGTCACAAAGCATGCCTTTACTTATCCAAGGTAGCCATGAATTTCATTTCCATGGAATAACAGAAACTATGAATCAAGCTAGCCTTAACATTGCAGTAACATGAAACTCACTCTAAACAACAAAGTACTACCAAGACTGATGCCCTCATGTCCCATATAAATCTAATTTTTTTAACACAGGAAAGAGCTTATATTTCAATCATGAGCGTGATTATAATCATGGTCTAAGGCTTCCGACGTGCAGGTCGGGATACCTTCGGACAAAAAACAAGAAGAAAACACTCTCCTGCTAAATTTCCCTAGAGCACGAGCCACTCCATTTGCACTCCTGTGACATTTTGTGACTCTAGAGTCTTGAAAAAGTCTCAACAATCCTTTTGCTTGCTCGATGTGAAGCAACTAGGGGAAAGATTTGGAATACTGCTGTTGAGCGCCTGTACAGTAGCAAGGCAATCAGATTCTAGCCATATAGGTTCCGAGGAGGTAGAGAGGGCCATCTGAATTCCTTTCAAGGCCGCTAGAAATTTGGCTTCTTCAGCTGAGGAACATAAATGGTCACTAGACCAACCTGAGAAAACCACTTTACTTAGATGATTCCTAGCAACAAAACCCAAGCTTGTTTGTCGCGTGATAGGGTCAAAGCCGGCATCAACATTGACTTTGATCCATCCAGGAGGGGGACGTGACTAAAGATGCGTATTCTGGACTGTACTTCGATCATAAGGCACAGGAAGTGTGAATTTGAAGTACATGGATTTTTTCCTTTATCATTACTCGGAGGTGCTATATGTCAAGTTTCAGGGAGTGAATATAATTTTCTAGAAAATTTACCGAAGCAGAGATGGTGCACTGGCCATTCCCAAATACATTATCATTCCTGTGGTGCCAGACTCTCCAGAACAACAGCATAACTTTCACTCTGAGGTTTTCATTGGCGCTATTCAGAAGAGCCAGAATCCAGTCGGGTCCTGTATAAGTGAAGGCTGAATCATCAGGGAGGTTCCATGGTCCGTGGAGAGCGTGTCTAAGTGCAGATGCAAAAGTGCAGCGGACCATGGCGTGATGACCATCTTCAGGTTCCATACCACATATTGAACAGGTAGCATCATGGATTATGTGGTGGCTCAGCCTATTTGCTTGGACCCCCAAACCATTACGGGCTAGCTTCCAAATGAAAATTCTTACTTTTTGTGGCACCGGAGTTTTCCATATTGCATCAAATATTTTTCTATCAGCAGACGTGCTAGATCCACAAGTGTTCTTGGATCTGCCTTCCATTGCAAGTTTGTAAGCACTTCTAACCGAGAAGAGACCACTCCTTTCATAGTGCCATGCTAGCACGTCAATCCATTTTGAATACAAAATAGTGGTGTTGAACACATCAGAAACCAATCAGTAAAGATTTACAGAAAATAGAAACTAGTACTAAAATTACGGACATAGCTACCATATTGCGATCATGCATGTGTTGATGTTAATAGCAGTTGCTGTAAATAATAAATTATTGATGTTTGTTTAGTGGGAAATAGTGTTACCTAGGACAAGCTTAATTCTTCAATGAGCTGGTGTAATTCCTTTTTTAATTGCTGCAGCATTGGGAGGCACTTCTACAAGTGAGGGACCAAGTGCGAGTTGCTCAAGCGCATGACAAACTTAAGGTGCATCAGTGAGATCTATGGTTGGGCAGCAGTTTGTGCATCAATGAGATTGGCGTTAGCCTTGATTCGTTGGCCTTCTATAGTTGTTTCTGCGAATTTTTTTAGCTTGATGATTGGCATCAATGTATCAGCCTTTGTATGCAAGCTGTGAACTCCTACATTATCCTACATGCTTTGTGTCTATATATGCACTCCAGTATTCTTGCTTGTGATAAAATTCTGAAATGTGCTTATTTAATAATGCATATTATGAAATCAAAGCATTGGAATTTCAAATGTTGGATGCCTGCTAATCATTCCTACATAGATGAAGCCATGATACAATGGGGATAAGACCATGACCATTGACACTATTTAGCTTGTGCACAGGCAAATCTCAAGGAGGGGAGAAAAACTAATAATTGGCAACATGAAAGAATAACAATACTTCTATTTTGACTCCAAGTGCTTATGTATTTTTCATCTTGATTACATAAAGAGAGGTGCTGACATATTATTATCTGATATGCATTCTAACAGTTTTGGCGTAAGGTATGGTGTTTGTCAGGACTTTGTACTGGTTACTATCGAATCTCTGATTATCACAGAAACAGAACAAAGTCAATCATTCCTCCTAGTTTATCGCAGTTTTCTGCAAATTTGATGCAGTAGTCATCCCTATGTTTGCCCAGCCCCAGGTAGCAGCGGATATTGATGTTCAATCGTGGTTTGTGTTTGCTTGCAGAATGTGAAGCAGGGGCATGTTCAGGATTCCCCCATTTTACTCGTTGGAGTGGAGCTGGTGTCTGAGTGTTGGATGCTTTGCAGGGTCGCTCTCCTCCTGAGAATGAAGCTTATTCTGAAAAATGAATTCAAGGTTCAGTTCCAGCGAATGGAACATGCACCCAAGTAGCAGCAGGTGTTGATGGTGAATCATGCGTTGGCGTTGCTTAGCGAGTGTCATCCTGAAGCATGCTGCAAGCATGAGCAGTGTTCAGGGTTCAATTCTGTGCGTGCCTTGCAGTGCTGCTCTGCTCTCCTCTCCTCTTGGGAATGAAGTTGGTTCTGCTTAAAAATGGTTCTGAGGGGAGGGAGTGTCCTTCAGTTCAGATTCAGTTTACAAGTAAAGGTGTCTGCGTGGCGAAAGAACTGAAAAGATCATCTTGAGTTAAAAAAAAAAAAATCAGTGGCAACAAAACCCTGCACAAGAAACTAGCTTGTATTAATTGGTCATATTTAAAATCAAGTGTCTAACCCAAGGACAGAACAGAGAAGGAATATATGAATCCTTTGACATGTGCACGGAGTAACAAGATCACCTGCTCCATGAAATGCTGCATCAACACATAAATCTTGTTGAATTCTTTGCTAGATTGTGGTGAAGCTCTGCTTATGACAGAACCTGCTGGTCGGATGCAAAATCATTTGTCATTGTCTGTGTTCATTTGCTTTCCCGAATGACTGAATCATCTAGGACTCCAAATGGAATGGGAGCTGATGCATGAATGATGTTCAAGCTTGTGTAGTTGTGTTCTGTGTTTACTCCTTTTGGGAATAGTGTTGTGATCTGAACTGAACTTGCTCGCACAAGGTTATGTTTAAATGTCAGTAACGAGTATGCATATACAATGAATAAATAAATTGAAGAGCTCCTGTCTCCTGAAACAAAATTCAGTTTGGGCAAACTAGTATGTCTTTAAACTAAATAAATAAATTTCTAGAGAAACTACAAAATGATTCTTTGATTCAGTTTTGGAGCAATTGCAAAATGATTACTTTGGTTCAGTCTTTTGCGCGGCCTGAAAAAGATGAGGCTGATGGCATCAGCTTACGGCATAAACACAACCTCAAGTGATGTCTAATACTTGAAAGCCATATATTTTTTTTTCCAAATCCCAACGGCAGACAAGGAAGCTTCTGCATATGGCAGAATAGGATCTTTTCAAAATGACAGACAAGGAAGAGATTCGATCTAACTTTGTTCATATTTCCCATATATCAAAATTCAGTCATGAATTGCCAATCAATCACATGAAGCAAAGCATCGCTGAACCACTTGCCGACAGGATCGAGCACGCTGACTATTGACATGTTACATCAATGTTCTAGCTTTATAGACTAGCTTGATTCTTGCAATGAACCTTGAAGGATCTGGATATTCAGATCCCAACAACATTGCCCCTAGGCTAATGCAAGGAACCTTGAATATCTGATATTCAGATCCCAACAACATTGTCCAATACCAACTCCTAGACAGTGCAGTAAGTTTTCAGAATCTGTCTTGCAAGATCAGTAGCTCCACTTTTCTTATAGATTAGATGCAGATTGAACGCTGCCTCTCTTCGCACGTCACAGTACCCAGGCCTCAGATCCTCTGGCACACGTGAACCAGCCTCATATGGAAGCTTAGGGATGGGATGATCTTTCTCCTCGATTGCCAAAGCCTTCTCGTAGTAAATAGCTGCCAAGGTATTCAGGCCAATGTGGTGATATGCCCGAGCAATGTTGTACAAGGCTTCCTAGGAGACCAAAACAAAATCCCACTGTAATGAAACTACTAACATGCTAAATCAACATTAATTAGTATGGAAACAGAAAATCCTACTCCTATTCTTGGGACGTTGGTTAAAAAGTTTCTACTTCGACAGGGTGGAGGAACTTGGGTCGAGGAACATGGTATGATCTTGCGGAAGGTTTTTACACTGCAGGAATATAATTGTTCCTGGATTGACATTCCCAGGACAAGGAATGTGGCATCATTCCAAGTTCCTGGCTACATGTCCGGGACTGAAGTGAAGAGCATTATCTACAGGAAATATCAGAAATTTAGTGCCAAACCTGACTGTTATCACAAAGGCGAAGGTATCTGTACAGGAAAGCAAAAGCTTGGACGATGCACTGGTTCTTATTCTGAAGCCTGAAGCCAAGGGTCAAACTAATCAAGGCAGTGCCTACAAAGAGTGAACTACATGATCAATATCCTGTATAGTGATGCATATTGATAACTATGGTGATTGGTGACATACCTACACAAAGATTGATAAGAGGGTTTTCTGGGTCCAACTTATAAGCTTCCAGGTAATCCCGAGCAGCTGACTGATGCTGACTTATAGCAGTAAATCGATGCCCAGATATGATTATTGGAGGCACACAGTCAGGCTTCGCTTCTCTTGTCCGAAGAAGATGTTTGAAATGTTGTGGAAACCTGTCCTCTATTCTGCAAAGAAAATGCCAGTATAAAATGCCAATTTTGAATGGCAAACTATCACTCATTTGTTTGTCCCACAGCAAGAAATATATGAACAAGGTGTCTTGAGTTCATTAGTTCAATACCACTAAAAATCAAGACACAAATTTGAGAGTCCTTGAATATATTGAATTGACATGGCAATCAGGTAAAACATTTACTTATCGGCATAAATTCCATAATGAGCCAAAAAATTTGGATGTTGAACAGTTCAGTCACCATTAGGCCAATATATTTTTTGTGTAAGTATTTCAGGTGGTTTCTTTTCATTCTCAACTTCAGAATTCAAAGATTGGGGAACGAGTCATGCAAGGTCCATTATCAGCCTTTTAACAATTACCAAGCAGTTGAAGTAACCTCCTGGTAGATTAGGATCTTACAGAATTAGTGAGTGAGTCAACTTATACAGCGCAAGGCTACAACAATGAAAAACAATAGTTATTATATCAGCTAAACAAAACTTTTGTACATATAGCCATAAATGTTCACTAGTGTAATGCACAAATACAGAATAACGTGTATTCTAACTAGTCACCTTGATATCACCTTATAGTAGGAATTCCATGCAGCAAGAGAATATGGGTGCTGCTGAACAACATAACGGACATACTTAAAGCCATGACTGGGATCTGGAGCTCTATAAGCTATTTCTGCAAAATCAGATTGAATATTATCAAATTAAAAATGCTGATCCACCTACTCTTTCCTATGCTACATTTTTTTACACTTTCAGCCCTCAAAAGATGTGCAAAATATTGTTATGATGTCACTAACAGATGGAGTAAGTCCAAAGCCCTTTCCAAAAAATTGGAGAATATCTTGTCTCAAGTTGAAAGCACAAGATGGTGTTCTTTAACGATACTACGATGTTGTACCATATGCTACGGTAAGGTGAATAGATCTTACGAGCACCCAAGGATCTGAGTTCCTCTTTCTTGTCACCAGTGAGTGCATCATTTCCAAGTTTGAGAGTTCGGTTGATAATCTGCAGTGCGTCCCAATATCGCTGCAGCAAAGCTAATGTTCGACAAAGCTAAAAAAGATAAAGGCCAGAAAAGGGGACACTTAATAGTTAGGATAATACATCAAAAAGTACCAATAAGAAAAAATAACAAAAAATGTGAAACAAAATAAGACCTAAGGAAAAAGCATATACATCCTTTTAGTGCAAAGACTCTTTTTAGCTTTTAGTGCAGAAGTTATCAACAATAACTAAGTGCATCCTTATTGGAAAATCAAGTTGCTGGGGATGTTGGTTTATTAATAAAATTATTTTTTGGCCTTGAAGAAACATTCCTGCCCCACCCAATCCCTTCGTTATGAGTGTTGAGGTATCCAACAGATGATGTTTCTGGACATTAGGCAATGTTTATGTGTTGTCAGCTTCAACTTCCAAACCTTTTTAGAAACCTGTGGTATAATTTACTCAAACTGTATGATCATTGGCTGTACAATAGGCAATTGTGAAGATGAAACCTAGGGGAAAAAGGGGGTAGGAGAATCTGGTAGATACAAACATTTAACACAAGCTGATGATGCTCCACATTTGTCAGTAGACCAGCAACAGGAGGAACTTGCTTTGTTCTTGGCTAAAAACATCGAACAAGAAAGTTATGTAGATCTTATTGGGGAAACTACCTATAATGTTACAAACAGCAGAAGAAAACAAAATACCGGATCATCAGGTTTTAACTCCTCATTTGCAGCTGCTCTTTTCTCAATTATTTTCTTTGCTCTGTTTGCCTTTAGTCTATTGAATTTAACAGTATATCAGAAACGTCAATGGAAAAGTGAAACATATAATTAAAAAAAACAGAGATAGAATGGAGTTGATTATATGATATTGAAAGAGATTACGACTGTTAATATAGCACAAAAAATATGCAATGACAAAGAACAAGGAACACACGCAACACATTCTATCATGCCTATGATCATTGTTGGAGTATGAGTATCAGGCCCATGTGGCTAGGCCCATGAGGCTCATGTATGACATATATTGCTACCCCTCTAAGGTTAGCCCAAGTAATGAGAATCACAAGTCCTAACATGGTATCAGAGCTAGGGTTTCCTCTCTCCCTCCCCTCCTCCCCAGCCGCCGGCAGCTGGCCAGCTACCGGCAGGCCCACCGCCGCGCCGCCGCCGCTGCTGCCATGGCCGGCCACCCTCTTCCTCCCCCTCCTCCCAACCCCCTGACGTGGGCGCAGGTGGCCCGAACGAGCGCCGCCCCGTCTCCCAGCACCGCCCAGTCTCCCAGCGTCGCCCCGTCTCCCAGCGCCGCCGCCGCTCCTCTCCTCATGGCGGCGGGCGCGGGGGGCGGCGCCGCAGACGCGGGCGTAGGCGCCCCGCCGGCCGGCGCGGGCGGATCAGCCACGGGTGCTGGTCGCCCAGGCGCGGGCGGCCCTGCCGCTGAGGGCGCGAACCCCTCTGACGCTGCCACCGGCGGGCTGGGCGCGGGCGCCGGGGGCACGGACGCCCTGGCAACCGTCGCGGCCGGCCTCCCCTGGCACACGCGGCCCCGGCGCGGCCGCCCCCAGCACCGCCGCCCCTGCCCTCTCCCTGGCGGCGAGCGCGGCCCCCGGCGCGGGGCGGCCGCCTCAGGCTTCGGCCCAGGCGTGTGCGGCCCCAGTGCGGCCGCCCCTGGCGCCGCCACGTCTGCCCTCTTCCTGGCGGCGGGCGCGGGCGCCGCGGGCGCGTACGCAGCTGGCCCCGGTGTGGGCGGTCCCGGCGCCTCTCTATTCCCCGCCCCGCCTGCTGTGCCCCCTTCCCTCCTCCACGCAGCGGGCCCCGACTCCGTCCTCGCCGCCGCCCTTGTCGCTGCCCGGACTGCTGTCGCGGCAGGGCAGGCCCGTGTGCGGGCGGCCACCATCCCTTGGGCTCACCAGATCGCTTTGGCGAAGCAGCGACGGGCCTCCTCCTCCGGCTTGGCGGCGGGTCCCTGCGGGTCCCACACCGCGGTCCTCTGGCATGACCCAGCCGATCACCAGGAATTCGCGCCGGGGTCCTCCTCCTCCTCGACTGCCCTTGCTGCTGCTCCTCCACCGCCGTCGTCTACACTTGGTTCTCCTCCCTCCGAGCCGAGCAGGGGTTGGGGGGCCGTGGCGGCCGCCGTCGCCGCGGCGGTGGACGCGGTGGGGTTCCTGGCCGCGGGAACAATGAGGCTCCCGGCGGTGAGCCTCGCCCACCGGCGGCAATGCTCGTAGGTGCTCCCCCGGCTCCACCTCCTGGCGCCTCGCCTGGGCCTGTCGGTTGGGACCCGACGGCCTGGGCCTCTTTCCACCACCCGTGGTCGAGGGCCATGTGGCCCTTCCAGGCTCCCGGCGGTGGGCCTCACCCGCCGGCGGCCATGTTCGCTGGTACTCTTCCGGGGTCTCACTCCGCGCCGGCGGTTATGCTCACTGGTGCATCTCCGTGGGCTACACCTCCCGGAGCCTCGCCCGGGCCTGTCGGTTGGGACCTGGCGGCCTTGGCCAGCTCTTTCAGCACCATGGCCCCGACACCTCCTGTCGGGCCCGACTGGATCGCCGACTCGGGAGCCACTTACCACACTACTACCAACCCTGGTATACTCTCCTCCATTCACCCTCCTTCATCTCATCCTTCGTCCATCATAGTCGCAAATGGCTCGTGTCTTCCTGTCACGTTCGTGGGTGCCGCCGGCGCTCATGGCTCCTTTCGTCTTCCCGACGTTCTTGTTGCACCTTCTATGGTTCACGACCTTCTTTCCATTCGTCGTTTTACCACTGACAACTCTTGTTCCGTTGAATTTGACTCTTCTGGTCTTACTGTGAAGGATTTGGCTTCCCGGCGTCCTCTTCTCCGATGCGACAGCACGGGGCCCCTATACACCCTTCGTTTTCCGGCTTCTGTTTCCTCTTCATCGCCTTCGTCTTTGTCAGCTGCTTTCGCCGCCACACCTTCCTCCACCACTTGGCACCGCCGTCTCGGCCATCCTGGCCGTGATGCTCTGATGCAGCTTAGTCGTAGTTCCGACATTCGGTGCCCTCGGGCTCACGATGAGCACTTGTGTCATACATGCCAGCTGGGCCGTCAAGTTCGTCTTCCTTTTCATTCTTCTCCTTCACATGCTGCTCGTGTGTTTGATCTTGTACACTGCGACCTATGGACTTCTCCTGTCCTCAGCATTTCTTGCTACAAATACTATCTTGTGGTGGTTGATGATTTCTCTCACTATTCGTGGACTTTTCCCTTGTGTGCCAAGTCTGATGCATTCCCCACTCTTCTCCACTTCTTCGCCTGGGTGTCTACTCAGTTCGGCCTCACCATCAAGGTCGTCCAGTGTGACCATGGCCGCGAGTTCGATAACACCACACCGCGCGCCTTCTTCCTCTCTCACGGTGTCCAGGTGCGCATGTCTTGCCCGTACACCTCCTCCCAGAACGGCAAGGCTGAGCGCATGATTCGCACCACCGACGACATCATGCGTACCCTTCTGCTCCAGGCGTCCCTCCCTGCTCGCTTCAGGGCTGAGAGCCTGCACACCTCCACCTATCTCCTTAACCGCCTTCCTTCCGCTGCTTGTCCAGCTCCTACGCCACACCACGCTCTTTTCGGTACCCCTCCTCGGTATGACCACCTACCGGTCTTCGGGTGTGCGTGCTACTCTAACACCACTGCCACCGCTCCCCACAAGCTGGCTCCCCGTTCGACTCTGTGTGTCTTTCTCGACTATTCCCCTGATCATAAGAGTTACCGATGTTATGATCTCACCTCTCGTCGGGTCCTCATCTCTCGCTATGTGGTGTTCGATGAGTCTGTCTTTCCCTTCTTCACCACCACCACCACCACCACCTCCACCCCGGACCCTGACCCCTTCTCTCTGTTTCCCACTGACATGGTGGTCTAGCCACCTTTCCCACTATCTCCTACAGGTACCGCTACTCCGTGCCCGACGCCGGGCCCGTGCCCCGGCTCGCCGCCCACCAGTGACGCCCTGGCCCTGCACCCTGCCCGGGTCCGAGGGCGTCATCCTCCGGTGCTGGCCCTACCCCTACGCCCGACGCGGGTCTGGGGACGCCGGCGGCCCCGGCCTCCGCACCTCCTGCGCGTTTCGCCCAGCCGGTGCACGTCTACCAGCGTCGTGCGCCCACCAGTGATGCCCCTTGGCCCTGCACCCTGCCCGGGTCCGGGGGCGTCATCCTCCGGTGCTGCTCAAGCCCCTATGCCCGACGTGGATCTGGGGACGCCGACGGCCCCGGCCCCCACACCTCCTGCGCGTTTCGCCCAGCCGGTGCACGTCTACCAGCGTCGTACGCAGGCGGCTCCGCCGCCTCAGTCACCGCCGGTGGCCTCTTCTCCACCGGGGACGCCTACTCCACCGTCGTGGCCGCCGGCTTCCTGTGTCGTCCCGCCGGTGTACCACCCACCGCTTCTTCACTGACACCCGCGACATGTTCACCCTATGGTGACGCGGCACGCGGCTGGTACCCTGTGGTTCCGGGCTCTTGCGGCGATGCCCGGTGACCCGCAGGTCTCTCCTGTACCCTCTTCCGTCCGCGACGCCTTGTTGGACCCTCACTGGCACCGCGCGATGGAAGAGGAGTACGGGGCTCTCCTCGCTAACCAGACTTGGGATCTGGTGCCCCGTCCGCCCGGCGCCAACATCGTCACCGGCAAGTGGATCTGGACTCACAAGCGGCAGGCTGATGGTACCCTTGAGCGGTACAAGGCTCGCTGGGTGCTCCGAGGTTTCACTCAGCGCCCTGGAGTTGACTACGATGGGACGTTCAGCCCAGTGGTCAAGCCAGCCACCGTCCGCACGGTGCTCTCACTGGCTCTCGCTCGCTCCTGGCCCGTGCATCAGCTGGACGTCAAGAATGCTTTTCTGCAAGGGACTCTTACTGAGACAGTCTACTGCAGCCGGCGGGGTTTGTTGACTCTTCTTGTCCTGACATGGTCTATCGGCTCAACAAGTCTCTCTACGGCCTCAAGCAGGCCCCTCGGGCGTGGCACTCTCGGCTTGCTACTTTCCTGTTGACACTGGGGTTTGTGGAGATCAAGTCAAATACGTCACTATTTATCTATCACCATGGAGCTGAGATTGCCTACCTGCTGCTCTATGTTGATGATATTGTCCTCACAGCCTCCAATCCGTCACTACTCCGTTTATCTATCACCATGGAGCTGAGACTGCCTACCTGCTGCTCTATGTTGATGATATTGTCCTCGCAGCCTCCAGTCCATCACTACTCCGTCGCATTATCAGCGCTCTTCAGCAGGAGTTTCCTGTGAAGGATCTCGGTGTGCTCCACCACTTCCTCGGGGTCACTGTTGAGCCTCGTCCCACCGGGCTACTTCTTCACCAGCGGCAGTACACTCTTGATATCGTGGAGCGAGCTGGGATAACTCACTGCAAGCCCTGCTCCACTTCGGTTGACACACAGGGCAAGCTGTCAGAGGCCGAGGGCACCCCAGTGGCAGATCCCACTGCCTACCGGAGTCTTGCCGGTGCACTTCAGTACCTCACCTTCACCTGGCCGGACATCACCTATGCAGTGCAGCAGGTATGTCTTCACATGCATGATCCCAGAGAGCCCCACCTCACTGCTCTCAAGCGCCTCCTCCGCTACCTCCGCGGCACCGTCGACAACGGCCTGCTCCTTCACCGGTCTCCCTCCACCGAGCTCGTCGTCTACACTGACGCCGACTGGGCCGGGTGTCCAGACACTCGGCGCTCCACCTCCGGCTACGCTGTCTTTCTGGGCAGCAACCTAGTGTCCTGGTCGTCCAAGCGCCAGCCGGTGGTCTCCCGCTCCAGTGCCGAGGCGGAGTACCGTGCTATCGCTAATGGCGTGGCTGAGGCCTCCTGGCTCCAGCAGCTCCTCGCCGAGCTCCACAGCCCTCTCTCCCGGAGCACGCTGGTCTACTGCGACAACGTCAATGCTGTGTACCTCTCCACCAACCCTGTACAGCACCAGCAGACCAAGCATGTGGAGATTGATCTACACTTTGTCCGAGATCGTGTCGCCATCGGCGATGTTCGGGTCCTCCACGTTCCGACTACCTCCCAGTTTGCCGACATCTTCACCAAGGGCCTCCCCTCCTCGACCTTCACCGAGTTTCGCTCCAGCCTCAACATCACCGGTGGCTCGTGTGTGTGCTTCTTTTCGTGTTCAGTCTGCAACTCCGCTGCGCCTGTAGTTCAGACCGCGAGGGGGTGTTGGAGTATGAGTATCAGGCCCATGTGGCTAGGCCCATGAGGCCCATGTATGACATATATTGCTACCCCTCTAGGGTTAGCCCAAGTAATGAGAATCACAAGTCCTAACAATCATGCTTCACTAAGATAGACAGACATATGCAAGCAACACAACCCATGCATTATTAGACCTTTAACAGTAGGAAGCTACTCCGTACTTATTTTGTTTATCATAAAATAATATCCTTCAACACATATAATCAATTGTCACAATAGGCACAAGCGCATTGACTGAAAATTTAAATACATGGACAACCATTTTCTGGGTTTTCTGTGCATGTGCCTCAGTCCAGCTTCTATCTTGTCAGGTTATAAGGATTTCTACTGACCATAAGAGTACAAATTCAAATTTTAACTTTTTATCTTAGTTCTAATTCCTAGTTCACATTCTTCCTGCAAATTTATGAGAAACACATGATACATGGTTCCATTAGTTACAATAAAAAGGGAGGCATGGATGTACCATAACCTAATTAAAATGTCATGGCCTGAATCCTGTGGAGAACCAAAACCAAAGGATACTCTATAATACATATATATTTGCCTCTCATAATCGTCAAATCAACATTTTATGCAAACAAAATGTTATAACCAATCGTGGAATCTATGGAAACAGCGAATCATGCCTGCATCAGGTACTAGGAATCATGCCATAAACACTCAGTATTAGCTATGCTTGTAGAAAATTAGTATCATCTACTAAACATAAGAAATAGCCATGAACAAATGTACTTACAATTCATCAGGTGATGCTATTGGCCTTAATCCTTGAAATAAACTATCCGGGCGTTGCTCACCCAATACTTTGACTCTTTCATGCAGAACAGTGTTTGGAAGCTTTTTCATTGGCCTGACCTGCTCAATTAGAAATAAACTATATGTTTTGAAAGCACACAGTAAACTTCCAGCTCGCCAACAAAATATTTCTAGAACTCTGGCTTGCTTATCAAGAAAACAACATGACTTACGTATTGTTGTCCAAAAAAAACATGACTTATGTATCTTGTACATTTAAGTAACCAATTTTCTGATGTTTACTATTCCCAATACTCACTTCAGTAGCATGACCATTTAACACAGTTCACAAAGTTTAACCTTAATGATATTTTGTGCAAAACACCAAAACAGTTCCATTAGTAGAATTTGCAGCCTTTGACATGCTATTTTTTTAAAAAAAAATGCCATGGATCACAATGAGCCGATGAGAATCCATTATAAGTAAGGTTGTTAAAATCACGATTTTGAATCAGATCAGATCTCCAATGGCACGATTGCAAATTGTAGGGTCATAACTACATGAATAAAAAATTCGTAAATTCAGGAGCCATTTCAAGATAAATGTTGCTGCAGTATTTTATTGTCATAGAGTACAATCCTGGCATGAAGAAAAAAGAAACAAAAGGCATATTTTGCATTAAATGGAAGCAATTGAAAAGGGAGGTATAAAAACAGTAGAGATGAAACACATCGTAATAATGCTATGCACATCTTCATCAAGCAATACATGAAAACCACATATGGAAAAGATCATATGTACCTTTAGATTAGCAGATTCAACATTCAAAGTTTCTAGAATAGGATGAAAAATTGTGTCCACAAAATCTTCCAGCTTGCCATTATTGTAGTAAATTTTTGCAAGCTGCACCTTTACTTTCCCATCACACCACCAAGGTTTCTCTTGATTTGGGTTTGGAGTATTAGCAGACTGCGACTCTGCAATAGACAACATTAGTTGATAAAACAGACTATACCTGGAACTTTGAGAGGATAAAGTAAAGTGACAACTGCATAGAAAAACACTGAAAAAGACGCCAATTAGCTGCATAAAACATCTTAGGCCTTGTTTAGATGTGTCCTCAAAAAGTTTTCAGGGCACTGTAGCACTTTTGTTTGTATTTGGCAATTAGTGTCCAATCATGGATTAGCTAGGATCAAAAAATTCGTCTCGAAAATTACAGATAAATTATGCAATTAGTTATTTTTTACCTATATTTAATGTTCATACATGCGTCAAAAGATTCAGTGTGATGGAGAGAGAGTGTAAAAATTTGCAATCTAAACAAGGCCTTAGTAAGTACTATACCTGGAATTTTGGGAGGAGAAAGCAAAGTAGCAGCTTCATCTATCTTGTCGTCGTCAATAAGAAGGGATGATAAGGTCAATCTTATATCGATATTGTCCTTCATGCTTTGTAAGGCTAAGGGGCAAAAAGAAGACAAGACATAAATTATGTCAACAATTACACATTGCACATAACTAAAGCACCATGCATATGTTCATTATTTTGATAACTATGCATGCCAGAACTCAGTATTGAACATACTATAAAGCACAGAAACATGGACCCCTTAGAAGGTCCATCATTGATGAAATTAACAAAGACTAATCTTAAGGCTAATCCAGTGCATGGTAACATACTCATTTAATGTGTGTTTCGTAGGATAAAATGCTGATGGCATAGGATTTACAATGACAGAGAACAAATCTGTAACATACTAGAGATACGGATTGTTCTCTGTATCCAATGTCTTGGGTTTGTATATTATTGCATCAGGGTGCAGCAGTATCTTTGGCACATGGTTCATTACAAATATGATCATAACACATGCTGCAATTAGTGAATGCAAGCTTTCTTGGATACTGGATTATGTTACCATGCACTGGAGGGGAGTGTTCTGTCCCAACAGTATCATATATTCATACCATGTATCCTACATTGCAGACTATGCACTAGCCTATGCATCCAACAATACATAATAAGAGTCAAGTATTATTAGTGTAGTCAGAATCATAAATCATAATAATTCAATTATATTAGAACATAAGCTGGGCAGCTCCTCTCCATTAGGTAGTCACAGAAGTAAAGTCCCTTTCATAAAGCCATCCCAAATAAGGGTATCCGGTAATACTAATGCTCAAAATTATGGTGCAATGCATACTAACAATAAATCTTTAGAATCCATCTGTAACTAATGTCAAGCAGAGAGGTGCTTCCTCAAGGTAATGGAACATAACCTTTATAAAAATAAGAAATTGCATTTTTCTTGTCCCCAAAGACCATGTAGCACTGAGCAACTTTGGCATATGAACTACCCATTTCTTTGTGATCGAAGTATAAACCACCCTGGAACAAGTGCGAGTATATGAGAATAATCACCTGAGAAGAATTAAGAAAGTGAAGCAAAGAAGCAACTGAACCCAAAAAAAAACATGAACTTGAAGCAGACATATTCAATGTCTGAATAAACTGTTCCAGAAATCTTCTAAACTCTTCAGGAGTTAATGAACCTGAACACGTTGTTACAAGGCCAAAGTCTATTAAAAGGTGATCTAAATACTTCAATATATGTATCATATGCACAAAAGAAAATAGCATGTTGATTTTGACACACGAGATATGCTCCAACCAATAGGCTAACCTGCAATCTATAAAATATTTGGCAAACATGTCTATGAACAAACAAAGTTACATGTTTGCACTTCAATTGATCAATTTTGCTCTTGGCAATGTATAAATTTTGGAACAACTTTTTAGCCAATTAGTATATCAGGATGATGCAATAAAGTGAGCTCCCAAACACAGGAGTTTATATTTCACGACATTTACATTCAAGATCAACCATTGCTTTCCACTATTTTTTTTCTGTACCAACTACAACATCAACCTATGAATATACTAGCTTACATGTTCCATCCATGTTCTTCATCCTACATTCTCTCTAGCGATGCATAGTTGATTCAAATTTTACTTATGTACCTTGAGATGACCATAGCTCTTTCTTGCAAAGAAAGTTTTAATATAATACCAACTGTGTTACTGCACTTCTCTAATTCCCTCTCCAATGATTCATAGGATTCAATTGCTCTCTATTAGACATATATGTGTTTATATATGTGTGAGTATATAGCTGGAGTTGGCCCGGGCCATGTGCTTCTATAGCCAGCCGGCTCTCTCCTCTGCTGATTATGGATAGGTATAGGTACAGGAAATTATGGATAGGGATAGCGGAGGGGATCTTGTTTGGTTATGTTTCTATAAACCCAATATCTCCAAACTATATATACATGTACCCCTGTGCCTTGATAACCAATCTACAATTTCCACGCAATCTTCATTGCTTTCACTCTCTAGAAAATGTTAACAGCAATTGCAACTGCCACAATATTTGAGTTGAATTGGAAAATGAAGATATTCCAACCACTTAGATTTAAAATCAACCTTCACGTAAAAAATATTGGGGAGAGATGAAAACAAGGAAATCAATCACTCACATCATTATGAGTAGCAACATTTTCAATCAGCAGGTAAAACTTTACTGCATACTCATATTGTCCCATTTTTTCTAAAGTGCTTGCAAGTTCCTTGATCACATCAATGTTTTCTTTTGATGGCTCCAAATTTGCATCATTGAGGAAAATCTGCACAGAAATTATGCGTCATGGTAACTAAGTAATCAGATTTGTATTATTTTAGAGTGAGCTTGGAGGAACAAATGACATTATGTAAGCAAGCTAATTATAATAATCAATTTTACCACTCTTTCTTCAGTACTCACTCCATCCAGTAGAAGGCATACTTTAGAATAAGAAAGTTATAAAAAGTAGATTATGACCATTGATTTTTCTTCCAAAATACTGCCAATTGCTACAGAATCAACATCATTTTAAAGGATTTTGAATATAAGTATGTTGCATAGTTTTCCTACATGGAACGTGCATATAATTTAACTAATTGTTGATCAGAATTTGTAACATTTGACCTTTTCAAAACAAATACACCTTACATTGATGAACAGAGGGAGTACATATTTAGTTCTGGCATGAGTTTACTTGAACAAAGTAGAGAAGGAGAGGGGATTCAATCTAACAGGGATGAATTCCATCATATGACAGAAAAGTCTGGAGCAAACCTCAGCATGTTTCATGTTACCGCGATATGCGTGGCAGATTACTTCTTTTGCCTGCAATTGTACTGGTAGTTTCTGTTGAGACCCCAATTGTAGCTGTGCCCTCTTGATTTGCCTTAGTGCTTCACTAAGAACATTATTTCTTAGATAAAGTGATATCAATAAATCTAGAACACTCCAGTCAATGTTGGAAGTTTGAGTATTGGCATAGTCTTCCAACAAATTAATAGCTTTGTCAATTTGACCACACTCTCTGTACATCTGAAAGAAAAGGAATGAATCAACAAGTAGCCCAAAATCAACCCAGTACATACTTCAGGGATAAAACGTGCAAGAGATAAAGGTTGCCAGAACATAACCGCCCTTAGATTGAAACTATGCAGGATATATGAGATTGTTACAAGGGGGCGTTTACCAATGTGTGCTACACAAATCACTAATGTTACAGTTAGTTTTAAGTGTCAGAACAAATGACATATGTGACATACCTGTGCTGCTACTTTACGAACAGCAATATTGGCAGGATAAATTCTGACTATCTGTTCATATATTTCTGCAGCTTTCTGATACTCACAAAGATTGTGATACATATCACCACAAAGATACTTCAGATCTACATCTTCTGGATCTGCTCTCATTGCTTTTAAAATACAGTGTCTTGCCAGAGAAGCATCTCCTTTTTTCCTGTAAAATACTAGTCCATGAGGCCACTATCCCTATTTTATTTAAAATGGCTCAAAAAGCAACGGATCATGTCAAATTATCAGAAATTAATAAAAGTTATAATTGTTCGCATATATTACAACATATGTCTAATGTAGGATGCTGATACACTATATCAAAGGAAAACTTAAAGGGTGCAAGAGCAAAAGCAAAACAAAAAGAAAATAAACTCGACCACTGGAGGAAAGCCTCCCCTGAGGGCAGAGGCATTGACAGAAACATAGAGGATTCTCTCCCACAGGGATGATAAAAGGTCATGAAGCCCAGCTATCCAGGACGTGCCAGTCTGCCACTGATGGGAAGCGCATCATGCTGCAACCGTTAAAATAGCAGAAGTGACAATTTTTTGAGAAAAGGGACTCAACTACCAACATGTAGGTTGCAGATCAGCATCATACCACACGATCTCAAAAGATAGGCATATTATTCCATTAAACAGACACATTAAAATAATATGGAAAAAAATAAAAAACAATTAACTGCCTAAAGACTGATCTGAGATGTATTAGTACAGAGTGAACACAACAAAAACTAAAAACCTATTATCATCGATTCCAATGTACCTCCCCATCACCCCAAATCTATATTTAATGAAGGGGAACCAAATAAATATAAAAAAACTAATGGCTGTAACTCACCTAACAAGCATCGCACTGATATGGAAAGGTTATATTGCAATAAATAATCTAAACATATGTGGTTTTGTGCGAAATCACAGTATGATGCCAAGTGCATCCAAATTCAAGCATGTATGAAGATTTCATCTCATTTAACTATGTATGCAAGATTTCTCTCAGAAAATTATGAGGCAAACTCATCAATACACTTCTTCATAAAGACAAGGTCAACAGAAAATAGTATGAAGTAAACTCACTTTGCCAAGGGAATGAGTTTCTTCCACAGAGATGCATCTTTTGGGGAAACATATGCAGCAAGCATCAAGAAGTTTATGGCTTTATCTAGTTCACCAATCTCATTATAAATGCTACCAAGTAGATAATATGAATCTGACAAATTTGGTGCAATTCGCACAATCTCATGTAGTATAGGAATTGCCTGCAACAAAGGACGTCAGCACAATGTTAATGCTAGACAAATCGAAACATCACAAAGAAAACATTTGCATTATTCTAAAAAGACAATGACACTGCAGTAGGCAAAATCAGTTTCTTAAATCCACCAAATAATCTATACCAGGCATACAAGGGATGCAGACTCAGATGAGAGAATGATCGGAGCACCAAAATTGCAGATGACACAGTACTAGTCATGTCTCAGATGGCGGTTCACCTAATCTTGATGAGATGATGACACTTGCTAGGGAAGAATTAAAAGGTTAGATTATGGAGTTTGGCTTGGGCTCAGGGTGTCCATGTTGTGGTAGGGTTATCTATGTAGAAATACAGGTGTTCGCTGCAAGTGGATTTTGCACGAGGACAATCCCCTTCCTTTTTCTTCTTAATTAATGATATGCAGCTCTCCTGTGTGTTCTAGAAAAAAGGTGAGAGAAAAAATAGCTACTCAAAAGCTCCTGAGTTTCATAGAACCTAAACTAAACAGACACTACTGTTAATAATCCTGAAATCATAATTCAAGTTGAGTTATTATTCAACAATCCAAAGCTCTATGGAAGCCACTTCTCATGTCTCAAGCCAATTGACATGGTAGTGAGGTGATGCAAAAGAGTTCACCTACAGAACAACATACAGATCCTAGATCTAGTTAACCACACAAGCTCAATGGTAAAGACACCACATATAATGCTCGTTTTAAAAACAAGGACAGCAATGAAACTTTAGTATTACAGGTAAATATGTATTACGTAATCAGCTCAGAATCCTCCTGTTTTCGGTAGTAATTCTTTTTTGAGGTAGTAATCCTCTTTTTTTAGGAATAAAAATATTAATCCTCCTAGATGTGCTCACAGTGAATATAGCATACATAGAAATAATAACATCTGGAAGCTACAAGTTTGGATGTCTATAATGGGCTAATGCAGTGTCATATACTTGCTTAATGGCAGATTAGTTACTATATGCATGTCAACTTCTATTTGTCAAAAAACTCATGATAGCAGCAGTTACCTTGGTCATCTTAACAAACAATCCAGCAGAAAAAATTATTTAGTATAATCTTTTAGGTGCAGAAATTCAATCCCAGGATAAATAAGCATGCAAAGAAGTAAGGTCATGAACTTGATGGTAGGAACATTATATTGAATTGGAAAAGTAGCATATCAACCTATGCATCAAATTACTTGTCATTTGTCAAAAATACAATTTATAGAAGTAATAGTCAGATCTTAGACCTCGTTAAATTTTTCTTCAGCGAAAAGTAGAGTAGCATCACCCAATTTTTTAATAACTTCAGCGCTGCCCTTATTCTTTGTTCCTTTCTTTCTTCCCCTTTTCTTGCCCTAATAAAAATGAAAGAAAATGAGAAAAGGAATCCTGATTTATTAATGCTATAAATATGATTAAAAAAAGACATCAACTGCATTGAACACAGTATAAAACATCAAGTGCTATAATCCACATCATAACTGCTTTTCAGATAAGTATGAAAAGTCGAAAACAGTTTGGGCAAAGAGCTTGAAAGCTAATGTATCTTCAGAGTTCAGATGTAGCTAGAAATGAAAGGGAACATACTTAATACAACTGAATAGAGTGTTGCATGACAAACAACAGGCACATCTCTCAGTCAATTCTGAGACACTTTTACAACATCACGATGGTATTCATAGTTTCTGCCCGCAAGGGGGGGTGGGGATGGATTAAAGCACCAAACACTGATAGACACTGAGGAATTCTACAGTCAGTGGACTCCAAGATAGTTTTGGTCTACGGGTATGTACTTCATTCCTGTAAGATGCATGGAATGTGTATTTTATCTGTTCTCCCTATGGTCCACGCATTCAATACCATGAGGATTTTTCTACCAAAATTTTACCAAATGACTTAAGGAACGGAGTAACATACATCTTTGGACCTTCTTTTGCGCCGAAGCCCAAAGCCTTCCATTAGTTGGTCGAACATGGTTGCTGCTTCCGCTTCTGAAAGTTGATCCTGTCTTGGCCTTTTGGAACCCCCCTCCCTGGAAGATGACCAAGAGTTCTCAAAAATATATACTACAAAGACAGTTCCCTGTAACAAATTACATGATGGTTCGCACAAATGCATGAAACAGATAACTCTTAAAGACATCCAAGAGAATTACTTCAACAGAAGACATCCAAAAGAATCCCAGAGGATCATGAGAGCTCACAGAAAGATGAACAACTGAAACACTGAAACATAAGAATCGAAATAGATATGTACCACAACATAAAAAAGTAAGGTCTAACAAATATACTAGTACTACTACGAAATGAAACTGTTCAAGCAATAAGATTGGTGCGGCATAAAGTTGCATTTAATAAACATAAGCTGAACCATACTAGATGGATGATGAGCAACTGAATTGTGTTCGCCAATTGCCAGCCTGTCTATACAGATTACAATTCGAGTATCGACAGACACAATCGAAAATTCCGCACCTCTGGGGTTGCTCCTCGGCAAGGGCCTTGCGCTTGCGCGCGGCGAGCGCCTCGTAGTCCTGCGCGTGGGCACACAGCGCCGCGGCCGTGGCGCTGCTTTCCGCCATCTCCACGCAGTGCATCGCCTCGTCGGCGTCACCGAACTCGAACCCGTCCTCCTCATCCTCATCGAAATCCTCATCACCGTCGCGCCTGCAATCCCCCGCCTCAGGGCCGGGAGCTCGCTGGTCGCCGTCCTCCGTCACAGCCGACATCAGCAGAGAGGTGGGGGTGACACGCGGGTGGCGGTGGTAGTACCAGGGCGCTGGATAGTGCCGAGGTGCGCTGCTCCTCGCAAAACCCGCCGCCCTCTTCCGACCACCTCAGCGCTCGGTTGGGCGTAGGGCCCGGTTCTAAGCAGCGACCTGACCAGTGGCGGAGCCAGCTTTTAGCAACGACTAGGGCCCTAAGAAGCTAAGAACATGGTGAAATACGCTTGCAATGCCGTTGGCCTATTCATTGTGTGGAGACTGTAAATTTATTAATCAAATCAGTTCCAATCAATCAATTAATGTATCAAAAATTCGGAATTGAAATTGAAGTAAACGGCAAACTAACCAAGACTGCAGGACAGCAGGAGGCTTGCAATCTCCAAGACCAGACGCAGACGGCTGGGCACAGTGCTGGGGCGGCCGGCGCTGTGACCTGCAGAAGCGGCCGGTGCGGCGCCCTCCAGCGGCTGGGGCGGCCGCCGCGGCGCCCTCCACGTCCACGGCGCGGCGACGGGCGGACGCGGAGGGCCGGAGGCGGAGGGGGACGACGGCGCGATGGCAGTGGCGCGCAGGACCAGCGGCGGCGGTGCCCGGCGCGGCGTGCGACGGTGCGAGGGAGTAGGTCGGGAGCGGGGACAGAGGGAGTCGAGCCGTCGAGGCCTGGACGAGCGCGGCGCCCGGCCTGTTGCCTGCCCTAGCTTGCGTCGCCTTCTTGGGCCTTAGAATTTCCATATTGGGCTTCAAAAAATACAGGGGGTATGTGCTTCTCGTGGGCCGACGAATAGGGCCCAGGCTCTAGAGGCCTAGGCCGCAAATCCGCCGCTGCTTCCTCGCAAAACCCGCCGCCGCCCTCCTCCGACCACATCAACGCTCGCCACGTCCGCAACGGCCGGAGTTAAACAACGACTAGACGACTGGGCGAGAGCAGGAGGGCGTAGGGACTGGAACTGAGTAGTCATCGGACAGCGGCAGCAGGGGAACAAGGCGCTGGCGAACTCGAAGGGGGTCGAGGCGGACCAGATAAGATCGGTCCGAGAAAAACCGGGGACGAGTTCTGTCGTATTATTCTCGAGGGGTGTCGATTAGGGCACAGGAGGCGGTATGGTGTAACATGATAAATCATCACGTTCCCGGGGATAGGAGTAAAAGGAGGATTTGACCTCTGTATTTGGTCCCTGTATACGCGAATGTGGTCATGGTGTTAGGCAGGAGTTATTGAGGCATTGAATACTCTGCTTTTTCCGTACGGGAGTAGGTAGCTTGAAGGGGTCGAGTCAGTCGACCCGAGGCTCGATCGCCGAGCGAGTTTCCGTCATTCGAGGGGGTCCCGTCGAGGGGTGCTCGTCCGCGAGTGGTTTTTTGTGGGCCGCGGGCCAATCACCAGACTCGGTGTGATGGTGTTTTGTGGGCCTTGGGTCGCGGATTCCTCGGGGATCAGCTTTTTGATCCAGTGAATCTGGGTATCCTTAATCCAGATACCCGACGGTATTTTCTCTCTCTTATATACACGCGTGTGTTCTGAGTCTTTTTTTTATACCTAATTATCTATATCTATCTATAAAGAGGCAAAATTTCTCCACCTCTTTTTTCTTTCACCTCTTCGTGTCCTATATGTTTACGGTTAGAAAACCATAATAATAATAAAATACCAAAATTTTCACCTAATAATCTGTCCGCTCTCTGATTCAGAAAAATTATGTCCATCCCTCCAGCCGCTCCACCCCGTTACCTCTCCGACTCCAACTCCAGTACGGTAGTGCTACAGAGATTAGATTGGGAATAGAATAAAAAAATAATATAAGGTTTCAAATGAAAAAATACAAGAAAGAGGAAAAAGGTGGAAGGGTTTTAATAATTTTTGAAATAGGCCAGGGTTCCGGATGCAAAATATTAAAATATTATAAAATTCACCAAAAAATCATAGAAAAATCAAAAAAATATAAAACCAATTTTATTAGTTTCATAAAAATATGATCCATCCATATATGTTGTGAATATAATTAGGTTGTGTTTTTATCTATAGGTGTGTTAATCATCCTTATATATGTTGCATGCATATGGTTTGAATATGTGCAGGATGTCCTCTTGGTCATTGTCCCCCCAAGTCTTTACGAACTTTTTGTTGTCTAGTTCCTACCTAAGACAAGGCTCGGTTCATAATCCCTACTTTTTAATAATTATTATGCTTATTTCTGCATTAAATTTTGAGGAGAAAGATTTACACCACCAATTTAGTTTTGTTTAAAAATCAAATATGGATTAGTTAACGGCATAATAAATTATTTCATGAACCGAAAAGTGGCAGTATATAATTCTTGACTTTTTTTATTAAAATTTTGACGAGAAAGATTTACAACATCTATGTCAATTGTATTTAAATAATTTATTGGTATTTAAATATGGATTAGTCAATTATACAACTAATTATTTCATGAACCGGAATGTTCGACAGTATGTGGTTCATGACAAGAGCTACTATATAAAAAAAATACTGTCATAATCATCGGTGGACAGAACAATCCTAATGCAGTTACGAAATTTGGTATGATGATGCATAAAAAGCTACAAAGGTCGATATCCATGAGCAGTATGAAAAAAGCTATAAAGTTATAATATATTTATTTATATCTAAATAACTATACGCTTTGTAACAAAAAATAAAAATATACCAAAGTATCTTAATTCGATGCAAGTTTAATATACCATTGTTATTTATTATGAGCATTAACGTATATTATAAATGTGATAATTATCATAAAATAAATCATAAAAGATAAAACTTAAGTTATCATTCATGTTATCATTTCTGATGAATTTTAATAGTTCTTTTGTCCCGTTGCAACGCACGGATATATTTGCTTGTAAATCACACAAATTTCACTCCGCCCTCTAGGTAATATAATTTTTCTGTCCGTTAGCTCACAATTCCCTTACATAAGACCATGTTCGTATACATGTATTGTTCCTATAGTAATATAATAATTTTTCTGTCCGTCTGTCCACAGTCCGTATATAAGACCATGTTGGTTAGGGACTTTTTGCTTCAATTACTAAATAAAAACCATATCAAAGCAACAAATGGATTGGAATCAAATCGAGGAAAAATTTCTTCCAACTAAAAAAATTCGGTCCAACTTTACGTGCTTGGTGGAGACAGAGATCAGATACAATACGTATTTCATCAAATCAAGACCAAAGTCTATATCTATACCTACCTTATATTATTTATTATCCTTTTTTCTCCCTGCCTCTCTCGGAGTCTCGACGACTATATATATCTATCCCTAATATTTAATTGCCAAAATTTCTGGATATTTTTAGTTTTTGCCGTGTTTTCTGCCATTATATACCGGCCAGCCTGTTTGAGTCCGAAAGGACTTCGGTTAGAGTTAACCGAGCCTTGCTTGTGATGTTGTCGTTCACGTACCATTGGTATTTGGTACCTAGCAAATGACGCAACAAATCCAGATTTTCAGATCCACTACAAAACAAATACCAAAGAACTCCACACATTGTAAAAAAAAACTATCCTTAAATATAAAAAAGATACACAAACCTTTTACGTATTTGAGAAAAAAAAAGAACTCCACACATGGTGTTGCTATGCCCGTGTCATCAACCAACCGTGGCAAGGGTGTGACGAGGTCATGGACGGCGGGTTCACAAGTGAGGTCGACGAGGGAAGATGGGTAGCAAAGCTCTGTCAGGTGTGGTCACTGTCCGGGGGCGCTGGCGGCAGTGGTGTATGCAGCGATGAGATAGGTCCCCTATGACGAGCAAGGTACGAGGTACGTCATAAGCATTGGCATCTATTGTTGGTTGTCCTTCGAAGCCTTCGAGACTAAGGAAGATGGCATGGCGTCGTGGGCACACCGAAGTGGCTGGTGCTCGAAGTCTTCGGGGCATGCGAAAATAACGCTGAGGTTTGGGTTGGCATGCAGGTCGGCGGTTGGAGGCTCGGAGCTCAACTGTTTGGTGGTGTCCGTGCTAGGAATGTCACAAGGCGTGACGACGGAGATCAGCTCCATCGGTGCTCGCAGCTACCCCAACGAAGCGGCAGAGACCACGCCTCTAGCGTCACACATGCTCAGGCTGTCGCCGACACGCTGAGGTCACGCGTGCTTGGGAAGCCACCAAAATTTGAAAAACACATCTGATTTGAGGAAATGAAACAAGTGACGTGCTAGTTAATAATAAATAGAGCCAGAAATTGTTAAAGTGACCAGACAATAAAATATATGTCCGATTTCGTTGCAACGCACGGACATTTTTGCTAGTTTTTACAAATTATCACGGTCATCCAACGGGAGTGGATGGGACACCGTCACTACCGATAGCCACAAACAGGACGGCTTGTTTTGTTTTCTCACCAGACAAGTTAAAAGAGTTGTCGGTTACATTTAAAAGAAAAAGTAATAATACAACCAAGCAACGATGACCCTGAACAAACAACATCAATGCAAGACAATGAATCTAAACTATTAAAAAAACTAACATCTCTATCATTTGTTTTCGCACTGTATGTGCGGACATCCTATACCACGCAAAGGCATGGCCATGCGTTAGCCACGTCCATCATTTAATTTAATCTATTTAATGACAAGCAAACGTATCCATATCCATACGCAAATGAAGAAATTTATAACTTTTACTATTCGGTATATATAGGATAGTAAACATTTTGTGCATTACATACAAATTTATTGCTTGCTGTGTGGTTACATTGGTGATTTGTGTTTCAAAAATTATTTTTTTTGAGAATATGCAATCGTATGTATTTTATTAAGCAAAAGAAGAGTACTTACATAGTAAGACAAAGCTTACCAACCCAACACACGTCCAAGTCGCACGAAGTTGTGATTACATAAAAACATATGTTGCGACTAGCTTGCTATGGAACCACTATCCCCGCCTCAGTTGCAAGGGTCCTCCAAGCCAAGCATATTGAGGTTGAACGCGAGCGGGTCAAAATCAGCACTCAAAAGCTTCTGAAGATTGCCGTAAGTGGCATCCGAAAGCGGCTCACGAAACACCTTCTTGCACAGCTGGACCGTGTCACCCCCCACGGACGGGGAGGGAGGGGGTCCCCGAGCTTCTTCAGCAACACCCTTTGCGCCTGCTTAGTACAGTCTGTCTCCCGTGGTGCAGCCGCGATCCGCGCGCTCCAACGTAGAAAGACAGGTGTTCTAGGCTTGGCAGCCTAGGTGGCCCCTTGATGAGCGGCGTCTCCATCGGGACGCAGAGCCTCTCCTCCCGCTGACGCAGCATCGTCCGTGCCGTGGATTGGCCGCCATGGCCACCCTCCTCCTCGCTCGGGGGTCCCTGGATAGGCTCCTCGGCGTCGGTGGGTGCCTTGGCAACAAGCGTTGAAGGCACGAGTGGTGCGGCAGCCTCCGCCTGCGATGGAACTGTTGTCGCGTCCTCGCCATCCGCCTCCAACACCTCAGCGGCGGGGAAGGCCGACGATGGGCAGCACGCTACCGCGATGTCCTCGTCGTCCTTGCCGACCTCCCCGGGCACCTCGCCCTCCGTGAAGTAGAGGCGGGTCACGCGCAGCAGGGACAGAGGCTCCGACAGTGGCGGTTGGGCCTGCCGAGGAGCAACAGACGAAGAAGGCGAGCACACGACGAGGGAGGCTGCGAGCTCATCGAGCATTGGGTCAACCCAAATGGGAGTCCCCTCACTCTCGCCCAGCAAGGATGGCAGCGGGTCGGATGCAGTGCCGCTGTCGGTGGTGGTCACGATGATGTCGGCCCTCCTTGGCCGCTTGCTCCGCCGCCGTCGATGTCGACGGCGAGCGCCCGCTGTAGCACACTCCATCCTACTCGAGCCACCAAGTGGTGCGTGCAAGGGGGCCACCGGCAGGCATCTGTAACGACCGAAGAAGCCGGGCAGAAGATCTGTCCGATGATGATAGGGGCTGTCTGCGCCTCCGCAGCACGAGGAGCGCGCGGCCTCCCCAGCCGATGCCGACGTGGTTGCCGGCATGTGGTTGACGCGTGCGCGAGCCAGCACTCCCATGATCCTCAGCATATCGCTGAAGAACAGCCTCCTGCACGCGGCCCGCCGAAAGACACCGGGGTGGACGGCCACGACGATGCACACATTCTGTCGCCCGATGCCTTGTACTGAGGCAGAAGAGACAGCAGGACTGGGAGGTGCACTGGGCGGCGATGTGAACCCTCATCAGGCAGTTGAAGCACAGCCCGACGAGCAAGGTCGAAACCGGCCATCGAAGACGAGGGCGACACGGGGCACGACAGCGGCCACGTCGACGACCTACAACATGAGTGAAGTCGTCGTCGTCAGTGGCCGCAGCCTTGGGAGGAACGTGGTGTCGACGCATCCGGGGTGCCTGGTGTCGTGGATCAAGGCGTTGCCGCGCTGGGACTCTCGTCCCATTGTGGCCGCGCTCGACGCCTCCGCTGGGCCCGCCTTGGTCCTCTTCCTGCAACGCCGGTGCCGACGACAGCGACTGGCCGCACGCCCACCCTCGGCATCCTCCACGGAGGGGGCGGCCGCGCTACCGGTGTTCGCGACATGGGCAGGAGGCGAGGCGGCACGGGGGTGTCCTCGAGGATGAAGAGATCCTCCATCCACTGGCCAGCACCCGCAGATGGGGGGCGGGGGCGGATGGAGGCAGTGACGAGGTCGGGGCAGAAGGGCGCACCAAGACAACGTCAGGAACTAGCCGAACCGGCGAACTTGGCGGGCGGGCAGACCGCGGGCGGCACGGACGAACAGGGACTGGACAATGGCGTGGGGTCAGGGGCCCCGGCTCCGGCCTCCACAACGAGCGTCATGTCGAGCGTGGACGTGACTCCGGCTTCCTCTAGGAGCTGCACGACGAACAGGGGCGCGGCACTGGCCTTCCCCACGGGCAGCGGTCCGACGAGCAGGGTGTTGGCGGTCCTTATGGATCATTTATAACCACCAACTTATGCCTAAAAGGAGAGAAACTATCATGCTTTAACACATAGACATATGATACTAACGGAATTCCACTTGTACCCTTAGTGTTCATGATTTTGCAGGTTTATTAAAGGAAACAAGTGGAAGTGCACAACACAAATGAGGAACCGTAAAGGAGAAATGCGAATTTAGGAAATACGCAACCAAGAATAACAAAGAAGCCCACCTTTATTACATATCTAGGCCCATTAATAACCATAGAGGCGGTCCAGGCCCAGAGGAGAACCAACCACATGAAGACGGTGGCCGAACGGCCCCACTAGGGGGGCGGCCTGTCCCGGGGTGGCCCCTCCCAGGCCCAGTTTTCTCAGGAGGT
Organism: Bothriochloa decipiens; assembly: GCA_023333625.1. Classification (NCBI taxonomy): domain Eukaryota; kingdom Viridiplantae; phylum Streptophyta; class Magnoliopsida; order Poales; family Poaceae; genus Bothriochloa; species Bothriochloa decipiens. Next base: position 16,870,281 of record CM041643.1, read on the forward strand.
TCATAGGACGGTTCCCTCCAGACAGTCCCACCTACGATCAATGCAAATGGAAAGTGTAAACCACCCTTTGGAGGTCGGTTTGGATCCTTCCATGTGAGGATGATCCTTTTGCATAGAGCCCCCTCCTCTCAAGCTATAAAAGGAGACCTCCTCCCTTCACACAAGCATTCATTCATCAACACAAAGAGGTCACAATGTAGAGAGGAAGAGCAAGCTCCATTCCATTAGCCTCTAGCTAAATTAGTATAGGGAGTGAGAGAGGAAAAGAGCTGGAGTAAGAGCGAAGTCAAAGCAGTTCTACCTTCGGGTGGATGAAGTGCCGGGCTTGTCGGCTCTCGCTCCAACTTGTACCTCTACGATCGTCTTGCTACTTGAAGTAAGAAGTTCATCTTCAACTTTGGTTTGATCCATTAAGCATGTTACTTTCATAAAGCTACTTGTTTGTGGGATCGTTGTTCATCCTTTGGACGGATGCTCTAGTAAGAGGACTCCTGATAGAGACGGATGTTCCTGATCACCGTTAGAGTAGTAGTCGCCTTCATAGACGTGGTGTCTAGGTCGAAATCTACCTTCATATGTTGCACGCGCCCACGGGCAGAGGGGTAGGTGGCAGGTGGTGACAGCCCTGTCCACTCGTACCAGCATTCCCCCACGTTCGGCCGCGGAATAGCGCTGATGCTGATATCGCTCGGCAGACCAAGTGCGTCAGTGGGCCTGAAGCAAGCAAGTAGTGGGAGAGTTATCTTTGCTTAGGGTTTCTTGCCTTAGACAAACCTCTCTACCTAAGCTACTCTTCATCTTATCATTCTGGAAGAACTAGTTTAGAGATCTCTTACACCTCCGTTCCCTGTAGAAATACGATACCCTGAATACTTTCGGGTGAAGGCTACAACGGTACTTTCGTGCGCTTGTGGACTTTTCTGCTAACGCTAAGAAGCGCCAACAAGCTTTCTGGCACCGTTGCTGGGGAACGGTTATTGTATTTATCTTCGAACCTAGTCCACCCGTGTGTCCTTGTGTTTTATCCAAAAAGAAAAAATTCTTCTATGTTCATGACCCTCCTTCATGAAGCCTATCTTTAAAAAAAATGGGCATTATTATTTTAAAATTGCATGTTCAAACTTTTGCACATGCACAAAAAGATTTTTATCTACTCTCTTATCATCTTCTCTTATTTTAGAAAAGCATTTAAAAAATCTTTTATTATTCTTGTTCTCTCTTTCAACAATATTGCCCTTTCAAAATTCAAAAAACAAAATATTTATCCTATGGACGAGCTCTTGTAGCCATCATCGAAGCCAACCATAGCTTCTAGCTTCAAAGCTTCGCCCAAGCTTTGGCGGTCAAGCTTATGACCATAAAGAAAGCACTACCGGGAGATACCCTGGATTATCTCAATAAAAGTAAGAACATGTGTTCAAGTTGGTATGCACCTTCGGGTATTCTTGGTCGCTAGCCATTTTAAGAAGAGATTGAGAAGAATAAAGGATGTACAAAGCTTGAGAACATAGGAGCGACATCAACAACACACCTTGATGATCTTGGGTGGTGAATAAACTCAAGAGGAGACCCTGACCTTGCACACTTGACTTTCAACAAAAGTCCAAGTGTGCGGGAGGATGGTACGAGTCTCACCTCAAGATCACCTTGGTTAAAAAAAAGATGTTGACTCTACCTTGCTAAAAAAAGAGAAAAAAAGGGGAAGTAATGAAAGGATCTAATTGGCCTAGAGGGGGGTGAATACGCGATTATTGATAACCTAAAATTTTCAGCTCAAAAGTGGAAGTTAAATACCAACCGGTAGTAGGACAAAAAGTAGCACCGGTACCACCTATAGTACAAAAACTAGTACTACCGATGCAAACTTCTGGTACTATCGGTGCCCTATGAAACTACGAAATCGAAAAGAAAATCAGAGTAAAATGAGCTGTAAATTCAGATCTAATTGTTACCACCCCCTTTATTTGTTGATGTTGGTGATGAAGATGTTGAACTTCTTGGACATTTTCACTGCACCAAATTGTAGATCGAGTCCTCTAACCTAAGAACTTGGGGATAGGGATGAAGAACACGAAGAACACAAGAACAAGAGTAGTCGATGCTACCACCACAGCAAGACACACGATTTAATCCGAGGTTCGGCAATCCCCACAAAGGAGTTCCTACGTCCCCGTTGTTGAGGTGACCACGAAGGCCCAACCACGAAGGTCTCCTCCCTCAAGCTACCACGAAGGTAAACTTGAGATACCCACTAAAAATCAAGGGTAGTACAACCACTTCGGGGTGCCTCATAAATGAATCAACATGGAAAACCACGAAGAATGCCTAGCCAGCTAGGGTTCCAAGAACCCAAGAGTAACAAACACAAATCAAGCCGGCAAGACGAGGAATCCAAGTGCTCAAGTTATAGATAGAAGTTCCCTCTCTCAAATCTCACTTCCCTAGCTCAATTCCTTGAGGGGATGAAGATTGGGAGCAAAGGGGGGAGAGAGAGATGAGCTGGTGCTTGGGAGAGCCTTTCTCGGGTGTGTGTGTCGCATGAAAGAATGAATAGGCAAGAGAGAGAAAGGAGAGAGGTGAGGGGTATTTATAGTGACTGTCCAAAACAACTACCGGTACTACCGATAGAAATCACCGATACTACTGGTACCTCACACAATATGACCGTTGTGGTGTGTCAAAACGTACAGGGGGTGACATACAGATACTACCGGTAGTAGGACCGGTACTACCAGTAGTAGGACCAGTACTACTGGAAGTAGTACCAGTACTACCGGAAGTAGGACCAGTATTACCCGTAGTACAAAAACTGCTCAACTGGGCACATTCGACTTGGCCTAGAAATATTGATTGCAACTTCCAGACTATAAGTCGATTAAAATTTGGTACTTCTGGTCATAACCAGTACTACCAGTCTACTATCGATAGTACAACAAATGCAACCTCGACCATTCAACTTTGTAGAAAAAATAGGGCCAGTACAACCGGTCTATAATTCATTTAAATCCGTTATTACCGATGACGACCGGTACTACCGGTCCAAGGACTGGTACTACCGGTAGTACATCAATAGCAACATCAAGCGTTCGACTTGACACAAAATAATAGGCCGTTACTACCGGTCTATAAGTCAATTATATTTGGTACTACTGGTCAGCCAGGTGAAGAAAGGGCCTTTTTCTAAGTGCAGTGAGTGCAACGGTGTCTCTCCAAACTCTCTAAAGATCAACATGAGCACTTTTAGACCTCGAATCACCAACCTAATTTATATCCCTCTTGATAGTACGGCGTTTTCTATAACTCAATTTTAAATATAAAAGGATAATCCGATTGAGGTGAAGCGCCTTCTATGGAAAAATTAAGGGTGCTTGTATCACCAAATATATTCATTTAAATCCTTTAATGGACTAACACCTGTGAATTCACTTGGATAACTTGTTAGTCCCTAATTTGATTGTCATTAATTATCTAAAACCCACTTCAGAGGTGAATGCACTTACAGGTAAAAAAAAAGAAAAAAAGAAAAAAGGAGAGGAGATTGTTAAAAAAATGAATATATATATTGGAGGGGAAAAAAAGAGAGAGCACGCTGGCTTTGAATGTGCTAGCTGACTTCACCTAGCATTGCTGTCATAAGCAAGAAGGGCTCACCTCCATGCCTTTGCAACAACTATCAAAGTCCATGGTCCATACACACTAAGTCATGTTTGTGTGGCCAAGCTTTGTACTTTCCCTGGACAGATCCATCATGTAAACAACACATCGTCAAGAGCGATCATCTACATCTGTTGTTGGTAAGTACTCCCAGTTATGCAAAGGTAATATTCACCAATTCGTTTACTCACTTTTGTCCCCATAGCCTGACCATGCAAATTCATGCTTCCTTTGTTTATGTTATATACTCTAGCTTGGGTGTTGTCACATAGGCATATGTGGCACATTCATGGGTCTTTTAATCTAAGCATGGTGCTTAGGTAAAAAGACCTTCTTTATTCAAATTCTGGCATGATGTTGGAATTTGATTAATGAGCTATGAGTTGTTATCATAAACAATAGAGGTAATTTGATATGGAGATAAGCCAAGGTCTATTTTACTTTGCATCATAAGTCTGACCTTGTTTGAGTTATGCGAGTTGGATGAATAAAAAAACTTAATAAAATAAATAGGTAATAAGTAAATAAAAATTATCATAATAAATTTTGGGCTCTCTAGGGTTCAACCTCGTAGAGCCCTTGCTTGTTTTATATTCTCTTTGTTTTTGTTTCTTTGTCAAAACTAAGAATAGGTATAAAAAATTATTACGGGGGAGATCTCTCAAGCACAACTAACACACCCTTCAAGATCTCCCCTAGATGTTACACAAACATCAAGCAAGTCATCATATAGAGGGACACGTCACATGACTTCCATGAACTCCTTCGTCTACACCGATGGTTTGTGCAATACCTCTTTCACTCCCTTGACCAACCATGACTCCATGCATGTCTTGAATCGCGCTTTGTTTAAAGATTCTTAAAGAAAAACAAAGGGGAGTCATGGTCGCAACTTTCCTTTTAGTCAAAAGCTTGCATGAGTTGTTCCTTCTACATTTGTCGTGTATGCAAGCCACTAACATGCAGGAGTTACTAATGAATGACTTGCTACATGACGACATGCTACTAAAAGTGACGGATCCAACCCATGCCTTGGTAGTCACCTGAGTTGTGGACCAAGCCACCGCAGTAACAACTTTGATGCTTCATCCATACATGTTGTTGGTACACACATTCAGGTATGTCAAGGTAATGTTGACCAACTCATTCTCTCGTATTTGTCTCCATGAAAATTTAACATCATGCTCTTCCCCTGTTCACGCCATATGCTCTGAGTTTGGGTGTATTCACGTGGGCACCCTTGTGGTATATCCATAGACTTTTTAATTTAAGCATGGTGCTTAGGTTAAACTAGCCTTCTTTAATCAAAATTGTGACATGGTTTTGAATTTTGATTAATGAACTTTGAGTTGTTGTCATAAATAGTGAAAGAAATTCATGTTGGAGATGAAGCAAGGCATGCCTTTCTTTGCATTTCTATCCTAGCCTTGTTTGAGTTTGAATAAAAGAGTCAACTTATGGTTCCCTTGTTCAAAAATGGATGAGTCTTATTTATCTTATGATGACTCAATTTTTAAGCTGGTAAGTTTTGGCTAGGAAGTACTGGTCACGCATCTTTTGAATTAAGCAAGGTGCTTAGTTTGAAGTTTGGATGCGGATCATGCTTCTTCAGGCTTGTTAATTTAAGCATGGTTCTTAGATTAAGTTGCCTACCTAGACTAAATTAGACATGGTGTCTATTGATCTTAGAACCAAAGCTGCTAGTATAGATTTTGGTTAATCTTATCGACTAACCCCTTGTAGAAATTTATCAACTTCATGAGGATAAGTCTTTGAGATGATACTAGAGACAAGCATTTCTTTGGTGAACCAAGCATTTCTTTGGTGAACCTTGAAAAGAAACAGATAATGATAAATAAAATCTTGATAAAGTAATATACCTTTCAACCCCAAGCTTTTTTGTCTTGTTATCTCAATACCACCATAAAATACCAGATTGGGGGAGTTACCTTGTATCTCACATTTATTTTTAAATTCTCCAACTTATAAAATCGTGAGATATGATTAATAAATTTATTTTCCTCTCTCATATGTGTTAAGATGTGTTAGTTTCTACCCTTGTTGAAATGATGAACAATTGCTCTGTCTTATGTTTCATCTATACCTATTTTATAATTGAGCTTTCTCTAAGATTTGAGTTTATCAGCTAAAAATGTCTCATCCGAAAAACTTGGACTAGTGGGTTGCACATGCTTGATCTTGTCTAAGTTATTGCCTGATATGATATGGTGACATGGGCTGCGCTATGACTTTGTTCTGAGTGAAACTTGACATACAGAGTTTTATTTTCAAAAACATTCAAAAACAAAAGTTCCTCGATGATTATAAATACCTACCAAGGCCATATGACATGTTTGAATTCTGCAAACCTTTTAGTCATATGCTGCTTGTGGAACATTGAGTTAGGTCAAATTGTTGTGACCTAAGTGAGATTATGGTCATGCACCCATGATTGAGATTCACATGCACCCACCAAATAAAGCCAACTCTCACCCCGAGAGTTGCGCACAACATGCACCTATCCATCCACCAAAAATATGCCAACTCTTACCCTGAGAGTTGCGCACTCTTCCACCAAATAAAAATGTCGATTCTTACCTTGAGAATCACACTTTTGTTATCCACCAAATAAAAATGCCGACTCTTATCCTGAGAGTCGCGCATTCATTTTCCACCATATATTTACTCCTCTCATTACCATCATGATGTCCCTCCATCCATAATTTCTTCATATGTCAGTAACGGATATGGGCTATGTCAAAAATAATCCATGCCAAGGGACATGAGAAAGAAAAAAAAGAAGAAAAAAACGTCCATGCCAAGGGGCATGAGAGATGCAATAAACAAACGGGAAAGAAAAAGTTCCAACTACCCGTTCAAAAAAAGGAGAAGAAGAAAACAATATGGATATATGATCTTATAGCCCATATCCCTCCAAAAGTTTTATTCCATCCAATAAAGGAGAGAGCCATGATGCATGGAGTACCAAAAATATTTAGAATTAGGATTTCACCATCTTTCATACTCCACACACTTGCACATCTCAATCAAAGTGTATGACTTGTATCTCCTTGTGGTTCGTTTTTTGACTTAGCAATATATTTGATGCAAGTATGCCCACCTTTATACCTGCCCAGAACTCCACTCATAAGCCTTAGTGGTAGGATATGAAAGGCAACATTACAATGCCTTTGGTGAGGTATTCATACACATTGAGTGATCGAGTGAATCATTTAAGGAACTTAAGTTTTCTTTTATAAAATTTTCAAAACCTCTGGAAAGATGGTTGATCTTGGGATGAATGATAAGCAATGCTTGTTGAACTGTTTTATCTTGCAATCACCCAAGATCTGAGATAGCTAAAAGGCCCCATTTGTTTTAAGATAATAGCAGGGTGGATAGCATGCTGATTATTCAAATTGCAATAGAAAACTTTGTTATAAACTTGGTACATTTGAAATATTATCGGCATTGTAGCAACTCCTGATCAACAACCATACTTAGCTATTTGCTCGGGACGAGCAAAGGTTAAGCTTGGGGGTCTTGTTGGCGGTCCTTATGGATCATTTATAACCACCAACTTATATCTAAAAGAAGAGAAACTATCATGCTTTAATATATAGACATATGCTATTAACAGAATTCCACTTGTACCCCTCGTGTTCATGATTTTGCAGGTTTATTAAAGGAAACAAGCGAAAGTGCACAACACAAATGAGAAAGCATAAAGGAGAAATACGAGTTTAGGAAATACGCAACCAAGAATAACAAAGAAGCCCACCTTTATTACATATCTGGGCTCATTCGTAACCATAGGGGCGGTCCAGGCCCAGAGGAGAACCAACCATGCGAAGACGGTGGCCGAACGGCCCCACCAGGGGGCGGCCGGTCCCAGGGTGGCCCCTCCCGGGCCCAGTTTTCTCAGGAGGTTCGTTGGATGGTTCCCTCCAGACGGTCCCACCTACGATCACTGCAAATAGAAAGTGTAAACCGCCCTTTGGAGGTCGGTTTGGATCCTTCCATGTGAGGATGATCCTTTTGCATAGAGCCCCCTCCTCTCAAACTATAAAAGGAGACCTCCTCCCTTCACACAAGCATTCATTCATCAACACAAAGAGGTCACAATGTAGAGAGAAAGAGCAAGCTCCATTCCATTAGCCTCTAGCTAAATTAGTATAGGGAGTGAGAGAGGAAAAGAGCTGGAGTAAGAGCAGAGTAGAAGCAGTTCTACCTTCGGGTGGACGAAGTGTCGGGCTTGTTGGCTAGCCGTTGGGCCTCATGTGGCATTCGACTTTCAAAACTTGTTATGGTGTTGCTACTGTTACATCTACCTTCAAAAAAAATTAATTCAATGGTCGCATCATCTATTTTAATCAGACTTTTCAGGAAAATGGCATCTAGCTAGGGCCATCTATTATTTTGGCGACTGATCTTAATGTTTGACCTAATGGTTTGCTAGTATAAATGTTATAGTCTAATGGATACAAGGATGAACTTAGACAAAAGAAAACATGAATATCAAATTATCAACACCTAAGGATGGTAGCGGATCAGGTTCGGTGCTGATATCCACGGGTTTCGGGTCCTGCAGGTTCGGGTTTGGTGATGATTTTTCACCCATTGTTTTCGGGTTCGGGTTCGGTTTCGGGTTTGGTTTCGGGTTTAGTTTTTCACCCATGGATATCCAATGGATATCCGAAATAAATCATTTGGAATTAAAACTCATGTTTTGTAATATGTTAATAATAACTTATTTAATTAAATTATTAAATTTATTTAAAGTTGACCCATAAAAATATTTATTATTTGTTGCCTCTTGTTTATACATGTGAATATGTGTATATATATCCACGGGTTTCGGGTGTCCATTCGGGTTTTGGATACCCGTTCGGTTTCGGGTATCCGCGGGTTTGGTTTTGGTGATGAATTTTCACCCGAATCGGTTTCGGGTTTCGACTTCGGGTTTCGGTTTTGGGTGCACGGAGACTCCACCCGATTCGAACCTGACCTGTTGCCATCCTTATCAACACCTAAAGCAAGGTTTAGGAGTTGAAACAAAGACCATAGCATAGCGAAGACAAGAAAGGAATCTAATCTATACCTATCTATAAAGAGGCAAAATTTCTCCACCTTTTTTTTCTTTCACCTCTCCGTGTCCTATATGTTTACGGTTAAAAAACCATAATCTTTCCCTAATACTTAATTGAAGAAATTTCTCTCCGCCAGAAACTTTCTGTCCGCTAGCCCAACTGTTGCCTTAGTCTGTCCGTTCATATAGGAAAATAAATACCCGAAGCCCTCCCGTCTGTATAAGAAAACAATACCAGAGCCCTCCCGTCCGTAGAGAGAAAAAGAGAAATAAAAAAAGCCGGCCCTCCAGTCCGCACATTAAAATAAAAATTAAAAATAATAATAAAAATAAAGAAAATAAAATAACGAAATAGAAAAAAAAAGTGTGACGGTTGTTTTGCAAAATCAATATAGCAAAGATAATTTTGCAAAGCCATGACAATTTCGCTACATATTATACGCAATGTTATAAGCCGTTCAAAGAGTAGTGAGTGAGTTCATCATCTAATTCGGAAAGGAGTTGTTGCCAATAATAGAAAAAATAGAGGATTCCACATAAAAAAATTGATGCAGTAAAATTTTATCTCAAAATATATATACAACAAATGATATAGTAAAAGTTTTGTAGGGTCGCGCCTAGGACGTTTGATGGCCGCATCAGATTATTTTGGTACGGGCTGCGGTTGCCTGGTTCCCACATGGCACGGACTGCCCTGAGGTCCCAGCTGAAGAACTCTGCCACACTCAAACAAAGCGACCAAGGAGGTAGTGGCCGAGAGCAGTACGGACCACAACGGTGAAGAGATTGTCATAGCGGGCCATACCGATCGTGCAAAGAGTACCTGAGTGAGTTCGCAATCTACTTCAACAAGAAGTTGGTGGCAAGAATAGGAAAAACTTGAGTGTCCCAACTGAAAAAATGGATATAGTATGATCTCAAGATATTTACGTAAACTTCAAGGATCCCAATACAAAGTGTTTTGTTAGTTGCTTGTGTTTTCAAAAAAATGACAAAAAATATAAAATCCATATAAAATCAAAGTCAAATCTAAAATTTCTAATTCAAACTTTGTTAAATTCCTTCTAACCATAGAGTGTAATCGTGTGTGAAATGAAATCTTGAAAACCCTAAGGGCATATAAAAAACCATAGATAGTATGCTCCAAAGGCAATTTGAAAAGTTATAAAATTTATAAAAAGTTATCAATACAAACCAGCGGGACTGGAAGAGACTTAATATTAGGGTTATACTTAATCTGTAACATAAGATTGATATAAAGATGAATTATTTTGAATACGATATAAAAATCTAAATACATTTGGAAATAGTTTAAGTTCCCAGTGAAAAAATATTTGACAAGTTTTTATTATTTTCTAAAAATGATGAAACTCATTGATGTGGACAAAATTTGTAGCGGCACGGATATTTTGTCTCTTTATTATTAGGCATCGATTATGACTAGATACACAATAAAAACAAGTAATATTTGTAAAAAAAATTAATATGTCTTATAATTTAAATATAGGGAGTATTATAAATTGTATGGGCAAATTTACTAGTAATAATTAATGGTGAAAATTTTCCACCCCTGTTTTGTCCGCTCCGTTAATTCTGACCGCTCCTGTCCGCGCAGCCTCTCCGCCTGTCCGCTAGCCCCTAATTTTTCTGTCCACCCCGCCTTCTCGAGTCAGACTCGCTCACGTCACGTCTCCTATCCCAAAGAATATAAATCAATAAATCGATTTCTTCTTCCTTTGTTCGATCACAGTAAATCGAGAACTCCACGGTTTAAGTGGCCAAGGAGAAGGAGCATCAAGATAGAGCGCTGATCTGAGCAGGCGGGGTGGCGCTCGAGACGCGAGGCGTGGCAGGAAGTGGAGGAGCGGCCGAGAGAGTAGTAACGGGAAAAAGGACGAGCGGGACTTGTCGGAGTTGAAGAAGTGCGGCCACCAGAGTTTCCGGAGATGGGGAAGAAGTTGGCGAGCTCCGCCCGGCCGCTGCGCAGGTGAGTGTCGCCCCGCCGTGTCATAGGCGAGGAAGCTCCGCCTGGCCGCTGCTTCTGCGAGCGTGCGGGCGAGCTCCGCTGGCCGCTGCTCCCGTGAGCGCCCTCCCACCGCGTCGCAGGCGAGCTCCGTCGGCCGCTGCTCCTGCGAGCGCCGTCCCGCCGCGTCGCAGGCGAGCTCCGCCCAGCCGCTGCTCCCGCAAGCGCAGTCCCGCCACGCCGCAGGCGAACACGCGGGCGAGCTCCGCCCAACCGCCGCCCCCGCGAACGCCGCCCCATATCCACACGAGCGCGCTGTCGTGTTCACCAGGGAAGGAGACGAACAGCCTGTTCGCGTGAGGGTAGGAAGGAGTCAGACTCACGATTGGGAACTGGGAAGAAACAAGGAGAGGAAGGAGAAAAAATAAAAACATGATAAATGGATCCCAACTGTTAGTGACAGATGAACATATATAGATTATAATTAAAAAAATGGCGGTGAATAAATCTCTTTCATATTGAGGATAAAAATAAATAATCTTATAAAATAGTAACAAACTATCTTAATATCCAAATGACGTTAAAAAAATATTGGCTGCAATTTATTCCAAATAATAAATTATACGTCCAAATATGTCTTGGACACAGTCGCTTGACACATTGCATATTCATCAGGGGATGGTGAGATCCGTTGGATCATAATCAAACATGCAGTAGTCGTCTTCGACCTCCCAACACGCCTGGTTTTCTTCTTCCTCGCTGGTGGCCATACTCTCGTCCTTGTGCTCGCTCCGGAAAGAGGAGGAAGCCTACCACACCAAAGCCTCCACCGCCACTGGAGCTGGACCAGTCGGAGCCTCAAATCGACGCAGGTGGGGGTACGGGGAGGTAGTTGGTCGTGGGCGTAGGTGTAGGGAGGAGCTAGTCGTACGCCAAAGACAGAGGGAGAGAGAGAAATGGGGAAACGTCACGGTGGAGCAAGTTTGCGAACGGGGCGTAGAAGGAGGCCTCCGTTGATTTTGGCGGGTGACTGATAGATAAGCATGTCGCCTGATGTTGAGTATTTCTCAATTGTGTTTAACCGACGAACACGCAAGAGTATAAATATTATGACACTAAATTAATATTAATGTGACTTGTATTTTGTAGATAATAGAGAAACACGTACTGTGTTTTGAGTTGTAGTAATCAATGGTGGAATGTGAGGTATGAGGAAGGTGAGGTGATTATTTGAGCTGAATTAAATCTATTGACTTAGAGATATTATTGCTTCTTTTCTTCCGTTGTAACGCACGGGCATATTTGCTAGGATATCAAATACAAGAAGCTTGGACAATAGTAACCGCAAGCAAGCACCAGATCGAATCCTCAGGTGGGCATTGGAAGGCCTGCACCGGACAAAGGAGCAGTGGATAAGGTGATCAGTCCAATCATCTATAGAACTCATCATCAGAAATCTCCTATTACACCTATCTATCGCTCTTATTACATTGGCTTCGTCGTTCCTTCATCTAATCAAGCCTATGCTGTCAGGCAGGGCCATGTGTAGCACAGGCACACGGCAGGAACAAGACGCAACTATTTTTTTGGATGATGGTTGGGGACGATCCTTGTTCATCAGCACTCGTTGTTACAACAAATAGATAATTCTTTACGTGCACATTGACTGAGCAAAAACACACCTTTTTTCTTTTGAGAAAAGCAAAAAAAAAAACTCAACTATTGTAACCGAAACCCCTTTTCTCCCAAAAGTGGCCCATCTCCCTTCAACGTAGCATAAGCCCAACATGCCAATCAGGCCTAGTTATTAAAAGAGGCCGAGATTTGGGCCTAACCCTTACACATCAATACCACCTTCTCAGTATAGCACGCTAACACAAAATCGATTTTAAGGGACATGCCATAAATTACATTGGAAGTACAGTAACTATACTAGTGGGTGTAAATTGTCCCAATATCTTTGAATTTGCTTAATCTAGCACAGGAAGTTATTATTTTGATGCGTAGACGGTCCAAAGACCCGGCTTCCGTTCGTATGCTACACTCGAGCTCGTATTGCAGCATCGGCTCACCTACGTACTTGCAGCTTGGCCCAAGTCATGTGGTAAAGCCGTCAGGTTTTTCTTTTATGGTCAGCTCGGTTGGACTCAAAGCCCAGACTCACATAGGACGACGTAAGCCCATGAGCTCCTAAAAACAAGGACCACGACGCTGTACACAGCTCGCTTGACGGCATGACGGAACCGATGCCAAGATCAACACAAAGTGGAGCACGTTGTCGCCGAAACGAGGTAGGGCTGCGGCAAATCAACACAGATGGCAGTGAGCAATGGAGCCTTGTCGCCGAGATCCCGGCGTTGATCCACCTCAATATGGTCAGTTTGCATCTGTTATTTGCATCTAAACCATGCATCCGTTGTTTGCATCTAAACCACGTCATGTGAGACAAATCAATCAAATATATAAAGAGGAGTATCATCGTTGTTTGCCATGCAATTCGTATGAACTATGCTTATTTGGAGTACAAGTAGCAGACTCATGATGAGTATACTCGCAGCCTTTAGATCTGTATAAAATTTACCATGGAACACATCTATGCTAGGTGCTAATTTTGATTTTTTATTCAGGTGTACTGTAGTATTTATGGACTGATGCAGAGTATATTATTGATTGCAGGTGATCATGATGGTCACTTCAGTGTTGAGATACATCATGTAGGATTTTTTTTTTGGACTTGGCAACAAAAGGACATATATGGACAACAAGATAGATTGGTTTGATTTTTGCAACAGTGACACATGGTCCCTCTTGTATGTCCAATACTTTTTGGAGATTATGAACTGTAAGAATGCTATAGTTGCAAAAGTTCATTGGTGTGAGCCAAAAAAGACAGCGGCTGATGGATTGAGAAGTTTGAGGTGTGATGCTGATATCATTGCAATGATAAATGAGAGTACTACTTGCAAGAACATCTTGTTGTACGTCGACCGTTCAAATTTCTAAAGACAACAAAATTTTCTGAAAAGGCAGAACAGGGACGTTGCACAGGTTGCTCGTTTAGATACGATTGGCCAAGAGAGGAAGTCTACTTTTGTTGAGGGGACAAGCACAAGTTACCAAGAAGGCAATGAGATAGAAGATAGTGGTGAGAGGGAATTAGGTGCAGATTCAGATGCCGATTCTCATTTTGTTGACAATGACTATGAGTTTGATGAAGAGAAACCTGACGGCTTCACCACATGACTTGAGCCAAGCCGGAAATACGTGGCTCTACTTCTGTGTACAAGTAAGCCGATGCTGCAATACGAGCTCCTTCGTAGTATATGAACGGGACCTAGGTCTTTGGACCGTCTACGCACCAAAATGACAAGTTCCTGTGTTAGATTAAGCAAATTCAAAGATGTTGAGGCAACTTGCACCCATTAATATAGTTCTTGTACTTTCAATGTAATTTACTCTTATTAGAACCTTCTACCCAAATATTAGCTTGTAAACTTCAAAGGCGGTTGATTCATTTACGGAGGTTCGATAAATTCCTTCTGCAAAAAAAGTTGATTAACAAAAATAGGATAGATTTGGAACGAAAAGAGTATGTAATTGCCCAATTGGGGCTTCAAAAGAATATGCAGCAGAATATACCGAGAGACGTGACATGGACCCAACATCATTTCTACGCGTCCCGACAAGTCCAGCCTCGGGACAGCTACATACCAACAGAAATTACTGCATCTACTGATTTACTATTTGCCAAAGGGTGAAGCACGTACAACATGTGAATGGTAGTGAAGACCTCTCATGAAAATGGGCAAATCAAATCTAGAAAAATAGCTCGTGAACACTTAGCATGTGTATTGTTTCTATGTCAAACGGAAGACTCCCTTCAGCTAGAAATTTACTCAGATCCAAAGCATTTTATTACTGTGTAATCGGCGGAGGAGTAATACGGTAATTAAGGTGGGGATAATGAATCTCGGTCAATATCAGATGTATATATAGGAGGGCGTCATAATATCTACTCCAACTGCCCAATATCAGATGTATATATCAGTTTTTCTGTTCTTTGGGCCGAAAACTTGATATTGGGCAGTTGGCTTCCGGTTCATGTGCACCTGTGTAATTAAAAATAACATAATTCACATATTCCAAATTACAGATTACAAATCACAAATTACAGATCATAAATTATAAGTCATAGATTACAAGTCATAAATTACAAATCACAATAGATAATTTTTTTCTATAGAAAGACAATTAACAATTTTTTTGAGCTAGCACAATCACAGAGTGAATCACGGAATGGGCTGCTGTTGGGCCTGCGCGCCTTTCCATGGGCCGAAATCACAAGTCACCGGAAGAGAAAAGGAAAAAGTTTATTTTGCCTCCTCCAACTATCACCAAAGTCTGATTTTGCTCCCTCAACTCTAAAACCAGACAAATCACCTCCCCTAACTTTTCAAACCATGCACTTTACCTCCCTGGAACGGTTTTGAAGGCGGTTTTACTACAGTAACTGTGGTTTTGTCTTTTTATTTTTTTATTTATTTCGGCTAATTCTTTAAAAAATCATAATAAATCATAGAAAAATCATAAAATAGAAAATCTAATTTTGTTGGACTCTACATGAGTTGATCTATACAATGAATATATAATATATTATACTTTAGTACAAAGTTTTTGCTTTGAAGGTTTTGTCTTTTTCTTTTTTATTTATTTGGCTGAATATTTGAAAAATCATAGTAAATCACTGAAAAATCATAAAATAGAAAATATAATTTTTTTAGACTCCACATGAGTAGATATACATAGTGAATATATAATATGGTATGCTTTAGTATAAAATATTTATAGAAGCTACATATTATTTGTTCATAGCTGCAGCTTCTATAAAAATTTGTATTAAAGCATATCATATTATATATTCACTGTGTAGATCTACTCATGTGGAGTACAAAAAAATTAGATTTTCTATTTTATGATTTTTCAGTGATTTACTATGATTTTTCAAATATTCAGCTAAATAAATAAAAAAGAAAAAGACAAAACCTTCAAAGCAAAAACTTTGTACTAAAGCATATATATTATATATTCATTGTGTAGATCTACTTATGTAGAGTCCAACAAAATTAGATTTTTTATTTTATGATTTTTCTGTGATTTACTATGATTTTTCAAAGAATTAACTGAAATAAAAAAAATAAAAAATAAAAAAGACAAAACCACAGTCACTGTAGCAAACCGCTATGTACTATAGCAAAACCGTCTTCAAAACCGCTCTAGGGAGGCAAAGTGTATGGTTTGAAAAGTTGGGGGATCCCCCAACTATCACCAAAGTCTAGTTTTGCTTCCTCAACTCTAAAACCGGACAAACCACCTCCCCAACTTTTCAAACCATATACTTTGTCTCCCTAGAGCGGTTTTGAAGACGGTTTTGCTACAGTGACTGTGGTTTTATCTTTTTTATTTTTTATTTATTTCAACTAATTTTTTAAAAAATTATAATAAATCATAGAAAAATTATAAAATAGAAAATCTAATTTTGTTGGACTCTACATGAGTAGATCTATACAATTACAAAGTTTTTGCTTTGAAGGTTTTGTCTTTTTTTATTTGTTTGGCTGAATATTTGAAAAATCATAGTAAATCACTAAAAATTCATAAAATAGAAATCTAATTTTGTTGGACTCCACATGAGTAGATCTACATAGTGAATATATAATATGGTATGCTTTAATATAAAATATTCATAGAAGCTACATATTATTTGTTCATAGCTACAACTTCTATAAAAATTTTATATTAAAGCATACCATATTATATATTCACTGTGTAGATCTACTCATGTGAAATACAACAAAATTAGATTTTCTATTTTATGATTTTTCAGTGATTTATTATGATTTTTTAAATATTTAGCCAAATAAAATAAAAAATAAAAAAACAAAACCTTCAAAGCAAAAACTTTATACTAAAGCATACTATATTATATATTCATTGTGTAGATTTACTCATATAGAGTCTAACAAAATTTAATTTTTATTTTATGATTTTTCTATGATTTACTATAATTTTTCAAAGAATCAGCCGAAATAAATAAAAAATAAAAAAGACAAAACCACAGTCACTGTAACAAACCACATGAACTATAGCAAAATCGTCTTCAAAATCGTTCTAGGGAGCTAAAGTGCATAGTTTAAAAAGTTAGAGAATATGGTTTATCCGGTTTTGGAGTTGAGAGAGCAAAATCAGAATTTGGTGATAGTTGAGGGAGGCAAAGTAGACTTTTTCTTAGAGAAAACTACTTACATGTAGGCCGCATGGGCTGCTGTTGGGCCTGCGCTCATTGCCACGGGCCGAATTCGCGAGTACGGAGGTGGAGCTAGTGGGTGGTCAGCGCATGGCTGGGCACCGACCTAGTCGGCACCGAAGATTCCTGCCTGAAACGTACGACCACCTTGCCCTATATATTTCTACTCCCAATACAAGCCAACACTTGGTACTATTGCTTTTTTTTTTTTGCGAGCAACACTTGGTACTATTGCTAACTTCTTCACGTCACAAACACACAACCACATTTTCTGCAACCACATTTTCTGCAACGTGTTTGAAGCAGTGGTTTTGCTTCACCTATAAGTTACAGCCATCTACGCATGAACAAAGCAAAGACTTTTCAGTATTATTAAGGTCCGTTTGGATCACAGGATTTTCATAGGAAATTTGAAGGAAACCAAAGCAGAGGAAAGGAAAGCAAATTAGCTGTTTGGAACACAGGAAAACACGCCTTCCTTTTCTCTGGAATCCTGTAGCTCCTTCACAATTTCACAGGAATAGAAACATCCAGTCCATGCGCTGGTTTTCTCCACTTCGCTGAAGTTCGAGGCACATTGCCGCTAACAGAGTTGGAGAATGAGCGATTAGCCAGGCCAAAATACAATGCGAGCTTGCTCCAGCCAGGCATATGCTGCCACATGTCCATACCACTCGAAGCTTCAGCTCACGGACACGAGCTCCTATCCAACTAAAAAGTATAAGAATGAAAACAAAACAGCCGCCGGGTATTAATTAGTACATTATTATGTGTTTTTATAAAAATTATCCTTATGTGTTAATTACCTTTTATCATCGTATACTTCGCAATTCATGTGTTACAAACGTCTCCTATTTATTTCATGCATTTTTTCTTTCCTCTGTTTTATCACTACACACTCATCTCAATCCTACGTTTTTTTCATGTTCCTATGTTTTCAATTCCTGCGTTCCAAACATGCTTTATAATTTCAGTTAAAACACGTCATAAACAGCTAGAATATATCCTCGGCACACACAAGCGGAGGTGCACCAGATCGGATCTAACACTAGTGTCAGCTAGTGGAAAGGATATTCTAGCAGGAAAATGCTACGAGCAAATCTTAATATATTTAATTTACACAAGTCCTCTATTAATTATTACTAATAATCCTGAGAAGGAATATAATTATCAGCTAAGGTGCAGTAAATAACCAGATCGGATCTGATTAACAGCATTGTCAACGAGAAAAAGGGTATTCTAGTTGAAAAACAGGTACGAGCCAAGAGAAGTCAAATCAAATTAAGCAAATATAATAAAACTAGTAATGTATGCCATAAAAAAAGATGAAGGAAGGTTTTCTTTTTCAAAAAGAAAGTGCCCTAACCTTTGAGTTAATAAAACATTAAACTCGCTGACCACAACTTTCACCTAATTAGTGGAAACAAAATACACGTTCCATCAATAAAATCAGTACATAAGAGAAATATATGTATATATAATTTAAGCCAGTATGGAAATAAAACACACACGGCCATATATCAATCACTACGGCAGACGCCTGCTTCGTCGAGTGTCAAAGACACTCGGCAAAGCCTTTGCCGAGTGTCGTACTCGGCGAAGAGGTGTCCGGCAGCGAAGCTCTCGGCAAAAAGTTCTTCTCCGAGTGTCGTATCTCGAGCACTCAGCAAAGAAAAGTAGCCGTTACGGCCACATGCACGTTAACGGCCCTCTTTGCCGAGTGTCAGGTTGGGCACTCGGTAAAGAATTTATTTATTTATTTTAGAATATTCTTTGTCGAGTGCCAGATTGGGCACTCGGCAAAGAAATATGTTTTTTTTTAAAAAAAACTCTTTGTCGAGTGCCACAGCCTGGCACTCGGCAAAGAAAATATTTTACAAAAAAAAAATCTTAGGTGCTAATTCATTAATGGAACTGGAATCCCTAGAATTTGTACTAATTAGCATATATGACAGCCCTCTCCGACTCCTAATTCTCTGTCCTAGTTAAACGGAATCAAATTTACCAATTCAACATGTTGAACGCTAGCAAAGTGTGAAGCAAAAGACCCAGTAACCTAGAATACAAACGGAACACATGCATGGTTCCAATGCAACTTCCATGAAAGCACATGAGAATAAATTTATAAATCAACAGATTAGGTGACATAATATTTGTCCGTATTACCAAAAAGAGGGGTAGCAAGAATAGAAGGGCGAGAGAGAAAAAAAATGTTAGTAGGAAGGAAGAGACTGACACATGATGTGTTCTTTTCATAAACTCGGTTGTTGTAACAGTCAATCAAAACAACAACTCATTTCGTTTTGAATGCAACATGCGCGCCACGCAACGCTAGAGACTTGTGTGACATGGCCGTGCTCGCTAATCCTAGTATCTATCTCACCTAATTATTGTTTACGAACCCTGGTTTACTGTCCTGAGCAGCATCAAACGTTTAGATCAAGTAGATGACGAAACATAATCTCAAAGGTCAAAGTATGTCAGATTTAGATGGTGAAAATGACTTCTTGTAAAAACAAAAACTTACAACAAGGTATTGACAAAAAGTGGGGGAACAGGAATAGAAGGGCCACATAGAGGGAAAAAGTAGGAAGGAAGAGGTTGACCTAGCTAGCTGTATATGATTATATGATTTGCAAACACATTTGTACATAGTGGGAAGGTAGCAGATTATGATGAATAACTGTGTAATGTGTTAGCGGTAATATAATAAACAAGGGCCGAGAACATTTGATGCCTATATTCATGGATTTAAAATACTATATATAGTGATATTTTTTATTTCAATTTTGATGAATGTGGATTGCCACACTTTTCTTAAAAAAAACAGATGATTGCACTCGTAGATGCTGTAATTAAATTCCATAGATGACATCATTTCTTCTGAATAGTCTTCTTCTTTAATCCTGATCCACAATAACTTGCTGAGAAATGATGCACAAAATGTTGTCTCCATAGCCATAATATACATTCTAGACAATCATTAAACTTGATGATTGCCCCCAGAATTTGATATATTTAGGGCCAAAAAGGCCTTTGGGTGCTTCAAGAGCCAGGTTCTATAGGATGAGAGATAAGAACTACCCTAGTAAACTTCTCATTTTTTTTATAAAATAAGCCATGCAAACATAGTCTTTGCTGTTTAGTTAGGAATCCATATCTCATAGATGTTGATCACCATATCTAGACTCCCCCAGGTGGAACCTCAAAGACACATTGCACTAAAATATAACGAAGTATTATTATTTTGTCCATGCATATCCGAATCATTAGACATTTTTTTGTCCAACATGCTTGTAATGAGATCTCACATTGCTTAAGTTAAGAAGCAAGATGATAGGTTTTTTTTTTTTTTTTGCAAATGTCCTTGCCGATGTGGCGATCGATGTGGCTTTATCTCTACCTTCTTAATTTTGTATGCGTCACTAAGTACTATGTAATTAACTTGAACATAAATGTTTAAGGGAAACACCCTTATAGGTATATATATATGGAGCTATGTTCAAGATTCTTGATGATCTATTATCGATCAGTAATTATTGGGAACGGTTATGTCAATTAATTGCTGTTATCATAGGGCCCAAGCATTTTTTTGAGTAATAGTTATAGGATTTTGTAAAAGGCGCATATATATAGTTATCTCAATGTCAAGTGTGTTTAGTTCAATAGTTGTCTGATTAGGTCACTTAGTTTTCTTAGCACATCCAGTCCTTTTAGCGTGTGGCTTTTGCGTATGCACTTTTCTTTGCATCATTTTCATGTATGCAAATGGCTTGTAGGAGTTGATCATATTCAGATATCTATGTGGTAGATCCATTGGCTAGCCAGTGAATAAAGAACCGTAGATCGAGTAAACATGTTCTGGCCTGCTATTAGTTTTCTCCGATGCTAAACCTGTGGTGGACAGGATAGGGACACATCGTGTGTGTATACATCTGCAGTAGTAATAAAGAACATGTACCTTTTGTTCAGTTCTTCTGATGCGATTTGACTAGCATCAATGGTCACACGCGGCTTAGTATAAATTAGAATTAGAATAGTTGAAAGCAACTTGTTAGTACTAATTAGTAGTGGTAAGTACTGTGGGCAGGATCTCCAGAGAGCGTAATATATATATATATTCATTTGAGCCACCAACAAGTGGGTTACTAGTTAATTCAGATACAGAGACATATATATTTAATATAAAGTTTATATTTTACAATTAGATAAAGACAATGACTAAATGCCAGTCTCAGTGAAGGCTTCGTCTAGATTCTCATGTGGATAAAAAATTAAAAATCATCGTCACAGCTATCAAACACAAAAGTTTCAACTGAATAAACTTCGCGTCGGTCCATACAAACCATAAATCTGGAGATACACACACATGGAGTAACTACACCCTAGGAGTCAGAAATAAGTTCTCATAATCTCATTATTATAATACCATTATAGTTGTATATAAAATAAGTATACCATTATACCACCAAACTTTATATATTTTTGTATACTTAACATTCATACTATCCTGCATGAGCTAATATGATCACATACTCCATATACATATATTTTGCCCGGCCTAGATATACACATGGGATTTGTCATGGGAATAAGAATTTTTTTCCGTATTTTCAAAAATTAAACTATGAATAGGTAAGTTAGCTACCTCTCTAATCAAGCAATCATCTTCTAATCATGAGGATGCTAGCGTGTATATCTCTCTTAGTCTGTTATATACTATATTTGAGAATGATGGGGGAGTATATTTTTAAATTTTAAGCTCGTCACATGCCTACTAGCTTAATTCCATGCTATTTATATAATTCCATGCCATTCTATATATATGGTATTTGTTTGTACCATTGCATGAATATGGCCCATGCCTCTGTATCGGCAGGGATTGTCAAGATGTCATTCTCAGTGGAGCGATGGTAGTGGCTTGCTTGGAGCTGTCAGTGGTGCCAAATAGGCAAAGGGAGGCAGTTTCGTCCATTTTGTCTCGACTGCGTGTGTATTGCGTGGACGAGTGCAGACGAATGCCGCTTTTGCTGTTTGTGTGCATACGAGGGCGAAACGGATTTTGCGTGGTTCTGCACGTTTCGCTTGCTTATCATTTTACACCAAAGGATGCATTGCAAGACCTATAAGAAAATTCTATCGACAGATTTTTCAAACATGACGCATACATTTTTGCGGGGAAGACGCAACATTTCAACCTTGACTAGCTTTGTCTTGTTTCCCGACAATATTTGAACAACTTTTTTTTGCATTTGAATATAGTTACTACTTACCACTCCCTTAGTTCACAATTACAAGTAGTTTTGACATTTTTTCATATATAGATCATGTTTAGATATATAAAAAAATATGTACCAAGAAATTTCAAAACTACATATAATTTGGAATTGAGGGAATAATTGCTAAAAAGTCGAAAGATTATTATGAAATTTTACATATATAAGGTGTGTCGCTGGTTTTCTACCGCAAAGTTGCCAGACCACACCACATTTGTGTCTAACTTGTCGCAGACACGACAAGGCACGACTATGGTAGCGTATCTCAATTTTTGCGCCACATGTTGTCAAAAGCTTTTGCGAGCAAACCATGTGCGCCGCAGTTTAAAGCTTTTGTGAGCAAACCGTGTGCGCCGCAGTTTTAAAGCTTTTGCGAGCAAACCGTATGCGCCTCGGAGTTTTAGAATTTGCTGTGTCTAACATGTGCCGGACACGACACGACATGACTATGGTAGCGTATCTCAATTTCTACGCCACACATTGTCCAAAGCTTTTACAAGCAAACAATGTGCGCAGCAATTTTAAAGCTTTTGCGAGCAACCAATGTACGTCGCAATTGTAAAGCTTTTGCGAGGAAACAATGTGTACCGCATTTTTGGTGGCTATGCGAGCGTACACACAAGCCAAACAGGCCGATAATATACCAACTGTGATTTAGGAAATTGGGAGTAGTATTGTTGTGATTCTCCTACAACAGAAGTACTTTCGAGTAGTGTCATTAAGGAAGATAAATTTGGTGCGAAACGTCTAAACTCTACGAGGGCGTCATTAACCGCATGGGGGCACTGTGAGTTTGGACTTTGGAGTTTAGAAGACTTTGCGCGAAGGTGAAATATCGGGAGCACAAACAAATAATTGTTTACTCCTTTATGCAAAGAAAGTGTTCATAAAAAGCAAAGCAAATCTGAATCTTTACAATAATATACTGCCGAGTATTATATTGTATTATATTATATTACTCCGTATTAGATTAGTGCTACAAGTATACTATTTTCAGATGTTTGGATCCCAATGATCTCAAACCGAAAAAGGCGCCAGCCACTAATCTAGGACGAACAGAATGCCAGGACCAGTGCCAGCACTGCCAGCTCACTCACCCGATGCACTGCATCAGCAGGACCAGTACAGTGAGCAGCTTTTTTTTAATGCCTCTTGTCTAAGTATAAGTATAGCATCTGCTCATACGTACGCACATCTCACTGCTCTACGCAGGCACACCACACGCTACATGGAGACTGTTTATTTGGGATAAAATCCCGGTGAGACACCCGCCGATCCGAGGGATCGAACACGGGCGGGCAGCGCTCCCACCGAGCTCGTGACGACTCCTCAAAACCAGCACGCGAATGAACTTTCACTCGTGTTGGATGAGTTTTCAGTTGAAGTGCCAATTCCAATTTGTTGTTCTTGCGGTGGGCTCCTCACCTACTACCTCCCGCAGGTACTCCCGTCCACAGCTCTTCCTGCACCTTCCTCTTTTATCAACGTGCGGAGCCGCAGAGCAGCCTGCTCCTCTGCTCTCTCTCTTCCTCCCCCACCTCTCTCTCTCTCTCCACCATAAATCATTTCTCAGCGGCCTTCTGTCTTCCGGATTACTGTGGATTTGCCAAACGGACGGCGGCCCACATCGCTGCTTGTCCCCCGGGGGTGGCCGGCCACTGTAGCATCGAAGCTTGTTCTTGCCGGGGTTTTGGGGCGGGTGAAAGAAGAAGAAAGATTGGGGTTTTCTTGCTCCTGGGTATCCGTCCAGGTTCGTCTCTCCGTGTGAAGTTCCTGAGATTGGCTGGAGTCAAGATTTTCGGCTCGGCGGTCGGGAATCCTCGCTTCTGACTCTGATTTGGGTATTCTCGTTCTTGATTCCTGGTTCTTGGGCCGAAGCTTCGTCTTGTTCTTGCCGGAATCGAAGGGAAAGAGCTCCGTTTTGGTTGCGACTTCTCTCTCAAGATTTGAGGCGGCATTCGGATTTCGGTTACCAGTGCTTGGTTTTTCTTCCAAGATTCGCTGTTTGGGTGGACCGAGGTGACCGTCCGTCTCCGCCGCCGCCGATGTGCTGATTTGAAGTGGAATTTCAGTGAGCGGGTTCAAGAGTTGTTCCTGGCCCTGATTCTGGTGGTTTAGTTTACTGGTGCTCTATCTGGCAAGTTGAGAGGTTCCATTTTCTGTTCATGCAAGCCTGCAAGGGGGAAGTCAGTCACTTTCGGCCATTGGGGAGCTGTCAGCCGTGAGGTGTTGAGGTGGGATTGTGACCTCAAGGTTGAAGGAGATGCTTATGGCGTCGATGTCAGACAGCGAGACGACAAACCGGGGCAGTATGTGGGAACTGGATCAGAACCTTGATCAGCCCATGGACGAGGAGGCCAGTCAGCTCAAGAACATGTACAGAGAAAAGGTACCATTTTGATCCTTGTTGTCATCGTTTCTAGCTTAGTTTAGTCTCTGTGTACATCTGAAAGAAACACGGTGGTCCTTTGATATGAAATTGTGAACACTACAGCATTCTATTGAGGGTTTATAGGGGACCTTTTCAATATAAAAGGATATCAGAAACTGTATATAATATGTGCTGTTACTGCTATTTTCCTATTGCAGAAACAATATTCAGATTCTTACAACTTGTTCTGTCCATTCGTCTGAAAGTGCCACTATAGCTGTGCTCTGTGCCTCTTGTGCTGCTGGACCTTTAACTGTGTTCTTACTTCTTAGTAAAGAAAAGACTAACTTCATCTTTAATTCTGTTCATGCAGAAATTTTCATCAATTCTGTTACTACGGCTCGCGTTTCAAAGCCTTGGGGTAGTATTTGGTGACTTGGGTACATCACCATTGTATGTTTTTTACAATATCTTTCCACATGGTGTTGACGAAGATGAGGATGTAATTGGAGCTCTGTCCTTGATCATTTACACACTCACCCTCATCCCTCTGATGAAGTATGTTTTTGTTGTCTTGCGAGCTAATGATAATGGTCAAGGTGAGTTATGGCGTCCTTGTATTTTACCCTAGTCTGTTCCTCTTCTGATTTCTTTGGTATTTGCAACAATTATGAGTGCTCTTGTCACATTTACACATATGCAAAGTATGAGCTGATAGTTCACAGAGATTTTGCAATTTTACCATCTGGTTTGGTTGGCAGAATCTCATGACAAAACAATCCTAGTGATACAAAGGATTTGTGTCGAGTATCAACATGGTTTAAATATGAGATGTCAGAGTGATTGCTATACATCACTTTACTAATCATGAAATCTGTAGAAGGTGAAACTCTTAGTGCATTTTAGATTTTACTTGTGCTCAGACAAGAAATACTTCTCCTTCAGTTGGTATAGTTTGTTTCCACAAGTTTTCTGACAACATTTCTTCTGGTTATTCACAGGTGGCACATTTGCTCTTTATTCTCTGCTGTGCCGGCATGCAAAGGTCAGCACTATACCCAACCAACATAAGACAGATGAAGAATTAACAACTTATAGTCGGCAAACTTATGAGGAGAATTCACTTGCAGCAAAAGTGAAGAAATGGCTAGAGGGGCATGCATATAAAAAGAACTGTCTTCTTATTCTCGTTCTCATTGGTACCTGTACCGCCATTGGAGATGGGATCCTTACTCCTGCAATCTCAGGTATTCATCAGAATCATAGTTTATGAGTAAATCCAATGTAACTGTGATCTAAGTTGTATCTTTATGCGTTTATATGCAGTTCTTTCCGCAGCAGGTGGAATAAGGGTTCAGAATCAGAACATGAGTACAGGTATTTTTTTTTTCTCCTTCTCTGTATGGTTATATATTTGTTCATTGTTGACTCTGGTGGGCTATTTCCTGGATCTGGTGAGGAGCATAAGTTACTTTACTGATGCTGATTGTTGTAATATCTTCCATTTTTGCAGATGTGGTTGTAATCGTTGCGGTGTTCATATTAATTGGCTTATTCTGCATGCAACACTATGGGACAGATAAAGTTGGATGGCTCTTTGCACCTTTGGTGCTTCTTTGGTTTATTCTAATTGGGAGTGTTGGGTTAGTGAACATACACAAATACAACAGTTCTGTTCTAAGAGCATATAACCCAGTCTACACCTTCCGGTATTTTAGACGAGGGAAGTCTATTTGGACATCTCTTGGAGGGGTCATGCTTAGCATTACAGGTCATTGGCAATTCAACTAACTTTCGCACCATTTTCATTTTTATGATGAAACAGAGTGACCTATATGCCTTTTCTATCCAGGGACTGAAGCATTGTATGCTGATCTATGTCACTTCCCTGTACTGGCTATTCAGGTGAGTGTTTAACCAAAAACATTATGGATTTTGATAATAACTCAATGAATTAATCATGTCTATGTCCAGATTGCATTCACCTTAGTGGTGTTCCCTTGCCTTCTACTGGCGTACACTGGGCAGGCTGCCTACATTATTGACCACAAGGATCATGTAGTTGATGCCTTCTACCGCTCCATTCCAGGTTCTGCAATCTAACAAATCTGATCCATCTCATATGTAAACAGCTATACCACTATATCAAGCCCACTATGTGCAAATTGACATAGTGCTTATCCCACTACTGTTACTGTATGTTATAATGCTCTGTGCACTTCACTATACTAATGTTGACATACTCTCACTGCAGAGGCCATATACTGGCCAGCCTTCATCATAGCAACTCTTGCGGCAGTAGTTGCAAGTCAAGCAACCATATCTGCTACCTACTCGATAATTAAGCAAGCTCTTGCACTGGGCTGTTTCCCCCGTGTCAATGTTGTGCATACCTCGAAGAAATTTCTGGGGCAGATTTACATCCCTGACATCAATTGGGTACTTATGATTCTTTGTATTGCTGTAACTGCTGGATTCAAGAATCAAAGTCAGATAGGAAATGCATATGGTGAGTTTTACTTCTTTTTATTATTTCATTGCTTATTTCAATATGTAACTGAAAAGGGCAAAGTTGGTTTTGTGTCTATCATGCTTTCAATGCACTTAACTTGGAACACCATATCAGTTTACACGTTAGTGCTAAATAGAAGGTGGCTAGCGGTATTTTTTTTTTGTTTGTTTTTAAGTAAATGCTGTAGTTTCATTTTGAGTCATAGTACAAACATAGATGCTCACAAACACACATATATGCTCACCGGTATGTGCAGCCTACCTCTATGAACATTCATCACAGACGTCTCATTGTGGATGGCTACCATTAATAGAACCGTTGAATCCACTGTGTCAATTTTAAAACATTTTTTATGAACCTTCTGGAAGCACTTTGCATTCAACACATGGTATGTATATATGATACTTGTTTGCGTGTAATTTTGTCTGAGCAGGCACTGCGGTGGTGATTGTTATGCTTGTTACAACATTTCTCATGGTCCCAGTGATGCTGCTGGTATGGAAGAGCCACTGGATACTTGTTGTCATCTTCCTTGTGCTCTCCTTGACAGTTGAGCTCCCATACTTTTATGCCTGCATTAATAAAGTGGATCAAGGTGGCTGGGTTCCACTAGTCATTGCAATAACCTTCTTCGTCATCATGTACGTGTGGCATTTCTGCACCGTGAAGCGTTATGAATTTGAGATGCACAGCAAGGTCTCTATGGCTTGGATTCTGGGACTTGGGCCAAGTCTTGGCCTTGTCAGGGTCCCTGGGATAGGCTTTGTGTACACGGAGCTGGCAAGTGGCGTCCCGCACATCTTCTCCCATTTCATCACCAACCTCCCTGCCATCCACTCGGTGGTTGTCTTCGTTTGCGTCAAGTACCTCCCAGTATATACAGTGCCGGCTGAGGAACGGTTCATCATGAAGAGGATTGGACCAAAGAACTACCACATGTTCCGCTGTGTCGCAAGGTATGGATACAAGGACATCCACAAGAAAGACGACAACTTTGAAAAGATGCTCCTTGACAGGCTCTTGATCTTCGTCAGACTGGAGAGCATGATGGATGGCTACTCTGACTCCGAGGACTTCACCATAATGGAGCAGAAGGCTGAGAGATCCACCAGATCGCTTCAGCTGACCGAGAAGGCTGGGGGAAACACAATGAGCTCCATCGGCGACCTGAGCTACTCATCACAGGACTCCATTGTTCCAGCCAAGTCGCCCCTGACCGGGAACAGCCTGACAAGGTACTCAAGCCAGACATTCGGCGACGAGCTGGAATTCCTGAACCGGTGCAAGGACGCCGGTGTCGTGCACATCCTTGGGAACACCGTCGTGGTGGCGCGCAGGGACTCTGGGATCGTGAAGAAGGTCGCCGTGAATTATGTGTATGCCTTCCTTAGGAAGATGTGCAGAGAGAACAGTGTGATCTTCAATGTTCCTCATGAAAGCCTCCTGAATGTAGGGCAGATATACTATATATGAACATTTTTTCATTCTTTTGTCCGGTTTCGAAGTGGGCAGTTCTGATCTGCTGGGCGGATGAACATTGTACATGATGACCAGTCCTAGAGTAAAGCTTTTAGTCAGTTTTGCGACTTTCTAGAGCACATAGATTACTTGATGGTTTTGCCGTTGGGACATTCTGGATGACAGGATGAGGCTTGCTGATTGCTGCATCCAAATGGCATTGGTTTTCCCTGACCAAATGTCAGCAATTGCAGCTGCATACATCATATTACAGTCCGGCCTTTGAAAATGTATTATATCTCCAGATCAGCTTATCGGGCGTATGTTGATCGTTCAGCAATGCAATATTGCCACAAAACGAAGGAACACACAATTATAGGCAGCTACTTATGGTGGTTTCAGACACTCTTGTATTCAAACCTGATAAATTAAGTTTCCAATAAAAAAATGTTTTGACTGAATTCACATCCCTAAAATAACTGACAGAATGCAGGCACATAAGCATATTCTGGCAAAAAGTTTCATCCAAACTATCTCAAAGGCCTAATTTACCAGTAACTTATCTGAACACCTGACTGAATGTTACAATTCACTCCTGCTGGTCTCGCCCACTGTCAAAATTCTGCTGGTGGCGATGCTCCGGCGGGGGCGGCCACATGTAAGTTACAGGCTGCTGCATGTTGGCATACGTTGCAAAAGGGACGGCAGTCACCGGAGCCGGGCAATAGGAATAGGATGCCGGTGGCGGCACAATGACAGGCACGGCCGTCGTCATCGTCGCTGGCGGCACGCCGCCGTCCCCCCTGGACCACGAGCTGCGTTCCTCCTCCGGCACGACGTCCGTGAGGAAATCGTAGGTCTCGGTGCTGAGGATCGCCGCGACGACGTCGCCCCGCTGCAGCGTCGTCCGGCGCCTGGCGCCGCCCTCGGTGTGGAGCCACGCCCGCAGCGTGAGCTCGAGGATGAACATCTCGCAGGCCCTGGCGGACACCGCGGGAGCCTCGGCCGCGATCATCTTGACGTCCCTGTCGGCCTTCATGATCTTCTTGATCCGCGCCAGCGGGAGGCTGTGGTGGTGGGCCTTCTTGGCCTCGCCGGCCGCCTCCTCCTGCTGCTCGGCCTCGGCGAGCTGGCTCGCCCAGAACGCCTGCAGCTGCTGCTGGAACGCGATCTCGTGCGGGTTCGAGAGCGCCGGCGGCGGAATGCTGGCTGGGTAAGCTGAGGCTGAGAACGGAACAAAGGCGACGCCGGCGGCTGGCGACGATGGAGGCACTGACGCCAGTGGTACAGGTTGCTGGTCGTCGTCGTATGTTGTTAGAGCATATGAAGCTGGGGTCTCATCAGTCTCACCGCCATTTGTGGCCCCTTCGTTTGCCTTGGACTGTGAGGTTTGATCCATGTCGTCCAAAATGCACCTCGCACCTGACATTTGGGAGAAGATTGCACGTGATCAGTTCAGTATAACTCCCAAATCTGAGCTGTTATGAACTTATGTTGCAAGCATTACATATATTGCACCAAATATAAAAAACATATGCTCAATTTTTTACATTTGGAGAAGATTGAACTTATGATGCTAGATATGTATGTTGCAGTGTCCCCGGCAAAAGAGAACGCACTACACAGTGAAGAATGGAACAGAGCCAATAATGTCAATGCAAGTTTTTTTTTTTTTAATTTCAATGCCAATGCAACATACAAGTGGTAAGCTAAGAATTTGCGTTCAAGCTGCTGCAGAGCCAATCTGTTCATTCTTTTACTTTGTTAAGCAGATGGTAAGCTAAGAATTTGCATTAAACCAAGTGGAATATTGAGCTCGAAAAGAAAAAAAAAAGCATTGGAATAATGAGGCAGAATTGTGCTTGAAGCAAGTAGAAAACATGCTAGCAAACAACGAATAGCTATCCTTATATCATCTAGTTACTTTTTAATGTTTCGTCATATGTGATCAAGAATGTTGGTTACAAAGAAAAAGAAAAGCACTAGGTGTGCTAGTACTCCCTTCCATTATAAATTGCAATGAGGCTGTCACAACTTTTTTTTTCTCGAATACGCACACTTGCATATCATTGTATGAGAAGAAATATAGTTTAGGTTTTGTCACAACTTTGATTAGATCAATCTAGGGAAAAAAAATGACCTGTTAATGATTTTCTAAGAGTTCGATCAATCTAGGAAAAAAATGACTTGTCATCACAAACTATAGTTTGCTGTATGTATCAAACAAAAGCAAAAACAGAGCGCTCCGATTCGGTCTTATATACAGCTCCAGGGAAACTACACTCGAAGAGACATCAATGGAACTCGCCAACAGAAGGCGTCGCAACCGCAACCGGCAAGGAATATTTACAGTATTTGTAATTTGTAATGTAATAGATAGAAACCGAGTCGCACAACACAGTATATGTACCTCGGAGGCCGGGAGGCCGATGATGCCGGTTGATGGGCATGCAACACGCACGACACCTAGCCTGTCGAGGCGGAGGAGACCTAGGTCGGCGGCGCCGCCGCCGAACACGTCCTCACCTCGCACAGTCGCACGCGCGCGTCTTTCTTAAAGAAGGGTCCAATCTAAGGCTCGGCTGGCAGATGGGCCCGGCCAGCAGTTGTGGTAACAAATCCCATAGATCCAGAGATTCCAGACGAATCGAAGCAAGTATCGACTTCCGATTTCGAATTACAACGGGAGAAGGAATGAAATCAAACAATTCCTCTTTTTAGGCCTTAGCTCAATTAATCTCCAAACCAAGAGGACTGAAGTTTGTTTGAGGATTAACCGAACAAATCTTTAGTATCTATGTTGATCTTGCTTCGTTATCTCGTGCCATGTTCGTTTACTCTGGAATCGTCCATCCGGAGCGGACTGATATGATACGCTTATGTTTATTAATAACATTGATTAGCTAATCAAGACCAAATGAACGAGGCCTTAGGGGAGTGTTTGGGCTAGATTATTGATCATTTGATTCGGTGGAGCTTCTCAAGGGGAATTTAAAAAATCCACATTTCAAAATATTTTTTTCACGAAGTTATGGAATTATCGTTCATGGAAAATAAATTAGAGGTAGCGCTTGCTTCTTGCTCATATTAATCTCACATTGTTTTTGGAACCAGCATGGATTACATGTGAGCCAAACGTAAAACCCAGCTATATATATATATATATATATATAATATCTCTATATATAGTAGCTAACTAATAGCCCCCTTTGAAAACAAAACTTGATGAGCCAACCTCAGTTTGGGACACACTAGAGGCAAACTCGACTTAGAGATGTTAGGTAAACCATTGACGAGCTCATTGGAATGCATGATTTTTTTTAAAAAAAATCATGAATAAATTCCAGTAAAATTTACTATACACGATTTCTATCGAATTTCTGCGTTGACCTCCTCGGAAAAAAATCTGCGTTGAGCAGGTGCGAAAATGTCACCCTTTTTTTTTATGAGGTGGCAGCCTGGCAGGGCCACTCAACTATTACATTTCTTTTGGGCCCTGTGGAGCCCAGCCATTTTTGGCCTATCTGAAAGATGAGTTCCTAGGCCTCAAAAATTTTCCATCCCCATTCTCCCCCATGCAGAAAAAGCGACAGACACGGTTTTCTAATAATCTCTAATCTAAAAGAAAAAAAAAAGCGACAGAAAGGTGCCAATAAATTACGACGAGGATGCCGCTTTATCTCGTCTCCTCTCCCGCCGCCGCCAAGCTCGCCGCCGGCCCACACGCGCCCCCGCACCGACGGCGCCACCTCCTCTTCCGTGCTCCCCACCGCCCCGTACTCTCTCTCTCTCTCTCTCTCTCTCTCCGCTGTTAACTTCCTTCTGTCTACTTGTTGATTGGTGAGCGGGCCGAGCTATTGTTTCCTACCACAGAGCCGCCGCGCCCCCCTGCTGTCTTCGGCCGCTGAGCGTCCGGCAGGGCGCGCCATGGCTGCTGCGGAGACCGGAGCGTCGACGTCGACCGATTCGAGGCTCAGAGGTGGGTGCGTATGCCTTTTGGTTTAGTGGTTTGGGAATTTGTACCTGCTATTTTAAAAATTCAGCTGGTAATCTAGGTGGTAACCAAGCAAGACAGATTATAGTTATAGACGTACGTTATATAATCTCATAAGCTGCCTTGGGGGTAGATTATCAGATTATATAATCTACCAACCGGGGTTGCCAAACAGGGCCTTAGTCATGACACAAACTATGTGTGATTTTCTTCTTAATTAAGAGCATCTGGCAATCAGAGTTCAGTTCTGTCTATATAGAACCTATGTGCTGAAGACCATCAGAATGTCAAATGTCATGTAGAGTTTTGATGCTCCAAGGTCTCAATGTTTATGCAGCGCCATTACTCATTCAGGATTAAATGGCCCCTTGGTGGTGCAGTCTAAAGTTCAACTTGAATATTCCTCACTCTATGTTGAACATGATAGCCAATCGCTTTGTGTTCATGTTATCCTTTTGTTCTTGTTGTTTGGATTCCATCCAGAAGTTTGTTAGATATGATTGATTCGGTGCCTCGTGTAAAATTTTCTTACCAAGGATTCTAGTGCTTGCATTTTAAAGAAATAGATTCAGATCCATTACATATGTGATGTATACCATAAACTTTTATGTACTCTCTCCCGCTTCACTCGTTCATAAATCAACAGAAAATTTTGTGTTATGGCTCAGTAATCAATTCTGAAAAAAAAAACTATGGACTAATTATAAGTTTCTACAGCTACAGGAGTGAAGCAAGCACTGATATCGTTGTCAGATAAAACAGACCTGGCTAATCTTGGAAATGGTCTTCAGCGTTTGGGGTAACCCTTTTATCTTCTGGTCATTTAATGCGCCGTTACATTGAATTGTATAATCCTCAATTGGCTGCATGTTTTCGAGATCATGTTAGATTTGTTGACTGCAAGTATTTCTGTGTTTTACTTATGATTGTGTCAGTATAATCATTCATCCCTTTAACAAAGTTAGGCTTCGCTCCTTATGATAATTTATGTCTCCACTTGCAAGGTTTCATTGGTTAACAGTTCATATATGGATATTGCATTTAGTAAAATATTTAGCATAATATGGTTTTATATAAGATTGAAGATGGATTCAGATTTGTCTTTATTTTGATATTTTTTATTATATACTCATATAAAGATTTTGCTCCTGTAGGTTTTCTATTATTTCCACCGGTGGCACGGCATCAAGTTTGGAAGCATCTGGAGTTAATGTTACAAAAGTTGAAGAAATTACACACTTTCCTGAAATGGTAAAGTCTAATTCATGCTAATTTCGCAGCATTTTTTAAATATATATTTATTGATTACAAACATGTTATCTGTTATCACAGTCAATTTAGTGATGCCTGAACAAAGTTTGTTGGAAATTTTGCAAAATGCATTACATGCAATGGTTCTTAAAACATGTTATAGTTGACACTCTTTTACTCTTGCTATTTTTCAAAAGTGTATCAAAAGTTAATTGTCCTGTATCATTCTGATTCTTCTCTTACGTGTCTCCTCAATTCTCAAAGTGGTTGTCTGAATAAACTGGTCATAATACTGCATAATTCCAACTTTTTAATTCCATGTTTACTAGATGTTCCTGTTCATTTGAATCTAACCTTTTTCCCTTTCACTGATTATTTAAAACGGAAAAACGAAAACAGAAAACATGTTTTTCAGTCGACTGTCATGCTGAGAGCTTTAAGCAACAACATAAATTGCACATTTCCATGTCCACTAACTTTTTGGGTCGATTCAGCTTGATGGGAGAGTAAAAACATTGCACCCCAGTATACATGGTGGTATTCTTGCACGAAGAGACCAGGAGCATCATCTGAAAGCACTGAAAGAACATGGCATTGGTGAGTTCTTAAGTTCATTATGCAATTTTCTATTAAATATTTTAATAATGTTATGACATGTCAAGTTTCATGTGATGAGGTGATAATCATTGAAGGGTGTTATTGTAAGTTGACTAGGACCTTGTCTTTGTTCACAGGGACATTCGATGTGGTTGTAGTGAATTTGTACCCATTCTATGATAAGGTCACCTCAGGTGCAATATCTTTTGAGGATGGCATTGAAAACATTGATATTGGTGGGCCTACATTGATCCGAGCTGCTGCCAAGGTAGCTGTATTGGAATATTATTGATTGGATATACTTAATACTTACAAAGGGGTGCACTGGATTCATGCGAAGTTGATTTCATTGAATCCTCATGCTAATAAATTATTTGTTGATTTTCCACTCATTTATGCATGCAAAACTTATGTAGTAGTACATTTTGATAAGATTAGTTGTAGCTTGCAGTTTGCTTACTTTGTGATCTATTTCTTATGGCTGACAGAATCATAAGGTTGTTCTTGTCGTTGTTGATCATAAAGATTATCCTGCTCTATTGGAATATCTAGAAGGGAAACAAGATGACCCAGATTTCCGCAGGACACTTGCATGGAAAGCTTTCCAACATGTTGCTTCTTACGATTCAGCTGTCTCAGAGTGGTTGTGGAAGCAATCAAATAAAGGTATTGGTATTTTTTTTGTAATGTGATGCTTGTCTAATAGTTCTGTCAGCCAATTTTCACATATGGCAGTATCATGATCTTGTGCAGCAGATACATTTCCTCCCAGCTTTACTGTGCCACTCACAGTGAAGTCTACACTTCGTTATGGTGAAAATCCTCATCAAAAGGCTGCCTTCTATGGTGACAAGAGTCTTTCTCTAGTAAATGCTGGCGGTATTGCAACAGCAATTCAGCACCATGGAAAGGTAAGACAATCATGTTTCCTTTTTAGCTATTGCTTCACTAAAATGGCACAAAAATCATATTAACGCATTGATGAGTATCTATATTTTGCTTCCATTCCTTTTGTAACTTCATTATTCCTTTTATTGGGTACATATAAGAAGAGAACTCATTTAATTTCTAGATATTCCCAATCTTTTTGAACTCATACACCAGTACAGTGATTTAATTTTCAGGGGGTTTGCAACTTTACATAGTCATCTTCTTGTACAGGAAATGTCATATAACAATTATTTGGATGCGGATGCTGCATGGAACTGTGTCTCAGAGTTTCAGAGCCCGACTTGTGTTGTGGTTAAGCACACAAATCCGTGTGGCGTAGCGTCTCGAGAGGACATCCTTGAAGCATACAGGTTGGCTGTGAAGGGAGACCCTGTCAGCGCATTTGGCGGCATAGTTGCCTTCAATACAACAATCGATGAGGTATTTGGTGTCAACCCAGCACCATGTTCCTACACAGGATCTTCCAAGTGCACCGTCCACTATCCATAATGCATTATTGTTGACACATTGAACATGCTACATGTTTAGGATCTCGCAAGGGAAATCCGTGAGTTCAGGAGCCCCATAGATGGTGAGACAAGGATGTTCTATGAGATTGTGGTCGCGCCTGGGTACACAGAAAAGGGCCTGGAGGTCCTGAAAGGGAAATCCAAGACGCTGAGGATACTGGAGGCGAAGAGGAGCGGGAAAGGCATGCTGTCACTGCGACAGGTGACTGGCGGCTGGTTGGCCCAGGAGTCGGACGATCTGACCCCGGAAGACATCACCTTCACAAAGATGTCTGAGCGGACTCCTGAGGACGGTGAGCTTTCGGATGCGAAATTCGCGTGCCTCTGCGTCAAGCACGTCAAGAGCAATGCTATTGTGATTGCCAAGGTCAGTAGTGCAGGCACACATACCTTTCGTCGGTTTGGTTATATGGGGAGGAGTCTGTTAATTCTGTGCCTGATTATGGCTGCTCTCTGCTGCAGAACAATTGCATGCTGGGTATGGGCAGTGGCCAGCCGAACCGGCGGGAGAGCCTGAGGCTTGCATTCAAGAAGGCAGGAGAGGAGGCCAAGGGAGCTGCTTTGGCCAGCGATGCCTTCTTCCCGTTTGGTAAGAGAAAAGGAAATCTAAGATTGCTTGCTTAAAAATTGGAATTGAAACATTTACCGAGTAGTTTATTTGAATCAATTTGTATCTTGCTCCTGAACCGTACGTAGAAGCAAAGCACATAGCCGCATGTGAATTGATTTTGGTTGCAGCAAAGAACACTAAAAACAGCGTTTGTTATTACCCCTACGAACTGATCAATTAACACGGTGTTGAACCGGGATGATGATGCAGCTTGGAACGACGCGGTGGAGGAGGCGTGCCAGAGCGGCATCGCAGTGATTGCGGAGCCCGGTGGCAGCATCAGGGACCAGGACGCCGTGGACTGCTGTAACAAGTACGGGGTGGCCCTCGTCTTCACCGGCGTCCGGCACTTCAGACACTGATCGATGGTCACTTAAAGAAGAAGCCGGCGTTGGCGAGGGTGCAGCAGAGACTGTCACTGATGGAAAGAACCTTAGCTACGCCGACCTGAGCTGATGGCTGAGCGTTGGCTGGATGGAAGAATCTGCTGTTTCCCAGCGCTGATGCCTGATGGCTATATTCCTTGGCTAGGGAGAATCTGATGTTAGTCTGTGGGTTTCGTTGAAAACTTGACAATGAAGGTCAATCCCACAAAAGGTATAGACCAATGCTGATGCAACCAAAGGTCTTCTCCTTTTGAGAGGATGAACCACCGCAGCATTGCCATAGGTCGATTTGAGCTTAAAAACTTTGCAGTGAATTGAAGTAATGGCGCTGACTGATTTGGGGGGGGGGCCCCGGGGGGGGAACGTACAATAATCTGTTACTCGGAACATTGCAAGGCTACGACATGCCCTGTGATTATTGCTGTTACATTACATAACGTCGCCTTTACAACTGATGGTTGTGCAGGTGCAAACAAGCACATCGACGTACGGTATTACTAGCGCATTTCTGCCAAGCCAAGCGTATTTCATCAGGTAGCTTAGGCTTGAGCTTAGCTAAGCTCAGCATTCCTTCTGGCACCTGCAGTAGCGGAGGTGGCAGTATCCGGCGGTCCATCCGCCGCCCTCCTTGACGCACTCGCTGCTGCACATGCGGTCGGAGATGCAGGGGAACGAGTGGTGCTGGCTCTTGCCCATGCACACCCGGGCCTCCGCCACCATCGCCGTCCCGCCGCCGCCGCCATTGTTGCCGTTGTCTTGTGATTGAAGAAAGAAAGAAAATGGATGAGGCATATCGATGGACGAAAGAATGAATACAATAAGCCAATAAATCATTGTGTTATCATTACGTGAGAGCACGAGCAGCATCAGGAGGAGCCCGCACACGGTCGCCCTCGACTTGAGCTCCATCGGCGGCAGCGCGCAGCGGCGGTGGATCGGGTCAATTACGAACGGGAAACGTGTCCTAATTATCTATCAGACGCTGAGCACAGCACAGCAGGTCGCAGGTGATGGATCGATGCCAGTGAGAGTGGAGGGTACTTATAGTCACGTGGCAGTGGCACGTGGCAGCTCGGGCCCTGCCACCTGCTGCCACGCCGCTACCGCCACCGCCACCGCCACCGCCACGGGCCAGCGGTGCTCGTCGACGTCGATCAAGGTCCTCCGATACCCCCGTGCATATTGCCCGACAGGCGACGGATACTACTAGGTGGTAGGTAAGAATTAGCTGCTGTGTGACTGGCGCCATGTCGTCGACACTACGGCGGCAAACATTCGAGTATTCGACAAAAGTGCGCCGCTCTGCTTTACCCTGACCTGGCGCGCATGCAGCCCGTGCGGGCAGCCACGTGCACCTGCACGGCCGCCGGAGCTCGCCACGCGGCGCCGCTCTTGCATGGCCGTCCCCAGCCCAGCCCCGCGCCGCGCGACCGCGGCTATATATGTGCGGGCCAGCAGGCAGGTCAGACAGCATTCCCCTTTGCACGAACACGCTCATCTGTCCACCATCCATCATCCTAGGAGCCAAAGGATCGATCACAGCATGTGGACGATGAGGAAGGTGGCGACGCAGGTGGCCGTCCTCCTGCTGCTGCTCATCGTCGTTGCACGTACGTCGATCGTCGTCGTCAGCCAACATAAACGCACACATGTCAATTGTCAATGATTTATCTCAATTTGAGTTGTTATGATCTGAAATTCTCAATGCGCGTGTCGTGCAGAGGAGGCGGCGGTGCCGCCGTTGGCGGAGGCGCGGGTGTGCCGGCGCCGGAGCGCGGGGTACAAGGGCGTGTGCATGTCGGACCACAACTGCGCGCAGGTGTGCCTGCAGGAGGGCTGGGGCGGCGGCAACTGCGACGGCATCATGCGCCAGTGCAAGTGCATCAGGCAGTGCTAGCTCCATCTAGCAGCTAGCTAGCTTTAAGCTACGCTAGCAGCTAGGCCCCGATGACGACGGTCGCTAAATAAGTATATCTAGCTACATGCAAAGTGTATCCTGTATACGCGCCGAGCTAGCTGTGGACGCGCGCGGCAGGCAGCACTGTCGTTCAAGCTAGTATCCTCAAAGCTGCGTCCACGCTTTGATGGTGATCCATGACATCGTGACAATAAAACATGCATGCAGTATCGTATCTCTTCGTCTATACATTTTTTATAGATAAAGCTATTCGTCTATACATACATACACCTAAAAGAAATTGGCAAATTTTATATGCTGTCAAACCGATGATTTGACGTACGTGTACAAATTAGTGGTGCCTCTACCACCTCCTGATACAAAAACGATCGAATACAGTGCAAAGTGAACCTAGCTAGAAGAAAGAAAGGCATAGTGGAAAGATGCAACCTGCGATATTTGCAAAAGACAAGATGAAGATGCATGATGACCACATCATATCGGATGACCACATCATATCGGGCGACAATTCCGGACACGGCCGCACTACTACAGTAAACAACTAAGGGCGGCTAGGCCAGCCGCTTTTTCTAAGATGCTTGTACAGTGGATTTTTACAGTGAATTTCACTAGGCCGGCTAGTCTTTTTAAAACGTTTTTACAGTGGATTTTTACGATGAATTTCACTGTAAGGGTGGTCCAACACGAGCCGCCTTTACAGTGGTCCACTGTAAGGACACGGCGTCCCATTAGTAAGGACGGCTGGTGTCACTACTACACAAAAAACTTCCGCGGCGGGCGACAACCATTTTTCGCAGCGGCAAAGACGTTCGTCACGGATGGAAGGTCAC
This sequence comes from Bothriochloa decipiens, assembly GCA_023333625.1. Classification (NCBI taxonomy): domain Eukaryota; kingdom Viridiplantae; phylum Streptophyta; class Magnoliopsida; order Poales; family Poaceae; genus Bothriochloa; species Bothriochloa decipiens. Next base: position 16,909,954 of record CM041643.1, read on the forward strand.
GGTTAATCGTGGCCTCCACCGCAGCGGGCGCCGTGCCCGCTGCGGAAGTTCGATTTACCGTAGCGGGCAACATAAGCGCCCGTTGCGTAAATGAGTATTAACCACAGTGGACGCCTTATGTTGCCCGTTGTAGAAAATAATTTCTAAAAAAAAAAACCATAGGTAGGCCCGCCGAGCCCATCCACGGGCCCGACGAGCCCATCTAGGATTTCAGCGCCGCCGCCGCTGGATCGAGGGCGCCACCGGATGATGGAATCGAGGCCTCCACGCCGCCCGTCCTGCTCGAGGGATGTGCTCAGCGCTCGCGGCCACCAAAGCTCCACCCGCATGCCGCCGGTGTTGCACCGCTGCTGGTGTTGCCTTCCCCATCCTCGCGCGCACCGGATCTGACCATGGAGGGGAAGGACATGAAAAGGGACAGAGGGAGGAGTGAGAGAGATGGAGAGAGAAAGAGGTCAGGGATGGAGAGAAGGAGAGGTGAGGGCAGCCATGGATCTGAAAGGAAGATGGAGAAGCATACCACGCCAACGATGCCACGCCACCCTTGCTCAACAGTGCCGGATGCTGCCGATGCCGCGCCACCCGTCCTGTGCCGCGCGCCGCCTCACCACCTTGCTGTAGGGGCACACCGCCGCGGCGCCGCCAGATCCGGCCATAGGGGCACACCGCCGCCGCGCCGCCAGAGCCGCCTGAGGCACCCCCGCGCATCCTGTCGCCATGAGACGAGCGCCGCCGTGGAGGCACCCGGGGCATCCCGCCGCCATGAGATGGACGCCGGCGTGGAGGCCCCCCCGCGCGTGCCTCGCGGTTGATGGGCTCGGGGGCGGCTCTATCTCGCGCATTTCGTGCCGGGGCCGCCATGGGTCTGAGGGAGGACGGAGAGAGGTGTGGGGGAAGAAGGAGAGGGCGCTGGTGTGAGGGAGGTGGAGGAGATGGAAGAGAAGGACGAGACGGTGGAGGAGGGACGCCGGTGTCAGAGGTGGTGCGGCGCAAGAGACGGGCGGTGGAGTTGTGCGCTGGTGTGGTGCGGTGTCGGAGGAGTTGTGCGGCGCAAGAGACAGGAGAGAGAGAAGTGGAGTAGGGAAACCCTAGACCCCTGGTATATATAATCCCAATAACTCACTTTGGATATGGGCCTCGCTGGCTGGTCTATTGGGCCATGGCCTTACCGTGGCGGGCTATTAAAATTGATTTACCGTAGCTGACACTTTAAGACGTCCGCCACGAAAAATACCTATTTTCTGTGGCGGACATCTTAAATTGCCCACTGCGGTAAATCGATTTACCGCAGCGGGCAAAAGAGTCCACCACGGTAAATAAAAAATGCCCGCTGTGGTAAATCGTAGGATTTACCGCAGCGGGCAAAAAAAAGAGTCCGCCACGGAGGGGGTTTGGGCAACGTCACGAAAGTTCAATTTTGTAGTAGTGTGTTTACTAAAACATTCTTAAATGTAAAAATGAATTATGTAACAAATATAGATTTTGATGTGTTCTACAATCTTGGTATTCAAAAGTTTTTTATTTGAGGTAATTTAGTGTCTCATTTGATCCAGTTTGACCAAATTAAATCTTGAATTTTAGAAAAATGTGACCAGTGTCACTAACACTTTTTCAAATGCAAAAAATGAACTATGTAACAAATGAAGATCTTAATGAGTAGTACAATTTAGGTATGCAAAAGTTATTTATTTGAGGTCATTTAGTGTCTTATTTGACCAATTTTATCCAAAACCTCTGTAAGGGTGGCTGGTGATTGAGCTGCCCCTACAGTGGTCTGTAAGGGGGACTATAAGGGTGGCTCCAAATCAAGCCGCCCCTATAGTGGAGGGGGGCGTTCTTTTTGTGCTTTTTTCATGTAGTGCCGAACTGGGTGGATTTGCCCCAGGATGTCGTCCCAACCTTCTTGATACTACTCTGCTGCTGTTGGGAGCTCTGGAAGCAACGTCACGACGTCGTGTTCCGAGCCCCCCCCACCCCAAACGTGGAGCGTTTAGTGTAATGGTGTGCAAGACCTCGGCGTAGCTCTGGCACTGCCGCATCCCTCAAAAATCCTCTCTACTCTTTTCTTATTGGAGCTTTGCTGTTTGGACGTAGTATATCCTTAGGCCTCCCCCCCAAATACGGAGCGTTTAATGTGACGGTATGCGTGCAAGACCTCGGCGTAGCTTTGGCACTGACTCATCCCTAGAAAATCCCCTCTACTCTCTTTTGATATATTGGAGCTTGACTGCTTAGATGTATTATATCCTTTCACCTCTCCCCCAACTGTGTGGAGCGTTTAGTGTGATGGTGTGCAAGACCTTGGCATAGCTTTGATATTGCCGCATCCCTAGAAAACCCTCTCTACTATCTCTTCTCCTTGGAGCTTGATTGTTTGGATGTAATACATCCTTTCGCCTCTTCTCTCTTATTTGTAAACGACACCACACCATTACTCAGGCTTTCGCCCTCCACTGACCAGAGTTCCTCAAGCATCTGTGGTAACATCAGATCGATCCTCCCCCTTTTGCTATACAAATCATGGTTATTTGGCCTTCATGGCTTGAGCCGCAAAGCGGCGTCAATCCTGAACTTATGTGAAACCTAGAACCGGAGGAGGGTGGCTCGAACAAACTATAGGAAGTGGAGGGAAGCGCTCGGAGAGGAGTGGTGCGATGCTCCTTGTTTAGGGTTGGGCCACGAGCCTTCGTCGGTGGCACATGGCACCTCGCTTGTGGCCGCGCTTAGCAAGGGACGGCTCTCAAAGGGCGCGGGCAACACTAGCTAGCGGGACGAGCCAATGGAGACTGACGTGCCCACATGTCGTTGTGTTTTCGCGAGCAAGAGCTTTCGGCGAACGAGAGCAGAAAAATCAAACGTGCAGAGTGGCGACTGGCGAGGCACTCCGAAGGGGGAGGCACACCGAAGCAGTGTTCACGGTTCCGCAGTGTGGTTCCGGTTCTCTTCTTTAACCGAAGCAGTGTTCACGATTCTGGTTCTCTCCTTTTATTAGGACTGAGATTCTACTCCCGCACTGCTATTGAGCTGTAGCGGGATTTCGGCAATTCCGCGATCATGATATGGGAGCTGGATTCGTAGTTTTGTCATCCCTCAAAGGCTTCGCAATTTTGCCATTATGAAACGTGTGTACACCACTGAAATACATTTTGGCCTTCTGGGGAAGTTTTAAGCTCATTTCATATTCTATCTCTTTTTCGTTACTGAAAGGCTTCATCACGGTTCGGTTCCCAAACGGATCGACTCGACACTACGCACCTATAAGAGGATCTCCAAGAGTTCCCCATATCCATTCCCCATCCATGTTTTGTTGAAGAAAGGAGAAAAAATCATCTCCAACATATCTTATATTACTTTCAATCTGTAGGAACTTGGTAAATCTTCCCCCTCCATGCGTAAAAATGCGCGCACGATAGTTTCGCACATCCAAAGTTCCCTGCGGCATCTCCTCCTTCCCACGACTACTTCGCTACTTCCGTTGTGAGTTTCCTTCATGCCATCGCCGATGCTCTATCAGGCATGGCCGCCACACAGGCCATTAGGCCCCCGTCGCGACCACGAATACGAACGACTGAGTTGGCAGTCGCCTCGTTTCCCGATCGGATCCCAGTCAGCAGCCGCATGGAAACGTTGGCAAGTGGGCAGGCGCCATACCCCATCTATCTACTACCTCCTCCACCTACGCGCCACTGACCGGAGCTCGCCCTCCCAGAGGCCCGAGCCGTTCTCCCTCCGGTGCAAGAAGAGGTACATGGTAACACAATTTTGTTTCACTCGGTTTCTGATGCAAGTTTGCTAGAGAAGAAAGTTTTAGATCAGAGATAAGTTAATTAGTGAAAAGTATAGGGTTCTCGAGGCAAAAGTATTTTTCTTTTATCTCTGTGCCCGGCGTTGCTCTGGCCATCAGGGACAGCGCAAGTCCTCCTCCAGCCAATCTCGACGGATCCGCCATGGCCGGTGCCGGATCCACCATGCCCGAGGTCGGATCCGCCATGACCGGGAAGGCCGCGGCCACCGGCTATCCCTCAGCCCCAAATAGCCAACACCGGTCGGTGACTGTAGGACGCAGAGGAAGTCCTGGTCCATCGGCATGGAAGAGGCCGTGAGGCACTCTGGGGAGGAGGAGGCGGTGGGCTAGTCGCCGGCAACAGTCTATTCCGGCTCGCCGGCGTGGCATCCATGCGTGCCCGAGAAAGAAATGAGGAATGAGTGGAGACGAGTGGTTGAGGAGCCAGGCGCGGTGGGGAGGCGGGTCCTGCAGGGAGACGCGAGAAGTAGCCAAAGGCCCCTCAGATCAGATGAACGACGTGTGGCCCTAAAATTCGGGTACGAACGACGCGTGGCCATCCAAAGGCCTAAAATTCGGGTGACGCCTGGGGCAACATCATTCGGGTGACCTTTACCTTTCTCGAAATGTTAAGAGCGAGGCAATTCTTCTAACAATGACAACAATAATCACATTGTGGCCATTTGATCCAGAAAGATTGAGCACAGAAAAGATTAGGCACACCATCGAAAAACCATTGCCTATCCAGGTTGCATGGGCGACCGTATTTATGGACTTCTCATCTTGCTCTCTGTATCAGCTACTAAGTGTCTTTCTCATCGTTATTGATATGGACACTCTAGTCCATAACACTTGATCAATGCGACCGTGGTGCACGGAGGAGAGAGGATAGAGGACGACGACGACGGCACAGACCGACGTCAAATCCATTTCCATGTGCGGCCATATCCGTAGATCTATCCTCTTGATCTGCTCGCCTAGTGCATACTCCGTACTCTCATCATTCACAACTATTCTAGTCTGAGAAATTATTAAACAATTTGATAACTAAATTTATTATATAAAAAGTACTAAAAGTCATTCATGAATCATACTATTATATTAAAATACTAAAATTCATTTGTGACACAAAATAAGAACTACTCAACTAATTATAAAATATATATTTTTAGTTAATTTTATTAGAGTAAATTGTATATGCGGTACAAGAACTATACTTGTGGGTGTAAATTACCCCAACAATTTGTATTTTGCTCTCTTGGTACACAAACTTGTTATCTCGGTTCAAAGACGGTCCGAAATCCATTCTCTTATGTGCTTGGTAGTATACGACCTTGGTCGGACTCATATTGTACGGCTTCTGCAGCTAGCAGCTTGGCATACATGGCTCGTGCATATAGCAGCTCTTGGCTTGTACGTGCACGGCTTTGTGCAACATCACATAAATCGTGATTAGTTGGGAACACATGACGGTTTTCCTGTATGTAGCTGGCTGAGGCAAAAGAACAGAACGTGAGATATCTACAACTCGGTGAATGAGTTACCAATCATATTCGTTCAGTTAAGAATTTCAAATTTCAGTTAAAAGTTTCCTACTGTAGTAAACACAAAACAGTGCATTTCAAACTTTAAGTGTAATGAATTGCTAGAGAGACAAAAGCTATGATGCATCTTCTCTTTAACTTGCTTTTTCCTTTCTCTTAAGGTTGTAAAGAATTATTGGAACCTTTGCCAAGAAAGCAGACCTGCAGCTACTTGTGATGCTGAATCCTTGGGGAAGCAAGCTGCAGACGATGTCTGTGGGTTTGTCCCCGTCAGCACGAACGAGCCGTGCATGTTCAAGCTGTGGTCAGAGTCATGTACGTCGAGCTGGGCTGCACGGGCCGTATACATGACAATGGTACAAGCTGTGTACATCGAACTGTGAGCTACACGAGCCGTACGAGCCCGACCACGTGATAAATTTGTATTTTGGACCATATATGTACTGAAATGATAAGTTCTTGTACCTTACTGAGCAAATTACAAGTTGTTACCAACAAATATAGTCCATATACCTCTAATGCAATTTACTCATTTTAGTACAGACAAACGTGGATTAATATGTCCATTGTAAATTTAATCAAACTTAAATTAGTTTGACTGGTAACTCTTATAGTTACGCTCTTTTATATGGGCAGAAGGGTACGTATATGATAAACCAACGATGCATCTATGTAGCATATTACAGTTACAATGCTCTCCATCATTATTAGTCAAAATCAGCTGATAGTTTTTCAAAATGACGAAGTCGATATGACAGGAGACACTAATTGTATATGTACGTTTTATGTATGTACCCCTAGCTATTGTGTACAACATGTATACTTTGAAGTTCATGCATGCATGTATGCCTCGTTTTCTGTGTGGATGCTTTCCGCGTTGCCCTCGATGGATCCAAGTCAAACGGACGGGTAGAGGTTGACAAATTGGCTTTTTCAAATTTATATTTTCTTCCAGCAACATATATAAGGTCTATATACACTAGTCGAAATAGACCTTATCTTCAACACAAAGAAAAACTTGTCGAGGGAGCTTAATTCATAGTAAAAAAATACAGGATCCTCCCACTTAGATGAAAATGAAATTTTCCATCAAGCTGACATTCATGCTTCTGCTTCGTCGACCCCCGTTTTTGTGTTTGTTTTCCTTTAAGGTGGAACGCTCCCCTACCTATGCATTTTGAAATCCCACAACTTTAACAGATAAGATCCATATTCATCTTCAACGTAAGGGCGCTCGATCTATGAGCTATTACGCAATGTGTAAAGGGTGGCTGCTTCTAGGCAAACCTCCTAGCTGTCTTTGCACACCTACCTCCTTGAACTAAAAAAGCAGATATAAAAGAAATAAAATCTAAATTGCAGGTTGTCTAGCGGAAAAAGTAATTCGCATTAAAATTGTCCCAACTCCCAACTAGAGTTAGGCTGAGCATTAGTCCCAGATCATCAGTCTCAGTTGAATTTACAAACCCCGTGGGCTAAAAAAAGAGCCTCAAGGCATAAATTAAGGCTATATAAGTCCAGGATCCTGAACTAAAGGGCATGGTGTCCACCTAGACTAAAGGGAAAATAAAATAATTGGCACAAGGCTCACCCCTTTCGATTCATGGGACTTAGAATATCCTGAGACCTCATTGTTTTATGTGTAGCTTTCCACCATACCTAGTACATATGACTTTGAATGAGACACATCTATTTTGAACTAACCTGTGGATGATCCTTGAGTCTAGATTATTGGTGTT
>CM041643.1:16917420-17020441 GCA_023333625.1 Bothriochloa decipiens
AGATAAAATCACATTGACTTGCATATAGAAAAGGGTAAAATCATAAAGTGAAAAAACGAGGGCAAAAACACAAACGTGCTTTAAAACATAGGTAGAAATGCTTAAACCCCTAAAGAAAAATATCGTATTTAAAATCATACTAGCAAATATGCCCGTGCGTTGCAACGGGAATTATAACTTGTGTCATTTATTCTAGTACACTTTAGAATCATATAGCGTACGTTGGTTAGACATATGCTATCTAACTCGCATGAATATAAATCATGAGTATAGACGGCTATGTCCATGGCTAGCGGCGTCACATGTTCATTTTACAGTGTGCGGTGGCAGCATCTGTCCTCAACAGCGGCGCTAAGGCCAGCGGCGGCTCCCGTTCATTTGGCCTTGTGTGCCTCGCTACCGCCATCATGGCCTTCCATGTCCAGTCCAACGCGGACGAGGACCTCGCAGCGTCAGCTAGCCAAGCTCGCCGCCTTCCCTGGACAAGTGGACCTGGTTGGCAGTGCAGACTGCGAAAGCTGAGGCGCGTGTAACACTCTGGTGTTAAGCATGCATAATCACTTGCATTCTTAAGCATAAGCATCATTATGCATGACATTGATGAAAAGATTGATTGTGATTTCACGTATCATGCTTGATTATTCAAATTATGCTTGCCTTTCACATGAATTGGATAAGTGGTATGAGTGCTTGGTGTTTGATGACCTCAAAGGTAACCCAGACATGATTAGGACACCAAATGAATCTAGGTTTATGTTCATGGTTTTGGTTAATTAAGCTTTGTTGTCATGGTTGACCAAGGTGGACCATGAAAGTAGTTTTGTTTGACTGAATTGAAAGTGGTAGCTAGAGTACTTGCATGTGTGTGCACCCTAAATAAAGTTTGTATAGAATTTTATAAGAAACAAAAGTTTTTATTATCATTTTTCATGAAAATGCTTGGAAGATGTTCAAAAATGTTGAAAAAGGGCAGATTTGGGGGCTGTTTTTCCATTTTTAGGGATTTAAGGGGTATTTTCATTGGATTTTTGTATTTCAAAATCTATGCAGAATCTGGCTATCCTTTGTTTATATGAAATGTTCTACTCTTCCAGAGCTACATTTTCTTCAATATAAGTTTTGGCTAATTCGGCTTGGTTTGGGAGTTATAGGACAGAAAAGTTTATATTAGAGATCATGGAAATAACATTTCAGTGACGGTTGGTCAAAGCCGTCAGGGAAATGGCCGGCCACCGCCCATCGCGCCCAGCCCGCGAGCTCCGCATGGCGCGCGTCCACCGGTGGTCCGGGGCGGCTGCGACCGTCCCGACCGCGTTAAATCGAGCGCGGCAGCTCCCTCCTTTCTGTCCCCCTCTCATTTCCCTGCTCTCCCGGCCTCCTTCCCCGGCTCCGCGAGCTCGCCGTCGCCGCCGCCGACTGCGCTGCCGCCGCTGAGCCACCTCCGCCGCTCATTTTCTTCTCCGAGCACGCCGCCAGACTCACCTCGTCTTGCTCGTGCTCGTGCGCCTGCCAGAAGCCAGCCTCGTCGAGGGTAAGACCCCCAATCGCGAGCTTCTTCCCCGCGGCCGGCGAGCCGGTGACCGCCGCCGCCGTGTCCCGGTTGATTCGGCCGACATTTTCTCTCCCTGTCTTAGACATTAGGTGCGTCTTGGCGTGTAGGTGCTGTAGCCCGAGTCCATGAAGTCAATGCGGGTCGATCCTCGTCGGAATTTTGGCTGCGCCGCGAATGGGAAGCCGCCGTCCGCCTGCGCTCTGGCCGTGCTTTGACCCTCAATCGACTCGCCTTGAACCGCTCTAGCTTTTCCTTGAGTCAATTTGGCCGGGGAGCCACGGCCAGGGCCGGCGACGCCGCGCCGACGCCGTCGGGTTGCCTCTCCCCTGTGCAAGGACCTCGTCCTTGAATTCAGTCAAAGTCAGGGTGCTTAGTACATATCTGCCAGACACAGGATATTTCTTTATCAGGCTTAGTGAATTTCTGGTTAACTCAGGGTATCCGGTACAAAAGTGTTTTTCTTTTTCTTTTTCAGAACTGATTTCAGATTTTGATTAAATCTTTGAAAATTCATAACTTCTTCATTTTTCATCCAAATGAGTTGGTTCAACTTGCAGTATTTTTTTTATGAGAAGATCTATGCATGAAAAATATGAAATGTGGATTTTGTGATACTTTTCTGTATAGATTTATTTATCTCTATTAATTGCTTTTATCTTAGAAAATGCATAAGTAATTCTCTGTTGCTCAGAAAAATGTGAGACCAAGTTTGTTAGTCTTCTTATGTTATGATCTATCTGTGAAAAATATTGTGAGACTATGTCATATGTAAATATTGCTCTGTCTAGTTATGGTGCCTATTTCTATTAGATGATAAATAATTCATAATAAATAATATATAAGGAATTTGTGCATGAAACTTTTTGGAGAGTGTTTTTATGCTAATTTAGAGCTAATGATATTCTAAGATCTGTTGTTTGACATATTTTTATGTACAAAGTATTTTATGCCCGGTGAATTATGCTGCCTTGTCATTTTTGTGTAGGATAAATTATTTACTGTTTTGACTTAAAATTTTTATGGTAGTCTACGTTAGACATGCTTAAGCTTTTGTAATTTTTACAGAATTTTCTGAGTAGTCTAAAGTCATGTTGTAGTTATACCCTAATTTAATAAGTAATAATGCTTTGAAGCTATCATTTTATGTGTGTAAAAATGCTTTTTATGATATTTGTGATGTGTGTGATCTGTTATCAGTTTTGGTTCAGTAGAGGATAGTGTGAAAAACAATAGTCATTTATAATTTCTTTTAATGTGTAAGTAAATAGTAATGTGAGGCTTGTTTAAGTTTTGTCGGTAGAAGAGAATGCAGATGACATGTGCTGATTTTATATGTTTCAAAATCATATCCTTTATCTTAGCTGAGCATTCATTCACCATCAGCATCAGCATTGTATTTCTACGTATACCTCGTATTCATACGCACTATGCATCATACAGGATCATTAGGGCTCGAAACGATAGTTCCCGGAGCACCCGAAGAGGAAGGCCAGCAGGAAGCTTTGGTGCGGGAAGTAGCAGCAGAAGAGGATCCCAAAGTTGATCTTCCGGAGTGTCCCGACCACCAGCCAAGCTCTTTCCTGAAAGGCAAGCCCCGGAGCATTCTCCCTGTGGTTTGCAAAATATCTAACTTGAGTCCTTTACTTGTTTGATGCATTAAGTTATAGGCGTTGTTTTATACCGTTGCTGCATTACTTATATTCCTTACCACTGTTTATACTTCAACCCTGTTAGGTTTAGGTGCGATTATCTGCTTAGCCCTGCTTAACTAGATCGATAGAAGTCGGGTGATTTCCTGTCATCCGCGAGTTATAGGTGGTGACTTGGAATGGTTGAATATATTGTTATCTTGGATAACCATGTGGAGATAATAAATCGAGACCGGACGGGATTGGTGTTGAGACTGAACTGGAGTTTCGGTGAGGTTATCCCGTCTGTGTCGAACTAGGACCCCGTCCGTTGTACGTCCTCAAGTCATATTGAATTTATGCCTCACATTTAGCTGGAAGGATAAGTCATTCCGACCGCGAAGCCTAATTTTGATTTGGGCCGGGAGTCGACCTGTTGTACGCATCGTATTGGTGAAGATGGGGGACCACAGGTTACGCGAAGAGTAAGTCCGAGGTCAGGGTCGCCCTGAATAAGGCAGCCGGGCGGTTCCTGGATACGATGGTACCTGTTGATCCTGCGCTTTTTCCGAATTGAATGTCGGTGATCTGTAGCTCATCGTGGCTGGTGAGTGTGGTTTGTGTGAGGAATACCCGCTAGCTGGTTAGTAATCGATTATAATCGCCATCGTTCTTGGACAGTGAACACTTGACTTGAGCAGCAGCATCGTAGTAAGAACTTGAACAAGAGATGAGATGGTTGAGCTGTTGAGATTGAAGGATACTCAACCGAAATTGGTTACTATTCTTGTTGAATAATTATTACCATGTTTGTTTAGTACAGGTGCTAATGTATCATGATAAGATTAATCAGATTAAAATACATTGCTAGAAGGTTCTTAATAATTATTTCTTTAATACCAACTTTTTCGCAATTAAATGAGTCAGCTATCCTACTCATACAGCCTTGCATACTCCTTGGAGTCAATTTATTTTTAGTTTATGACGGGTAAGTCTAGCTGAGTACATTCTCGTACTCAGGGTTTTATTTCCCATGTTTTTGCAGATGGTGAGATGTTTTATGGCTATTGTCAGCACTGCTTCTATCCCGCCTTGGGAGATGACTAGACCTTGGGCATGGTCACTCTTCTCTACTTAATGCTTTTGTTGGATGTTGATCAAGAACCTAGCACTGTATTTGAACTAAGTGTGTGTGTGGATTTGAACCAAACTGCTTCCGCTTTATTTCGAATTTGAACTTGATTTGTAATAACTTATTTCGGACTCCGATGTTTTAAACTATGTGTGAACTATGTACGTTATGAATGTTTGAACGCTAAACTCATTACGATCTTAGTCGTGCTGGAAATGTTTGAAATACTACCGGGTTTATTAGGTCTCAATCATGTATTTTGCCGTCCTAATGGCGAATTATGTGCTTGTGCTCTAATAAATTGGTCGGTTCTGTCACAGCGCGAAATCTTGATCTGATTTCCACTTGGATCAATTCGTGCTAGCCAAGCTCGCCGTCTTGCCTGCACAAGCGGACCTTGGTGGCGGCGCTGAGGCACGTCGCGGACACTTTGTGCGACCTGGAGGGTTGATCTGATTTCCAAATCGATCGATTTGTGTATGGGTGAATTGGTTTGATTTTATAAGCTATTTGTGTTTTCGGAGCTATTTTCATTTGAGCTTGAATTTAGATGGGAGACCATCCATAATGATAAGTGTCAAAGTTGAACGACAACAACACAGGCAATTCTCATTCATGTCAATTTTTTTTACTATTGTTTTTATCTTTACGTTGCGTACTATTCTTGTTGGATTTAGATTTATCTTTTATCCGATCTTCACCGTCCGAATAGAAGTTAAGATGTCATAATTAAATAATTCTAGTTCTAAACGGACTCTGAACGTATCTTTGCTGTTGCGTACTATTCTTGTTGGATTTGGATTTACCTTTTACCTGATCTTCACCGTCCGAATAGAAGCTAGGATGTCATAATTAAATAATCCTAGTTCTAAACGGACTCTGAACGCAAACGAGAGGAGGGGCAGAAAATTAAATATAATCCTAATTTTGTACAGACTGGACGTAGAGGAGAGGAACCTACAGTCACCGATCTAAATACGGAGGTGAAAGAAAATTTGGTGAAGAAATTTTCGTTTTTTATAGATAGGTATAAGTATAGATTTACTGCGTAATGCATGAGGTCTCGGGTTAAGTCTAATCACTATGTGCCAAACTACAGAGGTTGATACTTGTTAAGATGGTTGGTAATAAATAATGGATGTAGTTTTGGCTATATATATAATTCCCCACAATAGCATTGGTGAACTCTTACAACAACGGGCGGAAGGTAATGGTTGTACAAACGGAAAGGCTTGGTTGGAGGTCAACTTTCCGTTCCCCGAGGAGCGCGCCCAAGCGCGTCGCCTCCCTCGCCGGCGCCGGCGCTCGCCCTCCCCTCCCCTCCCCGTGCCGGCCCCGAGCGGCGCGGATTCGCCTGGCTCCGCGACTTCCTGGCGGCACGAACTCCCCCAGCGACCGCGGCTCCTGTCCCAGCGACAGGAGCTGATCTGAACGCCTCCGCTCTCTGCTCCAGGGCACCGCCGTCGCTCATCTGTTTGCTCAGGTATGTCTCGCCGCCTCTCATTGGCCTGTTGACTACTTCACTGGTATTCGCCGGCCACGAGCACCTACCAGCACCAGTGAGCTGCCCGTCGCCTGCCGCACCCCCGCCGGTCGCCGTCAGCCGCCGTGAGCAGATCCTGTCTGATTGTGCGCCTCGACCGCCGGGCGTCGCTTCTGCTGTGGCTGACCGCCCGTGGGCCTGGATCTGCTGTCCTTCACCGTGCTGCTGCTGAGAATCAACTTGGGAGCTGCTTCCGCACGACTACAATGACCATCATCGTCCCTTGTCTGCGCTGAAGCCGGTTCAGCTAAGTCATGCCTCACACTTGGATGTTCAAGCTTACTCGTGCTCTCACCTCTTCACCCAGTCGCTGATGGAAGGGGACAGAGCTCCAAAGCTACCGGATGACTGGGATTTGATTCTCGGCCAACGGTTTGAAGCTGATGTCCTTGTCCGGTTCAACTCATCGGTACATCACCCATCCTCCTCCCTGCATGGTTGTTTCTTTCTGCTGGCTGTGTTTCGAAGATTCACCTTCCAACTCAATGAGGATTCTGTGAGTTTTGCTCTGCACTCAATCCTCGGTGGAGCTCCTGCTGGTTTTCATGTCCACCTCGCTTCAGATCGTCATTTCCATTTCTCCGTTGCCTCCAAGGCAGTTGGCTTCCACATCTACTCTCTAAGAAGAGTGATAACAAAGCACTTTGATGTTTATTTTCACCTTTGGAGAGATGGAGGGCCAAACTGGCAGAGAGAGCTGAAGATTTGGGAGGAGGAACAAGAGAAACAATGGACCAAAGTTTCTGACAATAAGAAAAAAAACCAGTGAAACATGTTTATTTCGCAAAGAACGTTACCCAAGCATCCCCAGTAAAAAAGTTCAAGCAAGCCTATCACCCTCATGCCATCAAGATTGGTAGTGTGTACTGCCCAATTATTCTAGATGAAGATACTCATCAGACCCAATTTCATAGGAAAACCATGGTCAAGGCAAGTTCTTCATTTGAAAAACTCAGGCAGCCCCTTAACACCGATCAGGATGTCAGAGAAGAAACAAGAACCAACAAACTGGAACAGGAAAGTTTACATGGAAAGACACAACCTTGACGATGCTTCAGATGTCTAAGCTTCAGCCACATTATCAAGGATTGTCACGGCCAGATCAGGTGCAAGACATGCTTTCACTATGGTCATATCTCCAGGGAGTGTTTGAAAAGGAGAACACAACGACTAAGATGGCAGCCAAAAATAGACTCCCAAAGCAGCAAAAATAGCTCCATACCAAGTAACCTCCCACCACATGTTACAGATCTTGATGTCCCTATTCGTGAGCTAAATGATAATGTTTGGCCTGCCCGCGAAATTGCTCCAGCTGAGTCTGTGATCACTAATTCAAGTACTGCTGCTGTGGGTTCATTCATAGCACCAACGGATCCCTGGTCTGTGCAAGATCAAGATTTAGATGCTTACACTCCCATTCAGCAACTCCAACCTGCTCTTGATTTAATTCCTCTTCAAGCTTCAGTTCAACAGACACAAACACTTCAAGCTATGAAATGGCTAAAAATTTACATAAATGAAGAGCTAAGAAAAATACTGCGGAATCCCCAGCTTAGAACACACCATTCTGATAACCTGTTGCAAACAGGAATACAATCTAATCAACAGGAGCAGATTGAGCAGCAATTTGACCCTCATTTGGTCACACAAGACAAGATGGAGAACATTCAGATCCGTAATTCAGGGGTCACCAATTCAGAAATCCCCAAAAAGGTCGACTGCAGCAAGAGGACCACATGGAATAAATATCTTAGATTGAAGGCTACCAAAGTTTATGTAAGAAAAAACAAGAAAGCTATTTTTTCCATGAAAAACAGTAAAGACCCTGTTGAAGTTATGGCTAGACCTTTACAAGTAGCACCTATACAGAGGCAGGTTAAAGATCAGGCTCCACCAGTGACTGGCCTAGAGATTGTACCATGGCGCCCAGTGTTGCAGGTCATTGCCCTACAACTTGTACCTGATATTGTTGAAGCTAGACGCAGAGCTGCTCGTCAGGCTAAGTAGATTCAGCATACGCATGTACCTTTGATCCCTGATGAGAATGGTGTTCTAGGTCATCCACTTTCTAGCCCAGAAAATTTTGAGTTTCAAGCTGAGCAGACTAGGCCCAGCCCATCAACTCCAAATGGCCGTAATGAGAAGAGGAATACTTTGGCCCTGCCGAGAGCTATCTCCAACAGTGATGCACGTACTCCCCTGGCTCAGGAAAGTGTTCGCCTCAGCATCAGACGGGACAAGGAAGGTTTTTGTGAAGTCAGGATTGTTGGACAGCCATCAAAGAAGCGCAAGAACTGGATAGTGCAAATTGATCCAGCAACTGGCAAAGAAGGTCCTATCTCTGTTTCTCTCCTCAGAGATTGGGGGGTTAAGTGTGGAGTGACTCCTAGTGAGCTCACTGATGATGCGCTGCTTCAGGCGCCCAACCCATAGGTCTTCGATGATAGCAATGCTGACTGATTGTTCTGTTGCTGTGCCAAGGGTTCTACCCAATGTCACTAGTTGCATTGGGCTATCTCTCTATCATCCACTTGTTTATTGATGAATACACGTAACTGGCGAATTTTGTGCTGGAACATTCGTGGTATTAATGCAGTCAAGAAGTGGGATGCAGTTAGAGAAAAGATTGAAGAAAGCTCTTGTTCGGTGGTCTGTCTGCAAGAGACTAAACGCGAACATTTTGATGTCTCTTACATTCAAAACTTTGCCCCAAGACGCTTTGACCGCTTTGATTTCATTCCTTCAGTTGGTGCATCGGGGGGTATTCTCGTGGTTTGGAATAGTTCGGTGTTCATTGGGGATGTCATAGACAAGCAACGCTTTGGAATAACGTTGAAATTCCAATCTGCACATGACAACAACATCTGCAAGCTCACCACGGTGTATGGACCTTGTGACGAGCCTGATAGAACAGCTTTCATTGATTGGTTCAAAAGCCATGACATAGACGATTCAGAGAATTGGATTTTCTTAGGGGATTTTAACTTTTATAGATCTCTAAACAACCGTAATAGACCTGGTGGGAATCTAGCTGACACATTTATTTTCAATGATGCTATTGGTCATCTCGGTCTTGTTGAGCTTCCTCTCAAAGGAAGAGCTTTTACATGGAGCAACATGCAATCCAATCCCTTGCTAGAGCAACTTGACTGGTTCTTCACAACAGCTAGCTGGACGATTGACTTCCCAAAGTTCTGCCTCTTGCCAAGATCACCTCAGATCATGTACCACGCCAAATTATTATCAGCACCAAAATCCCTCAAGCAAACGTGTTTCGTTTTGAAAACTATTGGGCTAAGCAAATGATTTCATTGAGGCAGTGCAAGTGCTGGAACTCACTTCCACCACTGCCAGACTCTGCTCGTTCCATCACTGCCAAATTCAAAACACTGAGATACAAGCTAAAGGATTGGAGTAGATATCTATCCAACCTTCGGATCCTGATAAGCAATTGCAATGCAGTCATTACCTTTCTTGATACTCTAGAGGATAATAGAGGTTTATATAACCCAGAAGCCAATCTCAGAATTGCAGTGAGGAAGCAACTTCAAGTTTGGCTGCGATACAAAAATATCTATTGGAGGCAAAGGTATACAGTTAACCGTATGAAACTAGGTGATGAATGTACTAAGTTTTTTCATGGAATGGCGACAATATCCTATAGAAGAAACTGTCAGTCTTTGGATCCTTGCTCTAGGTGTGAGCAGGATCCTTACTCTCATCGAGAGGATAGCACACAGAGAACTCAGAGTTGAGGCAATTTTCTGGGTTTATTTCTCACACAATGCTATGCCAACCTGAGGGGTTGGTGATACAAATTTATAGGCTGCTAACCAGCCAAGCATATGCTAAGATGTTAGTCTAAGATGCTGTCCTAGATGCTAGTCAAGATGCTGTCCTAAGATGCTCCTAAGATGCTTGTCCTAAGATGCTAACTGTTGTCCTAAAAGCAGTCAAGGATGCTTATACAAAGGACACAAGGACACAAGGACCATGTGCTGCGTACTGCAGCCCACACACAGAGAGACTTATCCATCACTCCCCCCAAGTCTTGTGTGACTCCTTCTGAGGTATCTGAGCCATCCCGATCCTGGCCCGAAGTTCTTGAAACTTGACTCGCCCAAGGGACTTGGTCAGGAAGTCGGCGAGCTGGTCTTGGGTGTTGATGTAGTTGGCCCGGACACCCACTTCCTCCAGGCAGCTCCTGATGAAGTGGTACCTCACCCGGATGTGCTTGCTGCGCTCATGGAAAACCGGATTCTTTGCCAAGGCCAAGGCGGACAGCACTGCCAAGGAGATCGCCAAGCAGCCGAGCCAACCACAAAGCCTGAGTAGCAGCGGTAGTAGCTGCGATGTACTCTGCCTCTCAGCTGGACAGAGCCACCACTTGCTGCTTGGCCGACTGCCAGCTGATCGGACACTTGCCGAGGAAGAACAGCGTCCCGCTGGTGCTCTTGCTCATGTCGATGTCGCCGGCGTGGTCGCTGTCGCTATACCCGATGAAATGTGCCGCGCCGGGGCACCTCGGGTAGTGCAAACCGTAGTCGGAGGTGCCCGCGACGTAGCGGAGGATCCTCTTCACGGCCTGCTGGTGCTCCGTCGTCGGTCGCTGCATGAACCGGCTGACATAGCCGACGGCGAACACCAAGTCCGGTCGCGTGTGGACAAGGTAGCGAAGGCTGCCCACAATGCGCCGGTACTGCGTCGCGTCCACCTCCTCCTCCGTACTCTCCCGGCTTAGCCTCAGCCTCTCCTCCATAGGAGTGTGGGCTGGGTTGCAGCCGGTGAGACCGCCAAGCTCCATAATGCGCTTGGCGTAGGCAGTCTGGCGAAGAGAGGTGCCGGAGTTATCCTGGTGGACCTCGATCCCCAGGTAGAAGGAGAGAGTGCCCAAGTCGCTCATCTGGAAAGTCGCCCTCATCTTCTCCTTGAACGCCTCGATCTCCACCTCCTTGGTACCGGTGATCACAAGATCGTCGACGTAGACACCTACCAGCAGGGCCTTTCCTCCACTGCCCCGTCGGTAGATGGCCGCCTCATGCGGGCTTTGCTCGAAGCCCATCCCATTCAGCGTGGAATCCAGCTTGGCATTCCACGCCCTCGGTTCCTGCCTCAAGCCGTAGAGGGCCTTGCGCAGGCGAAGCACCTTGCCCTCCTTGTCGGGAATTGCGAATCCCGGCGGCTGATGTACGTAGACCTCCTCCTTCAAGTCACTGTTAAGGAACACCGACTTGACATCCATGTGATGGACACGCCAGCCCTTCTGGGCAGCTAGCGCAAGGAGTCGCACGGACTCCATCCGTGCCACGGGGGCGAAGGCGTCGTCGAAGTCGACCCCCTCCTGCTACACGAAGCCTCGTGCCACCAAGCGAGCCTTGTGCTTGACGATGGCACCGGCTTCATCCCTCTTCAGCTTGAACACCCACTTAAGGGTGATCGCACGGTGACCACGAGGGAGGTCAGCGAGCTCCAAGTGCGGTTCTGCTCGACCGCGTCTATCTCCTGCTGCATCGCGGCGCGCCATGCCGCGTCTCCCTCCGGCTCTGCGAAGGAGCGAGGCTCACCGTCCTCATGTGCCAGGTGCAGCTCCGCCTCGAAATCTTGTACTGCCAACCCAGGGACAGGCTGGTTGCCAAGGATGTTGTCCATGGTGCGGTAGCGTAGAGGCTCGTCGTGGTGGTGGGCGTCGACGCGGTCCTCATCGTCGGACAGCGGAGTGGCGAACTCCACCGAACGCTGACGGGCCAAAGCTGCTGGTGCCGATCTTGGAGATGCCGGCGCCGGTGCAGGAGAGTGGGGAGCCGGTGCAGGAGTGCGTGGCGTAGCCGGCGGTGGTGGTGGACTTGCTGGTGGCGGAGGCGGTGGAGGGCTCGCCAAAGCTGATGGCGAGCCGGTTGCCGACGAGGACGAGCTCGGTGAAGATGAGCTGCTAGCTCCCTCGGCTCCCGACGACGAAGTCCTTGAGGGTCGAAGCCGAGCCGTCGTCCACCGCCTTGTCCTAGGTCCAGCCTCGCCCTTCGTCGAACACGACGTCCCGGGAGATGCGGACGTGCTATGTCGCAGGGTCAAGGATGCGGTAGGCCTTGGCGCCTTCCGCGTAGCCGATGAACACCCCTGGAGTGCTCCGGTCGTCGAGCTTGCCGACGTGAGTGAGCTCCTTGGCGAACGCCAGAGAGCCGAAGACGCGGAGGTGGCTCACTACCGGCTTGCGCCCGTGCCAGGCCTCGTACGGCGTCTTGCCGTCAAGCGCCTTGGTGGGCGAGCGGTTGAGGAGATGGACGACAGTCATCACCGCCTCCCCCCAGTAGATCGCCGGCATCCCTCTCTGCTTGAGGAGGGCGCGGGCTGTGGCGACCACCGTCTGGTTTCGGCGCTCGACGACGCCGTTCTGCTGCGGGGTGTACGGCACGGTGAAGTGGTGCTTGATCCCCTCATCGGCGTAGTACGTCGCGAACTCAGCCGCCATGAACTCGCCGCCATTATCCGTGCGTAGCACCCGAAGCTTGCGGCCGCACTCCTTCTCTGCAACAGCTCGGTGGTGCTTGATGGCGTCCGCGGCTGCCCCCTTGGTGTCGAGGACAGCCCACATGTAGCGGGACACGTCGTCGACGAGGAGGAGGAAGTAGCGTCGTCCTCCAGGTGTATCCGGTGTCACGGGGCCACAAAGGTCACCGTGCACGAGCTCTAGCTTCTCCTTGGCGCGGAAGCTTGCTTGGCGGGGAAAGGACAGTCGTTGTTGCTTGGTGAGGACGCAGTTGTCGTAGAACTGCTCCACGTGGTCGACGCATGGCATGCCCTGCACCATTTCCTTGTTGCCGAGCTGCTTCAGGGCCTCGAAATTGAGGGTGCCCAAAGCGCTCGTGCCACCGCCAGGCCTCATCGTCCCGCCGAGCTGCAAGACAAAAGGGTTGCGCCACCTGTACGTGAAGAACATAGAGACGGTTGCTCCCCCTGTTCACCTTGGCGAGAAGTCGGTGACGAGGATCCCAAATGCGAAGCACATCGTCCTGGATCTCCACGCGCGAACCGTTCTCATCCAGTTGTCCCAAGCTGATGATGGAGTTCCTCAGCGCGGGGATGTAGTAGACGCCGATGAGCAGCCGGTGCTCGCAGTTCTTGGCGACGAAGATGACGGAGCCGGCGCCCTTGATCTCCACGGCAGAGGCGTCCCCGAACTTGACAGAGCCTCGAACGTCGGAGTCGAGCTCAGAGAAGAACTCCCGCCGGCCTGTCATGTGGTGGGTGGCACCGGTGTCGAGGCACCACCCATCGATCTTGCTACCGCTGCCGGACCCGCTGCTGAGGAGAGCATGTGCGTTGGGCTCGTCTAGGTGGAGAAGAGCCGCTGTAGCCGGTGCTGCTGGAGGTAGCTCGGTGCTCGCATGTGCCATGAACAGAACTAGTTGCTCTTCCTCTGCCTGCGCGACGTGGGCCTGGGCGCGTCGTGGCTGTCTGCAGTCTCTGGCCCAATGGCCAGCACGGCCACAGTTGTGGCAGGCGTCATCTTGTGCCGGCTTGGGCTTCTCGACGGCGCTGCCCTAGGCACGCCCTTGCGCCCCGGCCTGGGCGCCTTTACGTGGCTTGCCGCGCTTGCCATGCTTGCGGCTAGCTATTGCGGAAGAAGGCTCCCCCTTCTTCTTGTCACCTTGGCCGGCAGCCCACTGCTCCTGGGTGAGAAGGAGCTTCCCACCAACGGTGGCAGGCCCTGAGAAGGGTTGTGGCTCATCACCGTCGACGACCTTGAGGCGACCTATCGCCTCTTCGATCGACATCGTGGAGAGGTCCAGCAGGGACTCGATTGAGCGAGCCATCTGCCTGTACTTCTCGTGGATGCAGCGGAAGAGCTTCTCGACAGCTCTCTCCTCGCTGTAGGTGTCGTTGCCAAACTGCACCAACTTCTGCAACAAAGTGTTGAGACGGAGAGCAAAATCATCGATGTCCTCACCTGGCTTGAAGGCCAGGTTCTCCCACTCCTTGCAAAGTGCCTGCAATGTGGACTAGCGGGCGCGGTCGCTGCCGATGCGTGCTGCAGCAATGGCGTCCCAAGCCTCCTTGGCAGTCCGCTTGCTGGTAAGCGAGAACTGCATCTCAGACGGGACTGCAACGATGAGGGCATTCAGTGCCCGTCGATCCTGGTCGTAGTCGACGTCGCCGTACTGGATTGCCTCCCACATGTGCAGCACCTGAAGTCTCACCTTCATCACCGCAACCCACTCAACATAGTTGGTCTTGGTGAGGGTAGGCCACCCACCACCGGGGCCAACGTCCCTGGCAACAGCCTGGTACCCGTGGTAGCCACGGTACCGGTCCGAGGAGAGAGAGCCACGCTGCTTGCGATGGCCGTGCTCTTCCTCGACCCGTCCGCCGCGCCGGTGCCTTTGGTAGAATTCTCTTATAACAATAGTTACCAAGAGAGTATACAGATGGCTCCTTTTGAGGCATTGTATGGCCGAAAGTGTAGAACGCCTGTGAATTGGGTAGGACCTGGAGAAAGAAGATACTATGGTATTGACTTTGTTAAAGAAGCTGAAGAGCAGGTTCGAACAATTCAACAACACATAGCAGCTGCACAATCTCGACAGAAAAGTTATGCTGATAAGAGAAGAAGACCTCTAACTTTTGATGTTGGTGATTATGTGTATCTAAAGGTCTCTCCTATGAAGAAAGTGCAACGTTTTGGTGTTAAAAGAAAACTAGCACCTCGTTATGTTGGTCCCTATCAGATAATGGAAAGAAAAGGATTGTGGGCCTATAAGCTCAAACTGCCTGAAGAGATGAGTGCAGTGTTTCCTGTTTTCCATGTATCCCAACTCAAGAAATGTCTACGTGTTCCAACTGAGGAAGCCGTTAAAGTGAAAGACATTAAGCTGAGTTCAGATTTAACTTATGAAGAGAGACCTATGAGACTCCTGGATGTCAAAGACAGAGTGACCAGAAATCGTGTGGTCAGGCAATATAAGGTTTCGGAGCAATCATGATGATAACGATGCCACTTGGGAAACCGAGGACTATTTAAAAGAAGTATATCCCGATTTTCATAAAGAATGGTTAGTCTACTCAAATCTCGGGACGAGATTTCTTTAAGGGGGGAAGGGCTGTAACACTCTGGTGTTAAGCATGCATAATCATTCGCATTCTTAAGCATAAGCATCATTATGCATAGCATTAATGAAAAGAGTGATTGTCATTTCATGTATCATGCTTGATTATTCGAATTTTGCTTGCCTTTCACATGAAGTGCATATGTGGTATGAGTGTTTGGTGTTGGATGACCTCTAGGGTAACCTAGACATGTTTAGGACACCAAATGAACCTAGGTTTATGTTCATGGTTTTGGTTAATTAAGCTTTGTTGTCATGGTTGACCAAGGTGGACCATTAGAGTAGTTTTGTTTGACTGAATTGAAAATGATAGCTAGAGTGCTTGCATGTGTGTGCACCCTAAATGAAGTTTGTAGAGAATTTTATAAGGAACAAAAGTTGTTTTTACCACTTTTCATGAAAATGCTTGGAAGGTGTTCAAAAATGTTGAAAAAGGGCAGAATTGGGGGCTGATTTTCCATTTTGGGAATTTTTAAAAGGTATTTTATTTGGATTTTTGTAATTCAAAATCTAGGCAGAATCTGGTAAAACTCCTTTAAGATGAAATGTTCTACTCTTCAAAAGCTACATTTCATATATTTTGAGTTTTTGCTAATTCGACTTAGTTTAAGAGTTATTAAGCAGCAAAGTTTGTTCTGAATTAGTGAAAACAGCTTTTCGGTGACGGTTGGTTCCTGGCCGTCAGGGAAATCCTCGACCAGGAAAGCGCCGTGGCCGCCCGCGGCAGCATGCGTCGGCCGCGTGGCGCTCGGGGTCTGCCGAGGCCGGGCTGTTTTGGCCGCGTGGGGCGTCGTCCGAACGCGCTCACTCCTTCACTCGCCCGAGCCCTCACTCTCTCTCCCTCGGCCCCTCTCATTTCTTTCTCTGCTCGCCGCCGCGTCGCCCGAGCTCGCCTCGCCGCCGCCCGAAAATTCATCGCCGTCGGCAGCGCATTCTCTCGATTGACCCCGCAATCGAGTGCGCCCGAGTCCGCTCCACCTTCCTCCACCCTCGCCTCGGCCCATTCCGTCAAGGTTCGCCCGAATCGCATCATCTTCTCCCTGTCCGCCATGGCCGCACCTCGGCTTCACCGTGGTCCCGCCGCTCTGGCCATCCTCCCTCGCCATTAGGGTGCTAATTAGACGCGTCGTGGTAGATAGCTGCTAGGACGATGCTCAATGGCTCCGATTAGGGTTTCGTGGGGTCGGATTTTGGTCGGGCCGCCGCTCGGAGTGCCGCCGCTCCGCCGCGCTCGAGCTCCGACCACCTCCAGCCGCTCCCTCCCATCTTGAGTACCCTCGATAGATGCGCGCTGCTCTCCTCTCTCTTCTCCGCCGGTTGGTGACGCCGGAGCGCCGCCGGGACGGCCGGCCGAGCCTCACCGCCGACGAGGACCTTCGGGTTAGAATTTAGGAAACCCTAAGGTTCTCGGTGTAAAGCTGCCAGACACAGAGATTTACTTAATAGGGCTTGGTTAGTTTCTGGAAATGTCAGGGTCCCCGGTGTAAAGTGGTTTTTCCTTTTTCTTTTTCAGAATTGATTTCAGATTTTGTTTAAAGCTTTGGAAATTCATAACTTGCTCATTTTTCATCCAAATGAGTTGGTTCAACTTGCAGTATTTTTCTTATGAGATGATCTATGCAGGAAAAATATGAAATGTGGAATTTGTGAAACTTTTCTGTATAGCTTTATTTATCTCTATTAATTGTATTTATCTTAGGAAATGCATAACTAATTCTCTGTTGCTCAGAAAAATGTGAGACCAAGTTTGTTAGTCTTCTTATATCATGCTCTCTCTGTGAAAAATGTTATTAGGCTATGTCATATGTAAATTTTGCTCTGTCTAGTTATGGTGCCTATTTCCATGTGAGGATAAATAATTCATAATAAATAATGTATAAGGAATTTGTGCATGAAACTTTTTGGAGAGTGTTTTTATGTCAATCTAGAGCTAATTATGTTCTGAGATCTGTTGTTTGATATACTTTTATGTACAAAGTATTTTATGCCTCTGGAATTATGCTGCCTTGTCATTTTTGTACAGGATAAAGTACTTACTGTTTTGACTTGAAATTTTTATGGTAGTCTTTGTTTGGTATGATTAAGCTTCTGTAATTTTTACAGAATTTTCTGAGTAGTCTAAAGTCATGTTGTAGTTATACCCCGATTTCTTTCGTTTATAAATAATGCTTTAGAGTTATCATTTCATGTGTGTAAAAATGCTTTTTATGCTATTCATGATATGTATAATCTTCTATTGGTTGTGGTTCAGTAGAGTGTAGTATGCAAAACAATGGTTGTTTATAATTCTTTATAGTGTGCGAGTAAATTTTAATGCGAGGCCCATTTGGAGATTTATCGGTAGAAGAGAATGCAGATGACATGTGCTTATCATACATGTTTTCAAATATCATATCATTCATCTTAGCTGAGCATTCATTTACCATCACCATCAGCATTGTATTTATATGTATGCACGGTATTCATACGCACTATGCATCATACAGGATCGTCAGAGCTCGCGACGGTAGTTCCCGGAGCACCAGGAGAGGAAGGCCAGCAGGAAGCTTTGGTTCGGGAAGCAACAGAAGAGGATCCCGAAGCTGATCTTCCGGAGTGTCCCGACCACCAGCCAAGTGCTTTCTTGAAAGGCAAGCCCCGGAGCATTCTCCCTGTGGTTTGCAAAAATATCTAACTTGAGTCCTTTACTTGTTTGCTGCATTAAGTTATAGGCGTTGTTTTATACCGTTGCTGCATTACTTATATTCCTTGCCACTGTTTATACTTTAACCCTGTTAGGTTCAGGTACGATTATATGCTTAGCCCTGCTTAACTAGATCGGTAGAAGTCGGGTGATTTCCTGTCATCCGCGAGTTATAGGTGGTAACTCGGATGGTTGAATACATTGTTATCTTAGATAACCATGTGGAGATAATAAATCAAGACCGGGCGGGATTGGAGTTGAGAATGAACTGGAGGTTCAATGTGGTTTATCGCGTCTGTGTCGAACTAGGACCCCGTCCGTTGTACGTCCTCAAGTCATATTGAATTTATGCCTCACATTTAGCTGGAAGGATAAGTCGTTCCGACCGCGAAGCCTAATTTTGATTTGGGCTGGGAGTCGACCTGCTGTACGCATCGCATTGGTGAAGATGGGGGACCACGGGTTACGCGGTTGTAAGGCCTGAATATAGCATGGTGCGCCCTGCTGGCAGCCGGACGGTGCCCGGATGTGATGGTACCTGTTGATCTCGCGTTTTTCCTGAATTGGATGTCGGTGACCTGTAGCTCACCGTGGCTGGTGAGTGTGGTTTGTGTGAGGAGTACCTGCCAGCTGGTTAGTAATCGATTATAATCGCCATCGTTCCTGGACAGTGAACACTTGACTTGAGCAGCGGCATCGTAGTAAGAATTTGAACAAGAGATGAGATGGTTGAGCTGTTGAGACTGAAAGATACTCAACCGGAAATGGTTACTTGCTGTTGAATAATTATTACCATGATTGTTTAGTACAGGTGCTAATGTAGCATGATAAGGTTAATCAGATTAAAATACATTGCTAGAAGGTTCTTATTAATTGTTCTTAATGCAAGCTTTTCCGTAATTTAGATGAGTCAGCTATCCCACTTATACAGCCTTGCATACTCCATGGAGTCTTTTATTTTAGTTTATGACGGGTAAGTCTAGCTGAGTACATCCTCGTACTCAGGGTTTTATTTTCCCATGTTTTTGCAGATGGTGAGATGCTTTATGGTTATTGTCAGAACTGTTTCTATCCCGCCTTGGGAGATGACTAGACCTTGGGCATGGTCACTCTTCTTGACTTGATGCTTTTGCTGGATGTGGACCAAGGACCTGGCACTGTATTTGAACTAAATGTGTGTGTGTGGTATTTGAACTTAAATCGCTTCCGCTTTTATTTGAATTTGAACTGGTTTGTAATAACTCTATTTCGTACTCCGATGATGTTTTAAACTTGATGCTTGTGAATGAGTACGCTAAACTATTATGATCTTGGTCGTGCCGAAAAAGTTTGAAATCCTTCGAGATTTCACGGACTACCGGGTTTATTAGGTCTCAATCATATGATTTGCTGAATTGATGGCGGATTATGTGCTTGTGTGTAACAACCCAAAAATTCGAACTACAAAATTTTTCGACAAAACCTCGAGTGATGTGGTGCGACATGTCATCATCTACCCCTTACATATGCATCAACCCTAGCATGTCATGCATGGCATTCACATGTTGCAAATTAATTAATATCTCATAACAATGCTCTATGTTCGCATGTTACATTTTAATGTTTCATTTGTTTAATCATCATGTTGCATTAAAAGAGTGAGTTGGATTTTTAATTGGTTTATGAGTTGGATAATAAAAATAAAAACATAATATTTATTTTGACAAATAAATATTAAGGGAATAATACCCTAGAAGTATTTGGGCCATGTATGCTCACTATTCTGTAACACAAAATAAGCACACCGCATATATATATAAGTATATATATAAATATATTTGAAAAGAAAAAGAAAAAGAAAAGGAGGAGACCGGCCCGAGCAGCCCCATCGACCCCTGCTCGCCGCTCGACCCCCTGTTCGCCGCTCGACCCCTGCTCGCCGCTCGACCCCTGCTCGCCGCTCGACCCCCTGCTCGCCGCTCGACCCGGCGCTGCGCGGCCCAACCAGTCCGACGGCCCAGCAAGAGCCGCTCGTCCGCGCGCCGCACCGAGCCTCCGTTGCCGAGGAGCCGCTGACGATGGGGCCTCGAAGTGTCATCGCGCCCGCTGAGGTCACCCGACCGGCCGTGCGTGCTCGCGTCAGCACTGTTCCCCGGCGTCGCTCCTAAGCAACCTCCTTCGACCGCTCGATCCAATGTCGCCCCGCATCGACGCGCGCCCGCAAGCCACCTGGACCGACCAGCCCGCGTAAAGTTCCCACGGCCGCAGGCAACATTCTCCGCGCGCGCGCACCTGCGCTGTCGCCGCAGTGGAGCGCTGCCGCCATAAAGAACTTCGACACCCAGTGTTACCTAGCCCCCTCTCGCTGATCTCTGGACCCAATTCGCACCCCAGCTGCTGACTTGGACATCCCTTGACCGCTCGATCAAGCAAAGCTGTGATCGGCCGTCCGTCTGCTACCTACCACCGCGACCGCCCTATAAAGCAAGCACCCCGGCATCCTAGGGTTCCCAGATCGCCGCCACCGCTCTGGTGAAACCCCATTCCAACTTACCAGCCTCGTTTGGAGAAGAGCTGAAGGGGAAGGAAGGAGTCGGGGAAGAAGAAGACGCCGCCGCCGGAGCTGAGGAGGGAGACCGTCGACTCAGAGCCGCTGCTGCTGCGTCGAGGGCAGGAAGGAGGAGCAGTACCGCGAGCCGGAGCCGCTTGGACTTGTACCGCACCTCCATCCTCTTCGACCGTCGGTGAGCACCGCCATCGCCGCCCTCTCGAACCCTCCGCCGTGCTGTTGGCCATGGCGCTCCGCCGTGAGCGCGTAGGCCCGGTCACTACCGACCTCACTGGACACACCCGCACACACACACGAGACTAGCCGAGCCCCTCGGACCACGGCATCGGGAGGATGCCGGAATGGAAGCCGCCCAGTTCATCGCCGCGCGCCAAGCTCTGCCGTGGCAAGATCACCCAGTCGCCTTTCTGTTGAGCCTCGACCTCCGTTGTTTCCGGATCCGCGCTCGCCTTGATGAGACGGACCCCGTGCACACCCTAGCTCTGCGTTTGCCTCACCAGAGCATCGACCCGAACCACCTTGTCATCGACGTGTCAGTACGTTGCCGCTCCAGAACGCCGTCGTTCACCGTCGTTCCTGCCACCATCGACCACCCTCGAGGAGCAGGAAGAAGCCGGGAAGCTCCGCCGTGACGAGCTGCATCGAGTGGGCAAGATGGAGACCGTGGACCCTCTCGGAGTGCCGTTGCCGTGCACCGAGGACCTGTCGAAGCTCCACCGTGGGAGTTGCTGCCCGCGCGGACTTCGCCGTGTGTTTTGGTCACCGCCGGCACCTCGAGCAGATGTTGCGTGACTCCAACCGTCCGTCGATGCCACCAATTGGAGCTGTAGTGACTCAGGTGAAGTGTACATCGAGCACCGGCGCCATCGAGCCACCGTCTGCCGTCGAGCTCGACACGGAAGTGAAGCTGTCGCCCTGAAGCCCATCGACGTGACCGTCGTGAAGTCCCGAAATCGACGGGCGGGTTAATGGCACCGGAGATCCTTTGTGGCACCAGGAATCAAGGGTTCTTCCGCCGTCGATAGCCGAGGAGGAACTCAGCGTTCGAGCTGATCTCGTCCGAGACGGATCACGCGCTCGAGCTGAACCTCGAGTTCGACCCCTTCGACAACCGACCCTCGAGTTTGACCCTTCGAAGAACCGACCCTCGAGTTTGACCCGTCGGAGGACAGACCCTCGAGTTTGACACCTCGACGCGTCGACCCTCGAGTTCTACACCTCGAGCACCGTCACCCTCGAGCCGCTGTCCGCCATAGAGCACGTCGCCGGAACCAAGCTCCTGACTCGATGACCGCCTACGTGTTCGCCTTGACGACCCGAGGACGATGCACGAGACAGTACCCCTCGAGACTGTAACCCTGAGACCGTGCCCTCGAGACCGTAACCCCCTCGAGGTCTAACCCTCGAGACAGTACCCTCAAGAGCATACCCCTCGAGAGTATACCCCTCGAGATCGTAACCTTGAGACCGTAACCCCTCGAGCCCCTTTCTCTTTTCAGAGAATGGTTAAATCTTTGAAAATTCATAACTAATTCATACGAGCTCAGAAAATTATGATCCACATATCCAAATTTTCTATAAATCGAGCCCTATCTATCTAGGCTATGTTTGAGTGTATTTGGATCTTCTATTTTGCATTCGTTCTTTGTGCTAATCTATAGGGGTCGCTTCCGCGACCGTTAAATCTCGTTACAGGCTCGAGCGAGGACAAGTCTAACGACAGTGACTACCAGGAGAAGTCCGACAGCTACGCCAGTGAAGGTGCCACACACCACCCAACCTCGTAGATCCCATTACGCATGACAATTATAGTATGGCTAGTGCTTTAAATTCATGTTGCTATAATGCTATGCCTGTGCTAGGACTGCATGATAGAGTATTTATTTGATGAGCCCTACCTTGATGTAAACTATCGCCTGCTTACCCGCTGTTATGATAGCCACCTGCTTATCTGCTATACTTATAATTTCTATACTTCACTCGCTTACATTTTGATGCGACGTGATGAACCCGGGGAAGGCCTGGAGGGTGCCAGGCTGGATGTGTGAGTTGATGCTTCAGATGAGCATGTGAGCTGATGATGTTGTATCCGGGTTTGGGGTGGAACTTACGGCAGGGAGTAGGGTGAGGGTTGAGTCGATCGAGCCGGGATCTACGACGAGCTTTTGGAGCAAGTCTTGCCAGGGAATGGTTCTGGACATTCCCATGAGAGGAGCCTGTGGCGGGCTAACTGAGATGTGATGGTGGTCCTTGGGTGTGATCCTCGGAAAGGTGGAGCCCGGGATGAAGGTGCCGTGGTAGCACGTTAAAGATAAACCCTGATGAAGATATCCCGGTTTGGTCAAATCTAGGAACTGTTGCGCTGGTATCCGGACCTAGGAATCTCTTGCTTTCCACTCGCTCTCCATGGGGGGGAGACGGCCGAACCGCTGGATAGGTCGATGCCACTACTGCTAGGCGAGAAGTGATAGGAAGGTATATGCATGGGATGGAGCTAACACCCTACCGAGACGATCATGGCACCCCCTTCGGGAGTGGGTACATGGCATGGCATCCTCTTCGGGAGCGGATACATGCTCTCTTCACAGTTCCAGTGATCCAGTGCTGGATGGTAGAGTGGCATCGCCTATGGCAGTAGGCGCTCGGAATCTGCCTAGGTGCGCGCGTGCATCGATGATGGTTATCTGGTGGATTAGTGAAACCTCTGCAGAGTGTATGGTTGATCGATCGATACATAAGCCGAATCTTCGGCTATGGACCTTTCCTATGTTTCGCATGCACCGGACTAGTGAGTGGAGTATTCTACCTTCCTCTGAGTGTGTTTCCCGGTCGTGAGCCAGTTTGAGGGCTGCGGGCCGCTGAGGCAAGCCAAGAGGGAGTTGGCTTGTCGACCAGAGTCTGAGAGGGTGTTGGAGATGAGATGAGATGATGCTACAGTTATGGATGGAGATAGATGAAGGGAATGGGTTTGTGTTTAAAACTTGTTTACTATACTTTTGTTTTATATACTTGAACATTGCATAGGAAAACCCAGCCTTTATAGGTTCCTTTTGAGATACCCTTATTTTGCACCCACTTCCACAAAGCAATGCATAGGGTGGGAGTGTGGCCAGTATAAATCGTACTGAAAATTTGGTTTCAGGTTCAAGGAGTGAGTACTCATCTGGGGAGTACAGCGATTGAGGGTTTCGTGCCTACGCTCAAGTTGGAGAGAAGAAGATAGCTTCCGCACCTCAAGCTTTTATTGTTATGCTGCATGAACTCTGATTCCGTCCTGTGGCGATGTAATAAGTTATTGTAACTCCCTCTATTTGCACTCTTTTGTTCGATGTATGGATTATGGATTCAACTGTTATCGGGTAATGTGATTTAAATGGTCATATTACACTCCGACACTGTGGATTTCCCTTCGCGGAAATCAAGGTCGTTTCATTGTGCTCTAATAAATTGGTCGGTTCTGTCACATAAAGTGCCTCACGTAGCAAGAGAAATGGGTTCTTTCTGGTGGAAGGATGTGTTGTGTTTGAATACTCTCTTTAGATCGGTGACCAAATGTGAGTTGGGTGATGGAGCCTCAGTATGCTTTTGGGATGATTTATGGTTAGATGATGTTTTCGCTCTCAAGTATCCAAGATTGGCTTCATTTGCTAGAAAAGATGGCATTTCTGTTCTTGAAGTCATGGACGCTGAGGATTTTGGACACCCTATTCATGCTCCCACTATCAAGCCAAGCACTCGAAGAATTGGAAGACCTGCAAGCACAACTACAGGCAGTACCATATGACGCAAATATCTGAGATCAGTGGAAACCGGTATGGGGTTCCAAGTTCACCTCTCGTCGATTTTACTCTTACGTTTTCAGAGACATTGAGGCACACCCAGTATTTAAGATCTTTTGGAAATCAAGGTGCACTCCACGAGTGAAGTTTTTTGCATGGCTCATTTTTGTGGATCGCCTAAACACAAAAACCATGCTGCAGAGAAGACACTTAAATGTCCATGGTGGGATCACCTGTGTTGTCCACGGTGGGATCACCTGTGTCATGTGTGCTACGGGGGAGCATGAAACCATTGATCATTTGTTCTTTGATTGCCCGTTTGCACCGGAGTGTTGGGCAACCATCAACATTTC
The DNA here is from genome assembly GCA_023333625.1 of Bothriochloa decipiens. Classification (NCBI taxonomy): domain Eukaryota; kingdom Viridiplantae; phylum Streptophyta; class Magnoliopsida; order Poales; family Poaceae; genus Bothriochloa; species Bothriochloa decipiens. Next base: position 16,941,740 of record CM041643.1, read on the forward strand.
CTGGGATGTCTCGTTGGAGCTACTGGACAGGTTTGTAGAAGCTTGAAGTGCACACAACATCCCCTTCTTTTCTGAAGCGCGGCATGGGAGCTGTGGAAGATGTGAATGACAAGATTTTCAACCGATATGAGCCAAGTCCATCCACCTGGTTTGTGAGGTTTAAGAATCAATGTTATCTTCAGTCGGTTAGGTTTAAAGATGACGTACGGTCATCCTTTTGCGTTTGGTTTGATGCTTTCAGTTAAACTTTATATATAAGTACACTCTTCCTTTATTTTAATGAAAATACGTAACTGTGGGGACCTCCCCTACGGTCTTTTTCGGTAAAAAAACAAAACAACAACGGACTTATCAATCGCAGAAACCACTGATTTTTTTCCTAAAATGGAGCCTAGCTAGGTGCTGACATGTGGTCCCATCTGTTAGATCCGTGCCATTATGTTGATACTCAAATTAATGTTGACATTCATAAATTAGCCAACAGCTTTATTTATGAATCTGTTGAACGACATGTATGGTTGTTATCTCCTCCACAAGGAGTTTGTACAGGCTATTATGATATATATGAATAAAGTGGTACTCCTTTAATATCTATTTAAATAAAAATCTATTTTTCAACTATTGTTTTTAAAACAAGCATTTTATCTCCCGTACGTTTGAAAACCATTAAAAATATTTAGCCGCCGCCGTCCACGGCACGCCGCCGGCCCACCCGCGCCTATATATATCTGCCGGCCAGCAGGCAGGTTAGCCAGCATCTGGGCTGGTATCGTATTTGCACAAACACGCTCATCTATCCATCATCCTAGCTAGGAGCCAAAGGATCAACACAAGAATAATCCAGCGTGTGGACGACGAGGAAGGTGGCGACGCCGCAGGTGGCCGTCCTCCTGCTGCTCCTCATCGTCGTTGTGCGTACGTCATCATCAGCCTAGCTCTACAGACCTACCATAAACGCACACACATGTCAATATAATGGGTATATCGATCTCAAGTTGAGTTTATTTTGATCTGAAGTTCATTCTGAATGCCGACCGTGTGCAGAGGAGGCGGCGGTGCCGCCGTTGGCGGTGCCGGCGCTCTACAAGGGGGTCTGCGTGTCGGACCACAGCTGCGCGCAGGTGTGCTTGCAGGAGGGCTGAGGCGGCGGCAACTGCGACGGCATCAGGCAGTGCTAGCAGCTTGAAGCTACGCTAGGCCGGGCCTGACGATGATCGACATCGCGTCGCTAAATAAGTAAATAAATTGCTACATGCAATGTGCAACCGGTTTGCGTGTACATACATGGGTGCATAATACCTAGTACATGTACTCGACGAGCTGTGGCTGTGAGCGCGGGTATGCACACAGCACGGTCGTCACTGCACCTTACGTCCTCATCGGTCAGTCTGTCGTATAAGTACCGTCAAAGCTGCGTTCACATGTGCCACGCTTTGATGGTGATGACATCATCTCATAATATAAAAAAAATGCATTGCTGTATCAGACATCTGAAACTGTCAGCATACTGCTGTCATGTGGGCCCAATCCCAGCACAGCTGGCGCTGCACAGCCCGGCCAATGTCCTTACAAAAGCGAATCAATCAAGTCCAAGGTGGCCATCAATTAAAATATCAGAATCCTTTTACCTTTATCTATATTTACTGCTCATCTTCCCCAACTCTCTCCTCTCTCCCTCCTGTACCTCTGGCTTCTAGAGCCTTCTAAAATTGTTGGAGTGCGATTCGGGTTCCCAGAGTTTGGGGTTGTTGACATTGGTATCAGCTCACACGATCCACAGATGGATCCCTCCTTTGAGCTTGCCGTCGACGAGCTCTTCGACAAGCTCTTCCGCCGGTTCGACGCCTTCGAAGCCAAGTGGTTCGACTCCTCTGGGTCTGAGCCCGACTCTGCCTCCTCCGACTCGTCCTCGATTCGGCTAGAGAAGGAGCAGGAAGCTCACATCATCGCCGACAACTGGGGGCGTGAGTTCGACGACTTGCCCGCGCTCGACGCCACCACCGCTAGCTCCGTCGTCTTCCCTGTCCACGTCGCAGCCACCGAGCACACCAACACCGCCGTCCCCGATGAGATCGAGCCCTAGGAGGATTCTCTCCCCGAGGAGTTCCCGCTCTAGATCCAGGAGCGGGAGGAGGTGGTGGAGGTGGACGAGAAGGTCCTCCCGTCCAGCGGCAACGAGGTGCTGAAGGTCGCCGTCGTCTCCGCGTGCGTCTGCGATTCGGTGCCCAGCGCGCTCGCGACTTCCTCCCTCTCCACTCCGCGTCCACGTCGGCTTCACCCGTAGTGGCGTGTTCCTCTACGGCCGCCTCGGATCCGCCAACCACGGCGTCCTCTTCCGCTTCGCAGGCTACAGCGCCCTCCACCGCGCCAGCCTCGACTTCGACGACCCCAGCGTGCTCCTCCGCGTCGACGGGGTCGGCCTCCACAACCATTGGTTCGAGGCCGATGGCCTCGAGTGCGAGCCCGGGCGAGGCTCCGAACTTGTCCTCATCAGGGAGCCCGGCGAGATTGCCTCCGCCGCCGCCGTTTTCGTCAACAGCCTCTCCCACGCCACAGTCTCCGTCACCGGCAGAGGCGAGTTCTCCTAAATCTCCGCCACCAAGCTCTTCGCCCACTTCGCCGCCACGCCGCCGCATCCGTGAAGGCCGTGCCCACACTCGCCTGCAACTCGCTTACCCAGAGCGCCCTCTCCGCTCCGCGTCCACTGCGGCAAGCTCCTCTGCTTCCATGGCGATTTCGCCGACCGTGGGGTACTCCGCATCGCCAACCGCGGCGAATTCCTCCACAACCGCATACCGGAAACTACGTGAGTATAAGCAACCGTATGTGTCTATTTCAAAAGTACCTAATTCATATTTGGATATTTTTAAAATTTTTAAAACTTTACACATCAATAGTATCAAACTAGGGGTACATTGTCCCAAAGTTTAAGATTCAAATAACTTTTGTAAAAATTCGTATGAAAAAAATAAATTTTAGTCGCTAAAGGATAAAATTTAGGACGAGTGAAATTTATTTTTTATATGAATTTTTATGAAAGTTGTTTAAATCTTAAATTTTAGTATAATGTCTATCTAGTTTGATACTATTAATATATAAAATTTTATTTTTTAAAAATTTTGTAAATATGAATATGATAAACAACTGCGGTCGCTTATTATAAGCGTGCTTTTCACCCACAACCGCCCCAGCTTCGACGACCGCGGCGAGCCCCTCCGCGTCGACGAGGACGACCTCCACGACTCCTGGCTCGAGTTCGAGGCCGCCGTCCGCATCGCGCGCTCTCGGGCTTCAGGTTCGGGCTCGCCAAGTTGGCCCTGACGTGCGTCTTCCAAGGGGAATCGGAACCGCGTCTCGACCGCGCCGCGTTCGCCGAGCTAGGCATCGGCGGCCCGTCGCTGCGCGTCCCGGACCTCGGCGGTGGCAGCAACCACACCTCCAAGCATGGCTTCAGCGCGCACGACGACTCACGCGATGGCGGCGCGCTCAAGTCCACACGGTGCGTCGTTCGCCTCCGCTACACCGGCTCCGCCGCCTACGACACCGCCACCACGGCCGCCATCACCCACGGCTTCAGCTCGCTCGGCGTCCCCGCCGTCGTGGTGAAGAACGCGTCCTGCCTCGGCGGCTACCACACCCACGTCTACAGCCCTGACGCGGCAGGCTACCGCATCCGCAAGGCCAAGTACGCCCGCGTCGACAGCCTCAAATTCTACAGCGACAGCATGACCCAGCTCCGCGCTCACCTCGGCCGCGACTACTTCTTCGTCACCGCGTCCCTGGCCTATGCTGCGGCCGCACGCCACGGTTCACTGCTGTGGGTTGTGGCTGTGGAGTCAGAGCAGCCCAAACTGTTCGATTGTTTGCTCCAATGGTGTCATTGACGTGCTGGTGTCCTTGCCAACGGCTCCACCGGCTACTACGTCGCCAACCACTGTGCTGGCCAATGCTCCAGCAACCCAGTATGCTCAACTGGAGTTCGATGAAATGCAGCAAAGGTATATCACCAACCTTGCCTCTGCATCTTGGGTGGGTATTGCTCTGTTGGGTAGTAGTGCCACTAAAACTGATGATGTTCAGAAGGTGTTGGTCGAGATGAGTGCTCAGAATACAGAGCTGCTAGTGTTCCTTCACTATATATCAAATTGTCGCTGGTCTTCAACTGCACACACACATGAACTATTGTCGATTGACATCAATTGGGAAGAGGATCGTGTTCTCCCTTTGCCTCTGCTCAAAATTTGGCATGACTTCAGTGGGGTGCATTCCATTGATTCAGACTATGGCCCATGTGTCGTTCCTTGCAGCAGAGTGCCACTAGCATGGGATCCAGGAGGTTTGGAGCAGATTATTTATGGTTTGGAGCAGATTATTTATTCCTGGATTTTGTTCTTTGCTCACTTTGAGTTCAATCCTGAGTTCTTCAAGGTTCCTAGCAACCAGTGGTGGTGCAAATATTTAGCTATGCCCCTAGAGCTTCCATGGTTGTTCTGTTGGAATCATGGATTGATCCATTTGTTAGATGGCATGACAAATGTTGCAGTTGTGCTGTTACCTCAAACTTTTATGCTTCCACCACATCTGTTGATGGATTCTTCAGCAATGAGCAAACTGATTTACCACTCACATCTTATATGCACTCTTCTCGCTGCATTGAGTTACAACCATGGCCATCTCCTGCAGTGCTTCATATTGTCATTACCAGAAAGCTTGTTGAGATAATATCAGTTGGCAGCAACTTGACTGTTCTTGATCTTGTGACTTTAGTTGCGTCTGATTTTTCTAAGTTGATTTATGATGATTTCCACCAATACTTGGTCAAGGAGCTAGTTTCCACAGCAATGGACATGCATGACAAGGAGAAAGAAATATCATCTGCCTTCACGGTGTCTCTCTGTCTATCTCATACAAGCACATACAACTTGATGGTTACAGCAAGTATACCATTGGACTGGAAGATCCACAAAGGGCTGTCAGGTACCTATGTCTGGTGTCATGAGGGATTGCTATTCAATATTAGGAACTTGGAAGTGCCATGGGATCCTGGAGGTATAGCAATGTCGCCATCGGCTTGGGGGCAAGCCGAAACTCGAGGAGGGGAAAATGTCAGGTTTCACTTCATCCTCTGCTGTGGAATCTTGCTGCTGGTGCTCAGCACGGACCAGCGTACGCTCAAGCTCGGCAAGGCTTCTGGCTAGGAAGGTGTCATGCTGCTCCTTCAAGCGAACAGAATGGTGGTTGCAGATGGAAGGACAGAGCGAGCTGAACAAGGATGCGTCAATATCTTTGCCAGGGTGCACAAGCTTGTTCCCGATGCTGAAGGATGGTTCGCTCTGCTGCTGAAGAATAGGCGACTCAGGTGGTTGATGTCCGCTTCCCAGCAGGATCATCCAAGATCGGTGTAGCGGCTTGAGGGCAAGCCGCAATTCAAGGAGGGAGGAATGTCAGCATACTGCTGTCATGTGGGCCCACTCCCAGCACAGCTGGCTGTTGACACCTCTAACACCAATTAAGCTAGGTTGTTATTCTCAGTATGGCGCCAGAGGTGCTGAAATTAAATGCATATGTTTTTTAGAAATGAATAAGGAATCCGCAAGCATAATATCGATGTAGCATTTTAACCGGGAGTAATCCATGTATCATTATTTATATTTTTACCACTGGGAAGGGAATGCTTATGGAAAATGAGCAATGATCACTGCATGTGATAATAGAGAACTTAACCATGTCTTTACCTACCTTCTCATACAGGGTAAGTATCATATAAAATAATAATATATATATGAATGGTAAGTGACAAAGGATAAATAAGAGCACATGGCCATGGCGTCCCGACCGTTCGCCCGCGCCACACACCCCGCCGAGCGCCACGACCTCCCCCGTAACCCTAATCCTAAGTCGCAGCCGCGCAAGGCCGCCCGATGGGCATCTTCCATCGGCGCCGTCTGTGGCCACCATGGCCGCCGCCGCTGCGCTATAAAAGAGGACCACCTCGTGCCGCTAGGGTTTTCCCATGCCAGCCACCTTTCTGTTGACGACCGCACGCGCCTCGCTCGCTTGCCTAAGTCGCGAAGAGGAGAAGAAGGTGGGGGAAAGAGGAGGCCGGAGCCGGACCCGCGCGCCACCGCCATTGCTGCTCGCTGGTGAACGGGTGCAGGCGCGGGCGAACGGTCGGGACGCCATGGCCATTTCTGTCCACCGGGAAAGGTGAAAGAGGTGAGCAGAAATGGTAAAGAAGATGCTGACAGGTGGGCCCCGCATGTCAACTAGCGGTGGGAAATATCCCACGGGCGCGCGCGTGTCGGCCTGGCGCGGGGCGGCCTTGCTGGGCCGTTTCGGCCAGTTGGGCCGTGGTGCAGGGCAGCTGCCGCGGGCGGCCGACAGGCCGGCTCGGCCTTGCCTGCGTGGGCCGCGAGGGAGTAGGGCCAGGCCAAGGTGGGCTGGCCACATTGGGCCGAGACGTGGGGAAGGGTAGCAGGCCGTCCTGGTGGCTTTGTCAGCTTGGGCTAGTTTGCCTTCTTGCATTTCTTCTTTTATTCTAAACCTTTTTCTATTTCCTCCAAAGCCACTAAACCAACCATGACACGATCATGTTGGCAAAGGTGTTAGTGACCTTGGTGCATACACCATGGTAGGTCCACTAGGGTCTCATGGAGTGTGGAAAGCCATGTCCATGGTTAGTGGTACATAAACACATATATATACATGTGATAACAAAGGTTGTTGATTTTATTAGCAATACATAAAATCAATAAGAGGCAAATCAACCCTTGTGATTAAAATACAATAGCTCCAACTAACATCGATGCTATTTGTGTAACTATTGGGTGTTTTACTACATGACATTCACCAATAATGGGATGTTTTAGAAAAATTTTGTTGGTTGTGATTTTTGATGTTTAAATTTTTAGAGACGTTATAATACCTGGAGATTGAAGTCCTAGAGGATCTACTGAACGGATGACGGACATAATGCCTGAATGGCATAGTGTGTGCTGCAGACCTGCAGTCTCATGTACTGTGGAGACGATCGCTAACAGACGATTGCAAACATGGACGGGTCCAGGACGCAAGAGGCCGGACGGGCTGACGACCGGAGATTGGAGCCTCGGAGGTGCCTTACGACCGTGCGGCGGTGTCGGCGGCGGCAGGGTCGTGAATCACGCGCCCTCGCCCTTCGGGCTGTCAGACTGTAGAACTGCCCGACGGTTCGACTCTCTCTAGCTTGGGCCATATTACAAAATGACAGGATCACAAAAGTATTTTTGTTTGCACCGGACATTGGAGGGGGCCATGGCCCCCCGCCGGCCCCTGGCTCCGCCACTAAAGTAACTATTTATCATTTCTATATAAAGTTTATTTTAGGATTTATTTTAACAACAGTTTCTTTAAAGAGCTTTTCTTCAATTTAGCTAACAAATTTAATATCACATAGAAAAATAATTATAAAAATAAATAGGGAAATCTTTATTTGGGTTTCTAAGGTTATTCATCTTTTAGTTATTTTAAATTTAATATTACACACTTAATAAATAAATAGACGAGTAAGAGATACTTAGCTAGATACACGGGGGATGCTCTCTCCCAAGCTGGATGTTGACATAGTCTGTTGATGTTGCTGACTGACAGTGAAGGCGTACTGGTCATCCTGGAAGTGAAGGCGTACTGGTCATCCTGGAGTGCCGTTGGTGGTTGCTGTTGGAAACATTGCTTGAAGATAGCACTCCGACAGGGGACGGGACGTCGTCCTTCTGCCTATTAGTTCTTCTTGATCCTTTAAGTTCAGTGAAACTCAAATAGACAGCAAAGTTTGTGAAACTGATTAAGCGTTAGTGATAAATCTCTAAACCTTGGATGTCTAGAACCTTCCTAACCCATTTATCTTTTAGCAGGATCTCAATATATTTTTATAGTTTTATATTTATGGTATGCAGAGAGAAAAAATATAAATATGATCAAAGATTCTATGCCACCACAGTGGATAACTGTGTGAGCTGTTGCACCACACATCGTTCACATTGAGCTTAGCATTTTTCTGGATGCAATGCATGACATATTTTTATTTTTTTTCTAATACAGAAACAGTAAGGTAAAGATGCAACTAATGATGCATTTAGGAAACGTAGATATGCAAAAGGAAAATGTAATGTTAAAAAGGAAAATACAGATAAATACCAAGGTACCTCTTGGCACGGCATTGAGTGGTTTTAAGTCCTCCGAACAGGACCTTCTTGATTTCTCATTGTTCAAGGGGCGCGTCGGACGGCGCCACTGGTGCTGTTGTGTCTTGTGCAGGATCTAAATCTGGGTTTACCTTTGGTTTCCATACCTGCTTTGTTGGTGAGAGTGACTTGGAGGAGGAAGCTTCTGTGATCACTATCTCTTGTTCTGCTGGTGGTACCTCTTCTAACTCTTCGGCGGCGTTCTCCTTGTCGGGATACTGATCTTCGAATCTTGTCACTTCTCCTTCATAGTCAGCCCACCCATCTACGATGATCCTCTTCTTCTGGCGACAGGTACGCTGCCTTCTCCTTGACCTGTTCTTCTTGGGCTCCTCGTCGATTATATAATTATCATTGAAATGGCAGCGTACCTTTTCTGAGGGGAAGTGGAAGTGAATCTCCCCTGTTCCAATGTAGATGATGGCCTTGGTAGTGTTGAGGAACGGACTCCCTAGGATGATGGGTGGATCATACTCATCTTCACCCATGTTGATGACTAGGAAGTCAGTGGGGATGTAGTGGTCGTCAATCTGGACAGGGATGTCTTTGGCTATCCCTTCCATGAAGTGAAAGGACTGGTCTGCCATCTGCAGCTGCGCATAGGTGGGGTCCAAAGGCATAGTACCATATAGATATTCATAAGTTACCTTGGCCATTATGTTGACGCCCGATCCGGTGTCGCAGACAACTTTGTTGAAGGAGGATCTGTTGTTGGAACATTGAATGGTCCGGGCACTTGGGTCATCCTTCTTGATCAGATGCGGAGACTTGAGCTGGTGGTCATGCTCTCTGTGGACTGCAGTCCTCACTGTCTCTGTCTTCTGGGCCTTCTTATTGTTGCCCTTGTTCTTTGTCTTGGTTTTGATCTTGGTCTTGTTCCTCCTGTCGATGGTCTCCTTCTCCAGCTCATAAGAGTACTGAGGATGTGCTGGAAATTGCAATACCTTGTCCTTGAAGAAGAAGGTTTCTGCTTGCCCTTGATGTTGAAGATGATCTTGGCAGTGTTCGAGTAGATGATGGCCCCGGCAGTGTTCAAGAATGGTCATCCCAAAATGATGGGGGACCTCTCGTCACTGCCCATGTCCACTACCATGAAGTCTGCTGGGACGTACGAGCTGCCTACTTGCACACGGATGTCTTCCAGGGTTCCCACTGGGTAGCAGAGTGACTGGTCTGCAAGCTGCAGGCACATGGTTGTGTACAATAAAGGACAATTGAACATTTTCTCATATATCACCTTAGGCATGACGTTGATGCTTGCGCCAAGGTCACAGATCGCCTCATTGAAGTTAACGCTTCCAATGGAGATCAAAACAATCGGTCTCCCTGGATCACCCTTCTTGATTGGCAGAGTCGAGTCAAGCTTCCTGCGTTGAATATGTCGACAAGATTTGCAGTTTCTAACCCTTTCGGTTGCCCCGAAATCTTACCTTGGTCGGCGAAGGGAACAAAGTTGGCAAGCTGTTGCAACTGAGATTCTAGCATCACTAAGTTGATTCTTTATAGCATTGGAAAAAACTATCCATTCTATTATTAATTGTTTCTAGAGTTTTATCATTGGATGCTAGCTTCTTAGACAGGTTATCTATTAACTTGCCCTGGTTAAGCACTAACTCTCTTAAAGGTGGCTGATTAAAATTATTATAAGAAAAATTATTACTTTGGTAGTTATCTGAGTAGTTACTTGAGTAGTTAGGCCTCTGCTACTGATTCTAGCCTTGATTTTGCTGAGGACGGTAGTTGTTGTTGGTGGTGGTGGTGTTGAGGTAGTTCACATCCTCCTTCATTTCTGGGTAGTTAGCACCTGTATGCCTAGTCTCTCCACACTCTTCACAAGTCATATGGGAATCATGAATGTGCATGACTTCTTTCTTCTTAGTTGCTCTCTCATCGAGCCTCTTTATCAGCAGGTCCATCTTGGCAGACAGCATGTCTACCTCCTTGAGCTAGTGCATTCCTCCACCTCTCTTGCGGGTCTGAGTTCTCTCTTCACTCCAACCTTGGTTGGAGGCCATCTTTTTCACAAGAGCTGTGACTTGAGGAATGGTGAGTGATGAGAATGCACCTCCAGCAGCAACATCCATGGTCTCACGAGTGCTATTGCTGAGCCCATGATAGAAAGTCTGCATGAGCAACCAATTCTCCATCCTATGATGAGGACATTCGAGGATTTAGTCTTGGAAGCGCTCCCAAGCTTCTGGAACAGTCTCATCATGTTGTTGATGGAAACTCGATATCTTCCCACGGAGAGCGTTGGTCTTGCCCATGGGAAAGAACTTCGCCAAGAAATTGATGGAACAAAGCGTCCACGTAGTATTCTTCTCCTTGTTGGTGTAGAACCACTGCTTCGCTCTTTCCAAGAGTGAGAATGGGAAGAGGCAAAGTAGTATAGCATCTCTGGGAACGTCCTTGATAGTGAAAGTGCTGCAAATCTCCAGGAACTGTTGGAGATGAGCACTAGCATCTTCATGGGCCTTCTCACAGAACTGGCTTGCTTGCACCATGTTGATCAGCGCAGGCTTGAGCTCAAAAGACTTCTCGATGTCCGTAGCTGGTCCAGTATGGATGTTGTCCGTAGTGGAGCATAGAACTCACGGAGTGACTTGTCAACCATGGCTTCAAACATGGCTTCAAACACGGATGTCAAACTTCGAACAACAGGTGGATCTTCCAACTCAAAAGAATCGGCAGGCTGAGACGATGATGATGATGATTGGGTCTTTCTCAACTTGGCCTTGGTCTTCCTAATTAAAGCTTCTGGATTATCAATGTAGTTTTCTGGAAGATCAAATCATGTTTATACATTACCCTGCATATGATATATAACATAGGCAAAAATAAGGGTAAGGTTGTATGAGTAGAGAAGGGTGGACGGTTCTCAATCAAATTAGTGGATGCAGTGATGCTCATTATCCATTTGGTAAGCTATCAACCTTCCCTAGCAACGGCGCCAAAAATGCTTGTTGACACCTCTAACACCACTTAAGCTAGGTTGTTATCCCCAGCACGGTGCCAGAGGTGCTGGTATTAAATTTATATACTTTCTAGAAATGAATAAGGAATCCGCAAGCGCACAGATAATACCGATGTAGCATTTTGACCGGGAGTAATCCAGGTATCGTTATATTTTTACCACTGAGAAGGGAATGCTTATGGATAATGAGCAATGAGCACTGCATGTGATAATGGAGAGCTTAACCATGTCTTTATCTACCTTCTCATATAGGGTAAGTGTCACATAAAATAATAATAATATATATATGAATGGTAAGTGACAAAGGATAAATAAGAGCACATAGCCACATAAAATAATGATAATCATTCCAATAGAGTACTCTAAGTTTATAATACTAGCATGGACTAGGACGATCTATAAGAATAAATCCTAAGTTATTCTAACTATAATGTCAAAGCATACAAAGATTAGTGTAATTACACCTAGCAATGATGACGAAAAAAGTTTATATCTATGCATAGTGATACTACCAAGGATGATCAAGAACACAGCAATCCCTTCTTTGTAATAGTGGTATTCTACTAGCCCTATACTCGGGAGGAAGGCTATAAAGGCTCAACAGGACTGTCACTCCCACGATCTACCTCGTGATCCGAAATATAGGGTGCAATCGAAGATAAATACGGTCTAGGCACTATGCCTACGTAATATTTATCACTCACCCATCGATCTAATGGGCAAGCGCTATATGATCCTATGCATAAACATAATTCTAATCTAACTATGCTAAGCATATAATCATAATAAACTAAGAATAATATAATTGAGAACATAAGCAAATAGAGGAAAGTCATTTCTGATATAGTAGAATAGAATAAAGTACTATTTATAGTAGCAATAACAATAATGAATATTATAATAAAGTAGAAGAAATTACCAAGAACGCTGACAGATCTGAACTCCAAGCTAGGCTTGACTCCCTCTAGATCTATTTCTATGTAGCTATGCTACTAAACTATGGAGCTCTAATTGAGATGGCAGCTCTAGGGCTTCTCTAGAGATGAGGATGAATTCTCCAAATGAATTCACGTTTCTCCAAGGGCCAGGGGCCCTGAATATATAGCCCCCTAGGATGCACCACAACCCTTGGATCAAACCGACCTAAATGGATGCTTTATATTGATCCTTAAGGTCGGTGGAGGCAGGATCCGCGAGGTTGCTCCCCATTGGTGGAGAGGCCTGGGCAGCTGCCCCTGCATACACTCACCTTTATATGTAAAACACAGGTGTGTACATACTTGTAACTCTTGAGCATCTTCAAAAGACTTATGTTGGACATATAAACAAGTTAACAAAGTCATCACAGACGACGCTTTGGCCTACCACTAAAAATTCAAAGCGACCCCCTCAAAAAAAAAGGTTTATTCAACATACAAGGAAGACTTAGATTTCTCTAAAATGATATGGTACTCGATTAAGCTCTGGTACTCGATCTCAAATGATAAAACTCAAAGCTAATAATTTATATATGTCATGATAAAGGTACAATTTCCATGTACAAAGCACTATAAAAGATGTAGGGATTTTCTGTGTTAATTTACCTAAATCTGATTGTCATCCACTTGATCGACCTGATTTAAGCAAATCAACTTTAGTGGTCCTCGCGGGAGATGTCATCCATATCCGGCCAGTGGCGGATCTAGAAAATTTGTTTAGGGGGGCTGGGCCAGAAAGCGAGAGTTGGACAAGAAGGGAAAAGGGCCCATCCTCTCTTTATTTCCTAAGAGCAACTCCAGCAATAGCCCTCAAAATAGGATTCATATTTTTTGTTTGAGGGTTGTCCCTATTTATGAGAGCTCTGTTTTCTGGAGTGAACTCCAGCAATAGCCCTTAAAATAGAACCCCTACTTCTTAATTCCCTCTGTTTTCACATAATATGTATATTTGTACTTGAGAATATCGTACTATATAAAAATTTATTTAAACTCTAATGATAAAAACACAACACTAAAATTATAAATAAAAATATGAATTTTTAAATTTAAATTTAAACATAAATTTGGTCCAAATTTAATTATTGTTGATCACTATATAATCCATAACATGTTTGCAAATCAAATAACATAACCATTAAATATAAAGTCGAACAAAATAATTAACTTGAGTTATGTCACGCCTACAAATGAACGCAAATGAGATTTGAGGGCTGTGTCCAAAGCCCCTCAAATTGAGGGCTGGATGAGTGATTTGAGAGGCATCTCGAATCTGAGAGCTTTAGTAGGGGGCCCTGGAGTGATTTTTTTACTCTTGGCCCTCAAAAGTAGGATAAAGGCTTAAGTAGGGACCCTGCTAGAGTTGCTTTAATGAGCTGAACTGGTTTCTCTGTATTCTTCTATGAGCTGCTGAAACAAGCACATACACTTGGCCCAGGAAGACACAAATCATCTTCAACCTTTGTCAGTGGCTGTGGAGAGCACTCCAATCTCCAGTCCCTCCCTCCCTTCCTGTTTGTTGGGTGATGAAATAACGCTAACATTTATGAGAGAATAATGAATTGCCAATTATGACAATATTCCAATCTGAATCTGAAACTTTACATATTAGGGGGTATTTATAGGGACCCCCGACTTCGTGGTTACACTCAAAATTACAACTGTAATCTTGAATTCCCTATACATATGACTAGAAAGTCAATGAGCGAAGCGGTAAAATACACTTCACCCCTATGCTACGCTCTTTCTGAATGACATTGATCTTGATGTTGTTTTTTGACCCAATAGATGTTGTGATCAACTTTTAAGCGAAGCCGACATGCCGACTTCACTGAGCTCTGGATGTCACGTGAAGCCACTTTTGTTCCTTAACCTGAAAAGAGTAAAATTAGCACATGAATCTTAAAATGAAATAAACGAAGTCGCCACGTCATCTTCGTTGGTTATTGTTCTCCTTTTTATATCACTTGACCAAAAGCCTATTTTTCACTCCAAAGTTTGGGCGAGATGTTACTGTGCCAAAGTTGTTCCCCAACACTATTGTCAATGGTAGAAAAAATCAAGGGGGGATCTAATGGCGCCTCCAGGGTAGTTTGGAGAGATTTTGACCAGAGAACAAAGCAGAGCAGGACGAAATGAAGAAGAAGAAGGCTATTGGGTTGGAATTTTGCTAGTTTTGGCCGAACACAAGTTTTAAAATATTTCTAATTTTTCAAATGTGGTTTTCAAACATATTTGTAATTAGTTTCAAACTTATTTTGTAAGCCCCCTTTCGAAATTCATTTATTCTTTATTCTAAAATACTTCTAAAACAACTTGAGGACAAAATAGTCTCTTTTTTAAAATCATTTTCAAACATAATTTATATTATATTTAAATAAAATTTTAGAGGCATTTTGAAAGCCAAACTTGAACTCATTTTTGGAGCTAGGTTTTGGAATGTAGTTTTGAACTCTATCTTTTAAAATAGAGCAAAGTGTTGTTTGAGGCTACCAATTTTATAATTTATTTTTTACTAGATAAATGTAATAGAAATGAATGCAACAACCCTAAGAAATTTAATTAGGTAAATATTTTTATAGCGCCATTTTTATTTAATAAAAATGGCAGCAAAGAAACTAAAGGTAGGAAAACTATAAAAAAAACTATTAAATTATTATTTTATTTGGTGTATTCTTTTTACATTCTAAAATGGACTTTAATGTGACACTGTTTATCTCACATATAACACAGTTAGTCCACCTAAGTTTTCACAAATTTATGATTTATGATTGGAAATAAAAATAATCAGGATTTTTGAATATCAAACTAGAGGTTTGTTTATTTTTAGGAAATAGAAAACCAAAATTTTAAGGTAGCAAAATGACCAAATTTGTCTTGTTTCAACAGTCGGAGGGTGTTCATTACCTAACATCATAGTCTAGGGTTGGAAACCAGACTAAAGTACAACATGAGGGCTGAAAAATGTGCTTGTCCTTTTATTTAGTGGGTTTGATAATGCATGCATATTTGCAATTAATTATGAAAACATGGAACTAAGCAAATTTCATGAAGACATGCTCAAATAATCTTCTAGTAGAACATGTATTTACGTCGTATTACTTCATAGTCATTCATTCAATCAACATAACAATTATATATAGGCACAACCAACATTCATATACGTAATGTAAACTTCAACAATAAACAACTCAATTTATTAAATGCACCATTTATTAAGTAAAACAACACAATTGAGAGAAACAAGTAAAGAATGAGTATTTGACTTTGGTAGGATTAGTGATGATGATGAAAAACATCACAGTTAATCTAAATAGTGGTGTTTAGTTGAGCTAGAGTATCCTTAACTGCAATAGCAGAGCAGTTAGCGGTATCGTAGTAGCAGCCCGTCTCTGAAAAAAGCTATAGAAATGGTATATCAAGATGTTTAGAACCATGTGAGAAACGCTCTCTTATTGCTAGTTTATAAGGTATATTTTGATTTGGCACATTTTTCTAGGTCTCACCTTGAGTGTTTGATCTTTCATTTCTCTTATATCATGTTGCTTTTGACTATAAAAACTATATGATCACAGAAAGTATGTTTGATTTGCAAATACAATGGTAGTAATTAATAACATTATAACAAAAAGAGTTATAAGTTACTGATGATATCTATATCTCTTATAAAGATAACCCCACTAGCTATTTCTTTCGACATGCAAAATATCCATGTCAGCATCTACTTAATATCCCACTACCATATTTTATCTCACCATGTAAAGTGTTCAAATCATCCGCTAACACATTCAATTAACACATGTCATTATATTTTATTTAAGCTATTCACATTAGCAAACCACATCATTTACTAACATATATTTAGTTGTCCACATCAATAGATAAACCCCAGTAGTTACTTCTCTTGCCATGGAAAAGTGCTCACATCAGCATCCACTCAATATCTCACTATCGTATTCTATATCGCCATGCAAAGTGTCTACGTAATCATCCACTTACACATTCAACTAACACATGCCACTATATTTCATTCAAGCTATTCACATTAGCAAACAATATCATTTACTAACATATATTTAGTTGTCCACATCAATCATATTAGTAAATATAAGTAGTATAATTTCACCATCGATTCCTACAACAACGCACAGGGTTTTCACCTAATTATATATAAAAGGTTAACATTTGTCTAAAGAATTAAATATAACCAAAACTCTTCGTTATCATAAATCCATTATCCAGATAAGACATGGTTTTTGAGAGATTATGGGTGCTAAAAGTGCAACCCCCCCCCCCACCACCTAACTGTCCAACTTGCCAAACTTAGCCAACCATAATCAACCACAATACTCATAGGAGCCAAACACCTTGGTCAATATATAATCCTTAAATATGATTGTAGTAACCACTAGCAAAACATGCCCGTGCATCGCACCAAGATGAACAGTTCATTATTTAGTACTTGTTTCAATGACAAATGTGTCCGTACATTACAATAGATATTATGGGACATCTAAAGCTAGCTATCTTTCTTTGATTTAAATGGAACAACCATATTTTTAATAATATATGAAAGCCTATAATAAATACATATCCATAAAAATATTAATTTTACATGAGCAGTGAATTAGAGATTCTATTAAAATAAGTGAGTACTATGTCCATCCAAACACCCATAAATAGGAAAATCAAATCACACATCCTCATAGACATCATGTCACAACATGCAGGCGCTTGAGCTCGGCCGGTCAGGACAAGACACTGTACCATGTGTGGCAAGAGAAAACTATTAAATGGGTGCTTTAAATATGAGAAGAAACAATCATAGAGATAATTTATGTAAATGAAGGAAAGTGCCTCCTAGCCAAGGCATTTTTGTTCCATTTTTTTTGAGTGTTCCTTTATTTTTCCTTAGCGTCGAGGCCTACTTTCCGATCACGTTGTTGTCCCCAGGGATGACACCACGATGTCCCTCAACATCTGCAACCCAATCAGTTCTACAACAAGTGGAAGCTCATGGAGGTGTTTTTAGACATACAACGAATTGGGTTTGTATACGACGCACGGTGATTTAGTTTCCAAAATGATTATACTTGTATTTAGATTTGGTTTAGGACTCCTAGTTATATTTGTATATTCACTGAGTTAGTTACAGAAAAGACGGATGTTGTAAATCTTTTTCTTCAAAACTTAATACGCAAATAAATATAATAAGTGCTGAAAAGTAAAAGTCATGTACCAGGGCTTGTCTTAACTGAATTGGACAACGAAAAGTTAACAAAGGATTCAGGAACATCGGCGCTAGTTGTGCCTCTGGCATGTTCTCTATCATCACTAAATCTATATGCATGCAAACCTAACAGTATCATAACATCTATGAATAGATTATATTTTTATATTTTTATGAAGCTGAGAAAATTGGTTTGACATTTTCTAATTTTTCATTATTTTTATATTTTTTACAATATCTTTGTTTTTATAGAAAAAGAGAAATACAAAATAAAAAAAGAAAAGACCCATATTGGCTTGATCTAGCCCAAATGAAGCCAACACAATTGTTGCAAGGACTCAGCCCAGCTAGAAAAAGAAGCCCACCGGGAGAGACTCAATCAGATTTAAACACTTTCCATAGAAATCTCGATTAATTTCATAAAAATTATTAAGGCCTTCCTAAAATTTTCTCTAGAATTTTAACATATGGAACCTCAACAGTTTTTTTTTCTCTCTTCCCCCCACTCCTAACGTGCATTTGGGCGGACAGGTAGGAGGGAGGTCGAGTCATTTTTTTTTCCATTAGGTACTGCACGCGGAAGAAAAGGGGCGGAAACAAGAAAACTGCAGAGTTTTATCGTTTGATTAATTAGATATATAGATATAGATATATATAGAAATAGATATGATATGATATGATATAGATATAGATATAGATATAGATATAGATATAGATATAGATATAGATATAGATATAGATATAGATATAGATATAAATATAGATATAGATATAGATATACTTCCTCTGTCCCAAAATAGATGTCATTCTCGCTTCTCGAGAAGTCAATATTTTCAAACTGCCAGCAATTATATATTAAAATATATAAATATTTATGCTAAATAATTAGTATCATTGGAAAGGTCTTTAAGTCTAGTTTTTTAATAAATTTATTTAGAGATATAAATATTACACGTATTTTATACAAACCTAGTCAAAGTTAAGAAAGTTTGACTGGCTCGTTTCCCATAACGTCATTTTTTTTGGGACGGAGATATAGATATAGATATAGATATAGATATAGAATATAAATATAGATAATTTTATCTAGATCACAATAATCCATTTGTAATCAAAGAGAAAAATTAGCATGAACTTAACTTTTTTATACATGATCGTGCTTTTGTTAATCGGGATATAGGTGGGTGGTCGGGTAATTTCCATCTTTTGCATTATATTAGGTAAATGCCCGTGCGTTGTAACGGAAGCACATATTAATCTAAAGCAATACAATAAAGCATATGACAATATACAACACAATTTTGTTCAAATTCGTATGTTGCTTTGAGTATAAAACTTTCCACAAAACTTTTTACTGCTCCAATATACGCATATCAGAATGACTACTTGTCTTTCATAATACAAAAGCACATGATTAGGAGCAAATTTTGTCTAGCTTGTTTGACTCATCCATGAGCATCAAATATACTGTTATAGTCAACCTAAAAATAATTCATAGGTTATTCATGGTGACCTATCAAAAATTCAAAGTCAGCATATATTTTCTTCCTTATCTATATCATGGGCCATCCTTATAAGTTGTTCAAGAATGATTAGAATGTTGCAACCAGCTACACAATGATCATATTGCTACAGCCAGCACAAGAATGATAAGATAGGAGTGGATTCAGTTGAGATAAAAGCATACTACGACAGCGAGATCTATCGTGAAGTAGCAAGAAAATACCTTAATCATCTTGGCCTTGACCAATAAAAATTAGAATTATGATTGGTTCAGACCCCGGGCAACTTGCCAGGCCTCTTAGTTGCTTGTGAACGATCAAGAAATTACCTGGTCAGGCAGACCCTGATTTCAGGCATTGCTTTGTTTGAAGCCCTGCAATCATGCTTGTGTGAATGACAAGGGCAGTCAACAGTGGTCTGATTGTTGTGCTTCCTGCGAGTCCCTGTGGTTAGCTACTGACTAACTGTCATAAGCATAATTACTAAACAATTGTTTGTTCCTTATGGGTGATTGGGGAGATACACCAGAACGTGTTAGCATTTTCGTAGTAAATTAAATTATTGACTAAAAACTTCAAACATTGCCCTATGTATTGTTTACCTTATATATTCTCACGGGAGCTCCAATCATTGCCCTATGTATTGTTTCAAATTTCTCCAATCCGACTTTTAAAAAATTGCAGGCACCTATAAATGGAAGAAGTTAAACCAAGAATAACAAAACACATGGATGCAAGCAGAACAGCAGATGGATGCAATAATGAAAAGGGATGATGAGTAAAGTTGAATGATGAGTCCTAGCTTAATATAAATCAAGGCACAAACTGTGTTTAGCACATTGTGATTGCAAAAAAGAAAAAACAGAAATCCAAACTTTTACATCAATCAATCTATAATGAACTCGTGGTACTCAACCTTTTGCATTCAGAAGAAGAAGAAAAATCTAAAAAGAACAGTTTGTAGATAATCCCCAAAGTGGTCATATGAAATCATGCTACAACTTATTATAACCGACACCTTGGAGATCCAAAATAATATCAAATCAGTAATTTTTAGCAATACTTTTTGGTTTAGTACCCAAAAACAAAACAGATTAACTACACATTTGTCTAGCCTCGGAAATCGATAGTAGCATTGTAGCAGCACTACGCAAGTGGAATCAGTTGTCGGTTAAGAATGGAATTGATTTTATTCTATCCATGTTAATAAGCAGGCTTATGCAGAACTTCTATCTATGTTAATAGAAGCAAACAATTGCTGCACTTCTGTCTGTCTATTTCCCTTCATTTGCCATTGCTCTAAGATATAGTCCGCAATTAATTATACATACCTGGTCCGCATGCAACCCCTCCAGAATCTCATCGCCCACAACACAAGATCAAGAGCTTCAGGAGTGAGTTCCGAGTTCAGGACATGGAGATCATCACAGTTACAAACCAGTAGTCTACAGTAAAACTTGAGTCAGACGAAGATGTTAAGAACCAAATGAGTACATCGAACCAAAAGCAACCTGTCTTGCTGATGCGTGTCCCACGGGCCACGGCGCTGAAGTCTTACGCGTCCAGCACCACCAACCGGTACCCGGGCCACGGCAAGAAGTCGTAGTACGCGCGCCCCGCCGACACCGACGGCGGCATCCGCAGCACGGAACGAGCACCAGTTCGCTCCGGGGCCGGTTGTACAGGCAGTTGTTGCCGAGCACGTGGTACGTCGGCCCTCCGCGAAAACCACCGAACTCGCGCACAGCGGCAGCGGCCAGGTTTGCGCTCCTGTCGTCGTTCCATCTCTGGACCGCGCGCCGGAGGGCGGTGATGCTGTGGCTGTAGTATAGCACGACATGCCGAGGAAGGACCACCGGTCCAGGATGGCGGGATGTCATCGGCGTACTGCACGTCCGTGATGACGGTGAAGGAGAAGAGCGGCTCATTGGCCGGCGGCCAGACAGTACCGGCTTGCCGCCCCCTATGGCTCCGCCCAACGCGACGCCTCGTCCGGCTGATGAGCGTCCCTGCCGCTCCCGCGCTGCCGACCTCTGCTGGTCCCGCCCGTGCAGCGCTCCCTGCCGCCGTCGCCGTCCGCGCTAGGGTTAGGGAGTCGCCGCCGCCCGCTCGGGAGTCGTGGTCTGGATGGGGCAACATGTCGAGTTGATCTAGGGCTCCCGATACACAACGTGAGGCACCAAGGACTCCAGCGCGACGGACGCGGCCGGCGGCGGCGCGACGTGCTGAGATACTGGATGGGGCCCCTTGGCGATGGGCGGCGGCGTGGCGATGAGCGTGCTGCGGCGACGGGGATCGAATGAGCGCCGGAGCGGGTGGACTTTCACGGAGCGAAGGAGAGTGCCGGTTTCGTTTTGGATGTGGGGGAAGAGGGAGCGCCGGTTTCCTTTGGATCCATCGTGTGTGTGAGGGCAAGCGAGCACCGAAAGAGTCTCACGCGCGGGAGAAGGGTTTCGCACGTCCGGGCAGAGTGAAGGCGAGCGACGTACGTCGCTTCACCGGTAGATTCCGGGTTTGGCTCTTTCTAGGAGTAAGATAAGAGAAACTCTTAAAGCCTAGATTCCTGCTTTTAACAAATGCATACCCGTTTAGCAATTCGATCATGTATCCGTAAAGTCAGCTTGGCTAGCCATCACATGTTCAGTTACCATATAAATCCTCACATTTAGTGATTTACTAAACAATGTCTAAAGGTTGCATCCAAATGGTGTACAAGATGTGAAGATCACAATCCTAAAAAGGACTTCCTTTTCTTTCATATAGTATATAAGATATAGGATGGGATCGCATAGAATATTTCCATTGAATTGGATCTCTTGAAAGCACACATATATGGTACGAAACAAAGTTTTCATTCCTTAGCGTTACTCCCATAGTACTGGCAATAAAGAGTACATAGGTATGGCAAAGATTAATAAGCTCGTAAAAGCCTCTTCTATTACACGTGACGCCGCTCTGCTGCCCATCGAACATTTCCATAAATGGACACATTTCCTTTAATTCTTCTCTCGTCGTAGGTCAACGAAAACGGTGAAGATCCGGGGGATGAAAAGAGTACCAAAATACATCGCTAAATTTGCATATAAAGCGATTTAGCGATCGAGAGCAAAGACAGAGCGCTTGCGTGCGTTGTTTTTGTTTTTTTAATTACTTGCGTGCGCTGTTTTGGCAAAGAGAGGAAAGGCGAGGCTGACGAGTGACGCGTGCGTTTGCCTGGCGTCCCCAACTCCTCCCTTACCATTTCTCTCTTGCGCGCAGGAAAAAAAAAAGTGTTCTTCCACTACCTCGACGGCTCGACCGGTTCTCTTCTTCCACCCCGCCGGAACCCTAACCCTAGCCGCGGGAGCCCCGCCCGCCGCGCCGTACCGATGGGACGGACGGTGAGTCATCCGTGCTCTCTCTCTCTGTCCCACCTCTATATTACTCCTTCCCTCTCTCTCTCTCTCCTCCGGGGCTGGGAGGTGACGGGTGGAGAGGGCGAGGCCGTACGCTGGGACGCGATGGGATTCGGCGGCCTCCGGGAGGTTCGGTCCGGTGTGGGAATTGTGGTGTTATTTTTATGTGGGTGGGGAGAGTGATTTGGGGAATTGGAGGCTCCTGTTGTGGTTCTGGGCGCGTTTGTGTTTGGGGACTGGATTGTTGGGCTCGGAAGAAGATCCATTTCCGGGCGCGATTCTGTGCGGCAAGCAGTTGCGGACGAGAAAAATCGTAACTTTAGGTCGGGATGAGTAAGAATTCGAGTTCCATTCTTGAGTTTGGCCTAGGAGTATGTGATATGCGGTTTTTGGATTAGGAGTATATCATTGCTGTTAGGGTGAAATTTGTTTGGAGATAGTATAACCAGTGGTCTGGTGTGCGGAGTGATGGATGGATGGATGAAGGGAGATGAGGTGAGGTGAGGTGAGCATCATGTGGTTCCTATGACGAAATTCTGCCTTCAGGCCGGTTTTAAGCCCACCTGACCTAAACTTTTCCCTTTTTGTTTTGCCTAACTAATGGGCATTCTGTGAACACTTTTGCCGGCACATTATCACTCATTCGCTGTTACTAATTACAACTATTTCCGCGAATAATATATTTCACCTTTCAGTACAAGCCTTTTCTTGGCCTCCATTTTGTTATCATGAATTTATAGTTTCCATATGCAGCTTTTATGACATTTATTGTTTTGGTGGAATTGAGTAGGTCTATGTGAATTGAAGTAGCTTGGAATAGTGGTGTTATGCCCTGCGATGGGAGACAATGTCCTAAAACTCAGGGTGGTATTGTCAGGGTAAACTGCATTATGGGTTCTGACAACAGTTCATGCTCTAGAACACGAAGTGGGCTTGTAAGGAAAAAGGCTAACTTTGCTGTCAGTAGAGCTTCATGTTCAAGAACTCGAAGTGGGCTTGTAAGAGTAAAGAGCTTTGTGGATTCCAGTTATGTTTCGAGTTCTAGAACTCGAAGTGGGCTTCTAAGGATAAAGAGCTTTGTGGATTCCTGTGATGGTTCATGTTCAAGGTCACAAAGTGACCATGTAACAAGTAGCCCTCCTATTGTTGAGGTACAAAAGTTTCTTATTCAGTATGAAGCCACCACAAAATTATTGACTGCACCATGACAGCTAGTATTTGACACTTTTGTATCCTACATGCTAGGATATAATAAATGACGAAGCAGTCTTGAAGGAGTCTCCTGATGGATTGATGAAAGAAGAGATGCCTACTAGAACTCTATATGGGCTTGTTAGACAGAGCTCTGCTGACAAGGCATGCTAGTTTTCAACTTCTCAATTTTTGTTAGTTTTCACGCACTGTTATATGTTTGTCAGAGTTCTTTTTTTTCATATTCTATACTAGGCTGTAACTAAGGACGAATCAGACACGAGGGCGCTTCCTGATGGATGTTTGAGTGAAGATATGCCTTCGCTTCCTGATGGATGTTTGAGTGAAGATATGCCTTCTAAAACGCGTAGTGAACTTGTCAGGAAAAGCCCTACTGTTAAGGTACAAAAAAAATTCTAAACCCTCCCTCACCCTCTATTTAATGTCAGTGGCTCAATGCAGGGTAACAAGTGTGTTGATTCTGCATCGCAAGCATATTTTTCTTGTTTTCCCTTTTTATTTATCTTAGGAGTGAAGCTTGACTAGTATTGTGAAAAATTGCCATCTTTTGTTTCATTACAAGACTCTAAGCAAGGATCAATCAGTCATTAAGGGGCTGGCTGAGGGGCTGCTGAAAGAAGACATGCCTCTTGGAACTCGAAGTGGCCTTGTCAGAGGAAGCCTTGCTGCCAAGGCATGGATATCTGTAGCTATTTCACCCCTTTTCATGTGATCTAATAATGCAAAGTGATAGGGACTTTGAGAAATTACAATTTTTTTGTTTCATCTAGGTTCCAATCAAGGCTGACCTAGTCACAAAGGGGCAGCCTGATGGATGTCTGAAAAATGACAAGGTTGCTGGAACACAGAGCGGCATTGGCGGTGGAAGATTGGCTGCCAAGGCAAGCAAGTTTCTAACTGAAACCTAAACCTCCTCAAAAAAAAAAAAAAAACACTTATTTAGGCATTTTAGAGGTCCAACTCTGACACTTATCTGTTGTTTGTAGACTGTAAGTGAGGACAAAAGAGCTGTTGAGGGTTTGCCTGATGGATGGCAAAAAGAATACAGGCCAAGGAAGAGCAGTTCATTTCAGGATCCGGTATGGTGTCACTGACCGTTTTCCTCTTTTTTTCTTTATCTAAACAACATATGTATGTCATAACCAATGTTCGTTTGGAATAGAAATTGAATATTAAGAAATAAAAATACATTGTACTTAAAAATTTTGTATATTAAGATAACAAAGCGCCCCCTTTTGAAAGAGAGGAAAACACAGATGAACTTCAATATTTCTTTCTTCCATGTTCCATAACGATAGCAATGGTTTACTTAGATAAAGGTTTTAGTTTGTGAGTGGCGCTGTCTACTCTATTTTAAAAGAAACCTAAGATAGCTACTACTGAAGGTACTATGTACCGTTATGTTTGCTATGTTATAGAACGTCTTCCATAAATCTTATTTTGCTTCACATTGTTTGTTTATTTTTCAGTGAACTGGCTCTTTTGTCCTTTAATTCTTTTTATCTGTGCAGTACTACATTGATCCAGTCAGTGGATATGAATTTCGCTCTTTGAAGGATGTGCACCGCTATCTTGAAACTGGAGATATTAGACAATGCGTCATTCAACCAAGGAAGAGCAAAAGCTTCGAAGTTCATACAACAGAAAGTCAAAGTCATGTGAGTTCCTTGCATATTTCCTTGTCTGACTACTATATGTTCATACATCGGAGACATTAGAGACAAATTCTAGGAAGCATAACTCTGATGCACACCTCAAGTTGCACGTATCTGTTCATGATGGGTATTCTGGAGTTGAGTCATATCATAGTTATGATGTCTTCTATGTCATGCAAACCAGCCTTTTGGTGACTGCTCATATCCTGGTGAACACATAGGATATTGGAAGTGCATGTTTTTCTTTGTGCCACCTGTGAAGGATTGGATTTTTTTTTTTTTTTTACTTTGGATGCACCTATGGTGTAACCAGATCACATGATCCAGATGCCTTGTGATTTCTGAATACGATTTCAATTTACATACCATGTACGAAATTATAGGTGATTGGACAGAGTTCTTTTTGTTTGTCTGCCTGCTTGATTTTTACCCCTCAAGTTTGCTGATTACTATTACATGATTTTGTGGAATCAGACAAGTGCATCATTGCAACACACAAGGCCTGGTACTGCAGATAAGGGTATTCAGTGTGAAATATTAACTTCGGATGGTATCATGGTGCCATGGGAGGAACTAATTGCTCCATATAAAGGAAATGATACTGAACATACTGTGTTACCAGAACCTGAGAGCTTGAAAGCAAGGCAAGGGTATGACAACAAGCTTGGCACTTCTGAACACATGAGTGTTCAACCGGTTTCTGCACATAATGGTTCAATGCAAACCAAATCTGTTAAAAGGAAAGAACAAAATGCAGAGGCGAAATCCAAGAAACTCAAAACCAGTTCTGCTGTGACTCCTGTTCGAGCGTCACCCCGCTTAGCTGCATTGAATGCTCAGCTTGAATTAAGCATCGAACATGAAGATGAAATAGTTAGCATAAATCATGTGGACCGAGTACAGACTATAGAAGAGAGTGCCATTGATCAGGCACAGAAAAGCCAATCCGGCCCCGTTGATCAGATACATGGTAATCTGATAAGCACTTTCAGTCAGTTACAGTTCCAAGCAGACACTGCTAATGGCATGCAGGCTATACAGGAAAACAGTACCATCCAGTCACAACCAAGCCAATTGGATACTCCGAATCCAACACAGAAAAACCAGGAAAACAATGCCAATCAGTTACAATCGGTGCTCACAGATTCTTTGATTCCAAAAGAATTCACGCAGGAATGCACTATAGATCAAACAAGCCAGGCAGACATAAATCATATACACACCGATGAGGAATTCACTGGGAATCAATTCCGGTCAAGCCCACCATCTGACACTGTTATTTCATTAGGGGGTATTGAAGAATGCACAGCGGCTCTCTCACAGCCAAGCAATACTGACACTACAGGCCAATTTCAGGCCAATGAGGAAAACACTGCCGATCAAGTTCAATTGTGCCTAGCAGACACAGTCATTCCGGTGCCGGCTATTCAGGAATATGCTACTGGTTATTCACAGCTTAGCAAAGCTGACACTACAAATCAAACACAGGCCAGTCAGGAATACATTGCTGATCAAGTACAATTGAGCCTAACAGACAGAGTCATTCCAGTACAAGGTATTGAGGAATACACAGCTGATTATTCACATATTAGTAAAGCTGACACTACAGATCAAATACAGGCCAGTCAGGAAAACACTGATGATCACTTATATTTAAGTCAAGTGGACTGTGTCACTCAAATGCAGATAATTGAGGAAAATTTGTCCAAGCAACCTCAGCTGAGCCAATCAGAAACTGGGGATCGAATACAAATTGATCTGGAAAGCACTACCAATCACTTGCAACCAAACTATGATGAAAATTCTATGCTGCAGTCTGGTTTCTCTTGGGCTACTGAACAGAACGGTGGAGCCCCTAGTACAGATTTCTGGAAAAATGTTGAAAGTCAGGCCTCATCGGTTTCCATGCCAGTAAATGGAGCACCTGTTGCAAGCTTTCCAGCAAATGTTAGGTTCCAGAATGCAGCAGCAGCAGCAGAACCTGCTTTGCCACCACAGGTTGCTCCAACTGAAACAGGTTTTGATCAGTCTGAGTCGGCCTTTCAATCCCTTTTCGGAAACATCTGGTCAGATCCTTGCATCGAGTTTGCTTTTAAGACCCTTACAGGTGACATTCCTCCTGTTCTGGACGACACAACGGCTGTCACAGACTACTTCCCAGAGCAACAAGACTTGAATAAAGGCCCAGCACCAAATTGTGCAGGTTCTGTATTTGATAGTTCCAGAAACCACACACAAGTCGATGTCAATCTTCCACCACCTACTCCGGATGATTTATACTCCAATGGCAGTTGGTTCCCTCCCCAATGAATTCAGTGTAGGGAGGGGAAAAAATGCGATAACATTTTGTACCTGTGAAAACGCAAATCAGGGAAGGCTAGTGGCCAAAACCCAAAGCAATAGTCGTGCTCTCTTGTAACTATTGTTAGTACTCTGATCTGAATATGTAATCCCAGACGACACATTTTGTAAAAAGACAGTAGCTTCCTAGCCTTTTTTTTTCTCTCTCTCCAACAGCACAGGAGACCTGTGTCATTAGTAGCTTTCGAGCCTCATTAGACTGTTAATACACTCAGCTGACTGATGTCCGGTTCCATCAAGGCTTCGCGGAGACTGTCGAGTAGCTGATTTGGATCATGTTTTCCATATTGCTTCTGTGCAGTTGCCTCATGAATCCATTCGTTGTAAACTAGCTAGTTCTAACTTAAAAAGCTGCCTCAGGGCCAATGGGGCTCTAATCATGTGTTCAGCGGATTTGCGAAGCACAAATCCGCTGTGCGTGTATTATTTGCTGTATATAATCTTGATGCTTGTGGTTGGCTACAATGACTTCATTGTAAAATACTAGTGGTCTTGTATTCGTGTTTACATCTTGCCACAAAATTCTGATCCATAGATGAAATTTTCTACTGGAGCAAGTGGTCTTCACAGAGGTGGTTTGACCTTTTAGCCCATAAGCAGAAGCACCCGGCTCGAAAATTCTCTGCAACGAAGGAATATGGGCATCTGCCGCTGCAGACTGCAGAGCACCTCTCCTACTGTCTCCTCATCCCACGCTGACTGACACGATCCAATCACGACGCTAATCAGTCAGCCTCGTCCTAATTAATCGGCGGCCCCGAGATCGGATCGTACTCGACCCGCTCGTAGATCATCTGCCCAGTCTTGTCGTAGATCTCGTGATCTCTTCTCTCTTTCTCGGTGGGGGTTGCTGCTGCTGTGGCTTGAGAGATGACGGACATGGTGGTGGCGGCTCGGGCGCCGGCCCCGGCGGCGGGGAGGTGGGGCGCGGCGCCGCCGCAGGAGCTGCTGGAGAGGCTCAAGGACTACGGCCAGGAGGGCGCCTTCGCCTTCTGGGACGAGCTCACCCCCGAGGAGCGAGACCACCTCATCAGGGACATCGAGGTCAGCAGCCACATAAAGATTTCTTCTTCCTGTTTCTCTCTTGAGTGGTAACTGGTAAGAGGGGTGCAGATATTTGGTGTAAAAATATGTTCTTTCTGTTGAAATAACGACTCGTTACAAAAACTCTTCACAACAAACAGTTTTTAAGTAAGGAATCCTTGTAAAGATACGTTCTTTCTGTTGAAATCTAATCCAGAGGGCTCAATTCATTTTGGCGTTGCAGTTGTGACAGGATTTAGGTTGCAACTTATGTCACATATAAAATAGAGTGAATGGAATAAATAAAAAGGCAAGCTGTTTTGTTGTAGAGTGTCTGTGATCCTTGGCTCCTAATGTTAGTAATTGAGCTAATGTTGCCCTTGAGCACTGATCTCAATAGTTAATTCATAAGCCTAGCGAATGCATTGGTGTCACTGAACTTCCCTGACTGACTGTCTTACTTCCTTTATTATTCAAATTTCAGAGCCTAGATCTTCCTAGGATTGATCGAATTGTCCGATGCTCGCTTAGATCACAAGGTGGGCTTTCACTTAGGGTGCTTCAGTATGCAATATAAGTTCCAGTGAGTGCTCAAATATTTGATGGCATTTTAATGCAAGCACAGGTGCTCCTGTACCGACTTTTGAGCCTGTGCCGGAGTCAAGTGTCTCGACGGTGGATGACAGAACTCCTGAGGACAAAGAAAGGTGGTGGAGGAGAGGCTTGAGAGCCATTTCAGAGGGGAAGTTGGCCGTTGTTTTGTTGGCTGGTGGCCAGGTATTCTAGGACTCACTTAGAGCAATTCCAAGAGACTTTCTATATCCTTCCTAATTGCTATAGAAGTAGAGGGTGAAAAAAAAAATACCCTTCAACAATTTCTTTAATTGGTTACCCAGATATAGTCATTCTCACTAGCCAATGATAGAGAACGAGAATGCCTCTCTAGAGTGCGC
Source organism: Bothriochloa decipiens (assembly GCA_023333625.1). Lineage (NCBI taxonomy): Eukaryota > Viridiplantae > Streptophyta > Magnoliopsida > Poales > Poaceae > Bothriochloa > Bothriochloa decipiens. The sequence goes on from CM041643.1 coordinate 16,971,241, forward strand.
ACAAGATATAGAAAATATGTTTGAGAGTGGAAAGATATAGAAAACAATTTTATGCGAATGGATGTACAAATGATGATATAGAGACTGAGTTTTAGAAAGACTCTTGGTTCGCCAAGAGACTTTCTACAATTTGCTATCTAAATCATCATTTGGAGAGACATTTGAGTATAAATCGCTTTCTATATATTGTACCCTCCAATAACTTTTCTATATCTTCTGCACATTCTAGAGAGCCATTCTTGCTTTCCATCTTTGGCTCTCAGGAATCCGGAATAGAGGATGTCTATATTTGGAGATCCAGTTAAAGAGGCTGTTGGAGGGTATTTTTCACCAAAATCTCTATTCCTTTAAACTAGAAAGGATATAAAGGGTCTCTTGGAGTTGCTCTTAGATTGCTATGTGGTTGTCCATGTTACGTACTACAGTATGGTGGAAAACACTCATACTTTGCTCTTTGTTTTTTATATCGATTGTGTACAGGGGACTAGGCTTGGCAGTTCTGACCCTAAGGGATGTTTCAGTAAGTCTTTCCACTCAAGCCATTGAATCTTACTTTGCTTTCTTCAACTAGTGCTATGAAATTAGACCTAAAAGGGTGAATGTCTACTTCACAGATTTATTTTGGATGAATTTTGAGTAACAACTAAGACTAGACTCCATAAATCTCTTATTAATCAATATTCATAGTGTTCATTTACTCTCCCGTTGCTGATTAGGTATTGGGCTTCCATCTAGAAAGTCACTTTTCCAACTACAAGCTGAACGGATTTTGTGTATTCAGAAGCTGGCTGCTCAATGCACTGATGGTAAATTAGTTTTAATCGCTTTTTTACTAGTTTATTTATGTTTGATTTAATTAAACATTCTTTCGCTAAAACTGTTCTTAACTACTTGCAGCCCCAGGTAGCACAGTGCCAATTCACTGGTATATAATGACTAGTCCCTTTACGGATGAAGCGACCCGAATGTTCTTTGAAACCCATAGATATTTTGGTTTAGAGCCTAATCAAGTAAGAATAATTACATGATTCTTTGACTTTGATACGTGAATTTCCTAAATAATACTATTTGAATTACAACTTCTTTTATTCGTGTCTCTGCAGGTGACATTTTTCCAGCAGGGTACTGTTCCATGTGTATCTCATGATGGAAGATTTATTATGGAGACACCATATAAGGTACCTCTTTGTTTCTGTTTATTTAAGAGAAATTAATTTAGAGTGTAATGTTATGGCATCAATCCATTACACTTGGGTTGAAATAGCAGCAATTCCAGATTGTGGATCTCTGTAGTAATGCCATCTTTCTTTTGCAACATTATGCTGAAAACCAGGTAGCAAAGGCTCCTGATGGTAATGGTGGAGTATATGCTGGTAATCCCCTAAATCATGATGCGGTACATCATGAATGTATGCTATTAATGTTAGTCATAACTTTCTGCTTGTTCTTTTTTCTTTGGCTGCATCCAGCTCTAAAATCTAAAAGGTTGCTCGATGATATGGCTGCAAAAGGTGTTAAGTATGTAGATTGCTATGGAGTTGATAATGTATTGGTAAGTATGTTTCTTATACAGTTTATTTCATGGATCCTTCCTTCTTTTATTGTCATTAAATAATTAATTTATTTGATACAGGTCCGTGTTGCAGATCCAACATTCCTAGGATACTTCATTGATAAAGGTGCATCTGCTGCTGCTAAGGTTGTCAGGAAGGTAGGTCCATAGATTTCCTGTGCCTAATATTGGCAGTTTGCTTGAAATATGTATCTCAATGAATGTTTACGTTACGTGCTGTGCTGTGCTGTTCAGGCATATCCACAAGAGAAAGTTGGAGTGTTTGTTCAGCGTGGAAAGGGTGGACCCCTCTCTGTAGTTGAATACAGTGAAATGGATGCAGCTATGACAACTGAAATCAATCAAACTACTGGCCGCCTTCGTTATTGCTGGAGCAATGTATAATTCCTACACCCCTCCCCTCCCCCACTATATATGCACTAACAATGGTGTATTTCTTTTATTTCATAGGTCTGCTTGCATATGTTCACTTTGGATTTTCTGAACCAAGTGACAAACAGTCTTGAAAAGGATAGCATGTGAGTATTCCTTCCTTATTCTTGCACTTTATCCATTCATGTTGCATTTAATCCTTTATTTAATATATCCAATGTAATTTCTGCATTTTTTATAACTTGTAATTTCTGTCGATCTTAAACCAACAATTAATAATAGAATTTTGCCTTCTAGGCCCCCCGCCCTTTAGTTGGGAGTTGGTCTAGCTGGTCGTAACCTATATGTATTCTGCGAGAATGTAACAATGCACCCTGTGTTCACGGGCAAGTGGTGTAGGCGTGTGTCTGTGTATGTGTTTGTACCCTGTGTATGGCTATTTTGGCCTAACTCTCCCTCTCTTAATGCAATGATATGCAGTCCTCTTGCATATTCGAGAAAAAAAATAATAGAATGTTGCCTTACGATTTTATCCATTGTTTGTGTGCAGTTACCATCTAGCTGAGAAGAGAATTCCTTCAGTCCATGGGTACACATCAGGCTTAAAGCTTGAACAATTTATATTTGATGTGTTCAACTACTCTCCTTCAACAGCTCTTTTTGAGGTTTGATTTCTTATGAACTATTGCTCAAAATAAAGCAGTGTTGTTCTTCATGTCATTTCTGAAAGCACATAGTAGTTATCACTTGGAATATTTTATCTGAGCTTGTTCACACCTAAATTTACAGGTTTTGCGTGAGGAGGAATTTGCGCCAGTGAAGAATGCTAATGGTGCAAATTATGACACTCCTGATAGTGCCAGATTAATGCTTCTTCGGCTTCATAGCCGGTGGGTGGTTGCTGCAGGCGGCTTCTTGACTCATTCTGTGCCCTTGTATATGACAGGTAATTGCAGGTCTAACATATGTGTTTTGGAATCTGTCAACGGAGTAAGAATATTTTAGCTGGGAACTCATTGATTGTTGTTAAAACATTGCCTGTACTTCCAGGAGTTGAAGTTTCTCCGCTTTGCTCTTATGCTGGAGAGAATCTAGAAGCCATATGCAGAGGAAGAACATTCCATGCACCAAGTGAGATTTCATTCTAGGAATAGTAGTTGTTGGAAGCAATCTGAACACAGGAAGATGAGATGTGCCCAATTTTGATTACAACATGACTACTCTTGCAAATAGGATGACTATTGTATGTTATGCAAGGATCAAATATTGTAATGCAACACCTGGAGTTGCCTCCTTTCACCCCTAGCATTAATGTGTATTGCATTCTCATGTGCTGTTCAAATGTAGATTATGACATGCTTTTGTGTAATATTTGTTGAAAACAGCATATGTACCAAATATTTATTATCTTTGCACAATTGTAATTCTTGATTCTATGAACTATGATGTGAGAAAAATCAAACAATGCGATGTTCTATTTCCCCTGTTTCAAGACTGTGACCCAGCTCTTTGCCTAGAATTGCTTCAAGCAGATATTAGTGGGTCACAGTATGGTTTCAGCCATTGATCTCCATCGATGAAAGATGTGTTCAGGTAAGGTAACACTTGCACATCAGTAAGCTTCTGAGCATAAGGCACTCTATCTGCCTGGTTTGCACCATCACCTGTACATTTGTACTCTCCATAAAATACAGTCCTGAAAATTCAAATTGCACATAAGCTCATGTCAATTTACTTTATGTTTTGCAGATAAGAGTAAAAACTAACACTGGAGGAAGATTCAAAGAAAAATACTGGAGGACGCATACTGATCTCTTGTGTGGTCATTCCAGTCATTCCATCCTTCAGAAGCTATGATGTCTGACATTGATGTGTAGGCAAAGATGACCCGAGAATATGGTCTCCATGCTCGTCCAAGCCATATCCAACCAGTGCCACCTATGCTACAATTGACAAATGAGTAGCCAGTGTTGTCATCTTCTGATACCCGGGCATGTGCAGTGACTGAACCAGTAATTGATCTTTGCCCTGAAGGCACTGGATCTGCAATGGATATCAATCTGCAATTCTGGAGAGCAAAAAGGTGAAAGAGCAGTTGGTAACTTCAAGACATTATTTTGAAAAATCCTTTAATATTTCTTCACTCACTTCGTAGAGTGACCTAGCATCTCCAAAGATAAAGTCAATGGAGCCCTGGATGAAACATTCCTTGAAGTAATGCCGGCCTCTGTCATCATGGAGTGTGTCTTGCGCTCCAAAGAAGCCACAACCCCAGAACGCTGCTTGGTCACCATTGATCCTGATCGCCACTGCCTGTGCATCGACAGCACCAGGCCTTGGGATTGGTGCTACATTCTGGTGTCAAATGATCAGGAAATTTATCAATATAACCCAAGGTGAAGCCTGCAACCTAGCTAATACATTGTGCAGCATCTAGGCAGTTACAATGAAGCTTATGTTCTTCGCAATGAACCCTGATGCGAAAACAGAGACTGAGGCGCTATAGAACGTGCCATTCGCCGATTTGGCAGTATCGTTCCACGCGATCGCCGTCAGGTCAAACCCCTGCCCTTGGAATGTGATGTTGGGCTTGGAAGCTGGTATTGTCACCTTCTCACTGCAACAATACTGCAGCTTCAGTAACAGGGCAATGCTGGATTCTGGGATGGAAACCTCTATCTCTATTTAAAAGCCTGAACAAGGAGAACTGCTTACAAGTAGATGCCCTTGTTGATCCACACAACATTCCTCTTGCTGCTATGGTTTGGAACTGCATTGACCGCCGCCTGCACAGTTGTGAATTCACAACAGCCATTGGGGTCGACGCAGAAGATGGACACTGCTGGTGTGTTGGGAGGGGGGAAATCCAGTGGGAAGTCGTCGCATAGCGGGTTGTATTTACAGTCATACTGATGATGGGTAGAGGTGGAATCAACCGAAAGCGGGTATAATGGAAGGCAAGGCCTTGTAAGATTAACTAGGGCTCCAGGCAATGGAGTGGTTGAGGAGTAGAGATAGGCAGTGGTTGGGAAGTAGAGGTGAGTGTAGAAGAGAAATGCAGCAGCAGCAGCTGCTGCCCCATTGGTCTTGGCACTCATCTTCATAGACGAACTGGGTTCACTATTTGATCGTTTGATTTTGGGGGTCTTTTAACATGATGAAATGCACTGCACCAAGCAGCTTGAATTTGCATGTCTTGCAAACAATCTATCTCCTTTCTTCAAGGTTAAGACGTCGCACAAGGGGTAGCCTACACAACCGCAGCATCTAATAGCTGATGAAAAATCCTTTTCAGGTCTTTGTCAGAATCTATGCGTGATCTGACCAAGCTGTTGCTTCAAAGGAGCATGTTTCCAGCAGCAGCAGCTCTTCATAGGGTATACCCCAGAACATAAGAAATAATTAAAGTACACTTAAGATCGAGCAACCATCCTAAATCAGGAAGAGAACACCTTTTGATGCTTTCGAAGATTATTGGCATGCAACCTTTTATCTTAGTGCAAATAACAAACACAAAAGCAGGGCACCATTATATGGCCTAAAAAGAGTCTACACGCTATTGCTTCAAATTAGATTCACTGTTTTCCGCAGAGGCAAGCCAACCACCGGACAACAGCAACAGCAATTTGCATTGCCAGAGAGACCTAAACAGACTTGCACTGGTTGCTGATACTAACAACTCAAGACTAATGCCATCGGCCAGAACTACACTTTGACACTTAAACTTGTATACGAAACAACTTGAACTTTAATCTTTTGCTCCAGTGGTTAAATCTCACCTAATGTTAAGTTTATCATATTCATAACTCACTATATATGTTCATAACTTGTGAACATATATATATATATATAGCATGGTTTATGTGGTGTTGGTGTGTGTTTTTGTAAGGCTTCTTTCTCTTTTTTTTTCTTTTTAATATAATGTTTCGTAGCACTCCAGAGTTTTTGACAGAGAAAAAAAAACTATTGAACTTTAACTCAACCAAAATAGTGGTAGCTTAACCCGATCAAATTGGGTCACTACTTTTGTCCTAACTAATGCTTAAACCCGATGTACAATTAGATAACTAACTAGCAAAACATACACACAGATTTTATCTAGTGTCTCTACACTTACCCAACCGACAAAAGAGTTTTGCTTAGAGACACAAAAGGAGGAAGCATAAGTGTAGTAAGTATTTATCTAAAAAAAATAAGTGTAGTAAGTAAAGATCAGCTGAGGAAATATAAACTACTGAGACGTAGTTACATTCCATGATGTTGGTTGCCAAAATACAACACTAAGTCTATGTTGGAGCTTCACTGTATACATCCGGTCACCAAGGCTTTCTCGGTCATGGTATTTGGCTCAGCACAAAAGCTCCTGCTAACCAAGACAAGTACCACCAAAATTCGCTACGGCTCACTACTTGCCGCTTAACTCTTCGTGACACCAAGGTGATATCTACTAAAATGTTTATCCACCAAATAAAGGGGTTTCGTCGTCCCTTCTTGCACACAAATTGTCACAACTCCACACTAAGCTTGGAGGGTCATCGATGTTGCCGGATAGTCACTAAACCTCTTAAGTGTCCTGGCGCATGAAGATGACAAAGGGTACTCCATCCACACTCTTGCTCTCACAAGTTAAGGCTTAAACTCACAAAAAGATGACAGCGTTATGAGTCGACATGTGAGTGCTTTATATTTTTTTGATAGCGAAGGAGTAATTAATTCCTTGGGCTATAGAAAGATATTAGGGTTGTTTGATGCCATGGACTAATAAATTTTAGCCCCGGAACACATGTACTAAGGGGTGTTTAGTTCCTAGCCATATTTTGGCATACTTCACTTAGACAAATTTAACTAAGTTAGCAAGTGTTTGGTTGACAATTAAACTTTGATAAGTTTTTTTGGGCTCCACATATTATACAGTAAAAAAATATTGTAAAATTATTTTATATATGACAAATAAAATATGGCTTCAAATTTTCTAGCCATATTTTTGGCTTGCCATATTTGTCCGAGGAAAGTTGTGGTGGCCTAGGGCTCAAAGGTTGAAAACAGACGAAACCATGTGGGAAAACCGTATTCCCTTTTCCTTTCTACATTTTGTCACAAAAAAGGATCAGGATTGGAAAGGTATTTGGAACCGAACAAATATGGAAGGAAAGGTGATGCAAATGAGCAAGAAAGTGAAAACAGACAAGTATTAGTTTTGCAATTAGTTCATATTATATTATCACCGCTTTCTCGCCGCTAGAAAGAGAGTGACTTGATGCCGCTAAAGCGATACTCCCTCCATCCAAAAGAATGCAATTCTTAGATTTTGAGGAGTCAAATAGTTAGATTTCGACCAAACTATATATATAATAAAAAGTAAAATATTTATAATACAAAATAAATACCGTTATATTCGTTATATAATACTAATATTTGGAGACATTAATTTTATTACTAATTTTTGACCAGTACAAAATCTACAGTTGCATTCTACTGAAAGAGAGTGACGCGAAAGCAGTGATTATCTTCGTCCCACTCGTCTTCTTCCTTTCTCCCCTTCACTCTGGCACTCTCTGCTTCCTTCCCCGCCTCGAGTCCATCACCGGCGGGGCGGGGGCGCTGCAGGGTTTCGCGGTCGCCGTACCGAGGGGCCCGTCAGCTGCGGCCTTGCTGGGTTCGGGCGGAGGTGGGATCCGTTGCCACCTCCAAGTGTTGGGGGACCTGCATTTCCTCCAAGGTGAAGGGGTGGGATCCGTCTTCGAATGTTCTCCGGTCCAGTGTCGTCCTTGTTTGCTGTTCGCCTGTTCCTCGTTGTCGGCACTGGTAATTCTCCCCGCATTTTTTTATCTTTTGTTTTGATTTAGGTTTTATTCGATGCTGTAGTCCGAAGGATCCGTCTCTGTGCTCATCTAAAGGCCTGCCTAGGTCCTTCACTAGATTACACCGGCGGCTCATCACACTACGGCCATGTTTAATTTCCTTACCACACAAGCACTGCACTTCTTTTTTGCTTGCATTAGTATGTGCTGTTTCTGTTATATATTCCTGCATACTGTACGATGTTCATTTGTGTTAACGTTACTATGTGAACTATTTTGTTTTACTGTCTTTAGTATGTGTTCGTGGTATAGATTGGCCCATTGGAGCCTCATCATAGGTTTGCCTGCACATGGAAATGTGTGGTTCCCAGATATAGATTGGCCAATTTGAGCCTCACCATATATTCTCTGAAACTTACCATGCAGGCTGCCCCTTATTACTGGGTCCAAGTGTTTGCAGTTTACCTTCTGCCTTCTATCATCGCCTCAGTCATACCCTGCTATTCTGCTGTACAAGGCGGCGCCTTCAGGTAATTTCGCCCGCTTTTGTGTCCACTGTATTTACTGTTGTGATCCTCCTTTGATGTTAGTTTCTTACCTTTCTCATGGATGCATGCTTCCATGGACTGTCTAACAGAATCATTTTCATTCTTTTTTCTTTTGTTCCTTAACAAAAAAAAGTTCCTCTTTTTTCTAATACCCACTTTGTTTTCGCCTACTATTGTTCCGTGCTTGTTCTTAGCCTGTAACTTTCACCTATGTTTGCTATTCGGCTGTCCTGTATGTCAATTCTTCAAATGGTTGCTCACCGTTGCCATCTTCCTTATGTTTCCACCATACATGAAGTCAGTGAGGATGGAATCAATCTATATGGCCTCGAGCTCGAGCTGCCTTGCCTGTTTGAATGCGATGTCCCACGTCATATGTTTTTTTGGTCCTCCACACATAATGATTCTTCTACCGCTTATGAGGATGCTGCTCTACAGGCCCTCACCTGCTTACAGTCCATATATGGTTTCACTGTGGTAGATTACAATTTCACACAATTAGTACAATGCAGGCAGATGGCAATACAAATGTTCTCCATTGCCAATAGGGGCGCGCAGCTTGCACGTGTGGTCTTAGCTGCATCCGAGTATGGGGTACCAGGTACCCCTGTTATTGTTAGCTTAGCTGAGAAATTGCTGCAAGAGGTTGATTCTATTGCAAACCCTCTTTAGCAACTACATCCATGCTTATGCTTTCTACTGTTTACCTGTTCATTCCTTTTCCCTTTTTTCCCCTTTTTCCTGATAAGGTTACTTGTTTTGTGTGGCCACATGTGCAACCCCTCATCTACACCACCTACCAACCAGCAAGTAGAGATTGAAATCTCTGGAATCCCACCGCACCTCTGTGACACAACAATCCACCGTCTGCTCGAGGCTATTTGTGATATTGAGCGCGTAACATTTATACACAGATAACATATTGGGTATTAGCACACGCATCAGACCTTCTTGCTATCCCAACATCGCACATGTAGGTGTCAAGAAAGCAACCCAAAACGGGGATCACCTCAGTATTTGGCCACTATGGTAAAACACCAGACCAGTGGACATCTTCACTTGATATACCTAAATCAACATCCAGAAACACCGTCCCGGCATTGAGGTAACACCATTCTCACCCACACCTACATTATACACGACAGGCACGCATAATTTATTAACCTTATTTGTTCAAAAAAAGTTATTAACCTTGTATCAACATTACTAGCAAGCCCAGCACTTGATTTTGCTTTGAAAGGAATACATGGAATGGTTCTTCAAGGTAATGAACATCTAGCATAACACATTACAAATACAGAACACTCTAAAAGGGCGTACCTAGTGCCATAGGCTCCCGTACTGCGGGGTCTGGGGAAGGAAAAATAGCCAACAGCCATCCCTGCATAAATGTGCAGAGGCTGGGGCTTGAACCCTGGACCTCTTGGTCACAGACGGTAAAGCTCTACCGCTTGCACCAGGGCCGCCCTTCAAATACAGAACACTCTGCAGTCATCAATAACATACTACATCTATTTATCCGAGCAAGATGATGAAACCACTTCCTGACCACAAAGTATGTTGTTTGTACAATCTATTACATAATTTATGACTAAACACCATCATTTGCCCAACACCGCAACACAACCAAAACTATCTTATCACTGCATCCCTATTTTTTAGGTTCGCAACAAGATACTGCGACAGCTCAGGTAACACACTTCTGACACAAAAAACAATAATCCTGCTTTCTTGTCTACGCACATCTAATGTTGTGTTTTATAAACGGAAGCATCTGACTGGGAACCATGGTCTCCATGATCAAGCACATCTACCTTGTGGACACACCAAGAATATGTATGTACATTGTTCCTGGTCACTCTCTATAAGAGTTCCACCACATATGTAACATTATATTACCATATGAACTCTGTAGCTGTGTATCCACCATCGTACCCTAAATATGCATATGTATCATAGACTTGCGTAGATATACATACTGTAAATATGTATCCCTCATGCTACACTAATTATGTGCATCACAAGACATATACAAACTTAACATGCTCGCTTGTCGTCGATGGCAAGTGGGTTATACTAATATCATAACATTCTAAAACCTGCACAAATCAGGCAACCACACGTAATTACATACTCCCTTTGTCCTGTAATACAATACATTTTGTTTTGTCCTAAGTCAAACTGTTCTAAATTTGACTAAATTTATAGAAAACAACAATAATGTTTATAATGTCAAATGAGCATAATTAGGTTTATTATGAGATATATTTTTATAATTTATTTGTTTGATTATTAGATGATAATATTCTTTGCTCTAGATTTGGTTAAACTTAAACTATGTTAACTTAGGACAAACCAAAATGCACTATAACACAGGACGGAGGGAGTAACTACATAAGCAGTGGTGGCACTTGGTCTAACTGCTTCCAGTATGGCACAATATATCACAACGCACAAGTGAACACTGATATATATCCATAGCACAAGTGTTTCACACCTGGTAACTTAACCAGGTAACCACAAGACCTCGGCACGCAGGAGGTGGCAGGTGGGAGTTGTTGTCGCTGTGTGGGCGGTGTGCTGGCCGTCGGGCAGAGACCGGTGAGGGGCGGGGCTGCGGGGACCGGCGGGGCCACGGGGATCGGAGTTAATTGTTATTGAGCTTAAGAGTTTGAAAAATTCGGGTTTTTCCGAGTGAAATGCAGGCCTGATAAAACGGGTGGAAAAAGAGTTCTTCCATTTCTATTCTGATCCCACCGACTTTTGTCCCGGCTCTCATCTTCCATTTCTGTTCTGATTCCACCGACTTTTGTCCCGGCTCTTGTCTTGTTTCCAATTTTTTCGGGGAATACGGAAATGGGTGGGTCAAATATATAAAACAAGTCGGGTTAGGTTGGGATATATACCGTCCTAGCCTAGGAACCAAGCACACCCGTAGTATACTGGGAACACTAATTTCCTGAGTGATTTTCATACGACGTGCATGATATGGCTCTCCATTCCTGTATATACATTAATTTTATTATGTATCTAAACATAATGTATTAAAAGATATAAAAAACTATAAATCTAGAAAATACAAAACATCTTATAATTTAGAATGAAAGGTGTACTTGTTAGTGTCAGACATAGGACATAAGATTGCCCTTATTACTAGGTAGAAACTACCCGTTACTTTGTTGTCTCCACCATCCGATCTATTTACTTGAGTGGAGTATTTATATATGAGATTTTTTTACAAAACTTTTATTCATTATGAATGATGAGGCTAAGCCAGCTATCCTCACTGTAGTGAAGAAAGTATCATCACCAAGATGTGTAAAACCAAGGGGGACACAGACAACCCATGCTTGGTATGACACAAGTAGATTTTAAGGCGGTAAGGTATCTATATTATTTTTTCCTCTTAGTACGGTTTAGATCGATCTCGACAAACCAGATTTATAAAATAATTTTTCAGAAATTTAAACATTAATATAGTGGCTGAAATAGTATATATAATTATATCTGGCATGCGGAGTTGCATAGTTACAACTTACAAGGCACAAAGCTAGATACTCACTCTCTAGTTTTATGTCTACGACGACGACAAACCATGTTAGTTGTTGCTATTAACTAACTCTTGATGGAAACAAAGCATAAATTTTTCTACTTCGGCCGTCACACGAACAAGTACGTCAGGGGAAACGTCGTAATTGAAAGTGTCTTTGTCTACGCGTGATGATGATAATTACTCATGTTTCTATCTAAATGCTATGTCGCTTTAGAGTAAGAGTGTGTATGTATGCAAACTAAGCCCATGAGTCAACTGGTTTGGCTTCGAGTTGCTTGTCCAGCTCAAGATCCTTGACTCGATATGAGTGTTTGCATTCTTCTAGATTTATTAGAGGATTTTGTGGTGCTGTCTTCTTTTAGTTATAGGTGGGTAAGGTGATTGTAGTGACTTTATCAATCTCGAGATGTACCGGCTAATCAAAGTCTTTCGGAGGTGCACATATGAGGATAAAGATATGCATACATGGATGTATGTAAGTGTTGAGTCTGCATTGTGTTTTACAAAGAAAAAAAAGTATGTGTGTATATATGGGGATGTTATTTGCACCTCACTGTTGTACATTTTTTTTGGAACAATGGGTCATATATGGGGATATTATCTTGTGGGCACTCGAAAATGTATGTTTAGAGTTTGCAATTAGAATTTTTTTCACGAGTAGGCATATATGCTCGTAGATTCATTAAGAGGGCAGAAATGGTCAATAGATCTACAACTTAAGCGACTGTTGACGGTGGCAAGAAGCCATCAAAGAAAACCGCGGACCTAGCTACTGGGTTTGTTGAGGTCTTATTACATGCTCATCGGATTTTGTGACCATAATCTAGTGGACTCAACCATGGTAGAGTAGCCTGCCTCGCTCCAGTACTTAGCTTCCCGAATCGCTGCCCGGTGGATCAGGCTGGACACAATTCCATTCAAAACCCCGCTATTTTTTTTTCTTTCTGGATCGTCCAGGTGATGAGCAGCAGTGAGGTGTCAAACGGGGGCCGGTCGTCACTGCCCAGGCGTTGACGCTATCAAAGCCACCAAATGCCCACACTCTCCTCAGTCGACGGTGTCAGCTCCTGCAAACCCAAAGGCACCAACAGAGCGTGCCAAAGCTGCCTATAGTGATCACACAACCCACAAACATGTGATCGCACGTCTCCGACGCCTGGCTGCATAGGTTGCAATAATTTGAGTCTTGAAAGTCATGCTGCAACCGCTGGTTTGCAGTCCAGATCCTTTGGTAGAGCGCCAACCACAAGAAAAAAATTTAACCTTTAGTGGCGCCTTAGTCTTCCAAAGTTCCTTGGCACCAAGGAGGGTCGAGGATCCCTTGAAGAAAGCTCCATAAATTGATCTGGCGCGAGCGGATCAAGGGTGACGATGCGTAAGATTGCCCAAACACCTGGATAGTGGGCGCCCCAATGATCTCTCGTTTCCACTGGTTCTAAAAGAGACCATCCTTGATAGACATCTTTTTGCCTGCCGAAGAGATCACTGCAAAGAGATGAGGCGCATAGGTGCATAGTGGACCGACGGTGGACCACTTGTCAGTCCACAATCTCGTGGAAGCACCATCACCCATGGCCATGACATGCTGGCGGCTATCATTGCCACTACCGTCTTCTCCCTTCTAGTCGGTAGCGAGGTCAGCGATTAGGCTCTGTTCTGCTTAGCCACTCCCAACGAAGCCTGAGAGCGAGTCCAAAGAACCTCAGATCAAGGACGCCAAGCACCCCCTCTCCCCTCCCAGACATGTAGGCCGACAAATAGTAGTTTAGACGACCTTGCACTTTACTCCCGTCGCTACCTCAGCATACCGCACCATAGAAACGCCTACGACGTTTATCAATCTGCTTGATGGCCCAGGTGGAGAGGCAGCACACAATGCTGATATGCACCGAGATCGCCGACGGCGTGACCTTGGTCAGCAGGACGCATCCGGCGTGTGTGAGGAGGTCTGACTTCCAAGGGCTATAACCTGCTTTTTATTTGGGTCTAGCATGTTGTCGTCCCGGCTATAATAACTTGAAACTGGGTGTAGTTGGAACGAGTTTTTTTTTTCTTGTGCCTGGTTAATTAGAACTGTTGCCTGGTTGAAATTGGATGCTTTTGTCTAGATGTATCCTGTGGTTGGAATTGTTATCAATCGGATATACTTGGAACTAAATTACGACTATATTGAAATGGGTCTAGTAGTTGGAACTGGTTGATACTGGTCTAGAAATGGTTCTAGTCTGAACTAGTAGCAGTTCTTAAACCGATGGTTGAAGGTGAAAAATATTTTAGCAACTTATTAGTCCAATGACATGACATGTAAAAAAGAACCGAGAAAGTATAGGAGCCATTGTGCTAGCTAGTAAGTAATATGCATCATCAATAATACTGTCTTTTTTTAGAGAGAGAGAAACATGAATTCATGGTTCTGGCAGAGTCGTGGCGTTTTGGATTGCAATGACATAAAGTAATCAGTACTTGCTCCCAAGAAGGTTAGAAATCTATCGTCGTCAGACGTGAGATGAGAAGCAAGCCCAGGTGGGCCGAAGCGACAGGAGCCAAACCGAAAATGAAATGAAAATAAATAAATAAATAAATAATTTTTTGAGGGGAAAATAAATAAATAAATAAATAAAACAAACAAAACTGGCGGTTGGAACTGGAAATTGGCGCGCCCCGGCCCATACCCGGACGTGGTCCGTGGAGCTTAAAGGCAAAAGGGGAAGTGAGCAACGGAACGCGGCGGCTGCCTGCCTAGCTGCTAGAATAAGCCGCATAAATATATGCCGGGGAAGCAAAGGGTGGATGGATGACGACATGGTGTCAACACGGCACCCCGGTGCGCACCCACCTGACGGCTCCCGACTTCCTCAGTCTTTCTTAGACACTTGCACTCTGCATGGCTGTAAAACATTATTAGGTGCAACTAATTGCTATATTCGTGCACTTCATCCATGTTCATGTTCATGGCCATGTCGTCGACGTTTTCCTACCTTCTGTGTGTGTGGTGTTCTAGGGCAAAATAAAGAGGATATTATGTACCTCTGCCTTGTTTGCGTAGTAACATGCATGGCTGTTTGTTCATGTTGTGTACAGCGACGTTCTCCAACCTAGTTAGTTGCACGCATTTCGTAGTAGTCGTGTGCATTTTGTATTAGTTACAATGTGAATTGATGGTAGCTCATCTGGTTATTAGGGTTTCTTTTTTTTTCGGAACCCGTCCATCTAGATGTATTTTAAGATTTAACAACATTGATATTTCATCTAAGCCTTTTGATCGAAGTGCTACGAGGATAACATCGTGCATTTGCAGTATTATTAGCTGCTCGGCAAATTATGTTGTGTTGTCTGCGTGACGTAGTTCCGGTGTCTCTTGTCAATCTTCAAACTCGTCGGACATGAGTAAGGCAATCAACCACCCTTTCGGCACCGGCTTCTCTTGCTAGGGGGTTGCTTGCATTATTCGGTTGTTGTACAGTAAATTTGTCTACCGCATGTAAAAGCGGAGCTGCAGAGGCCCGACGACACAACCTCGATCGTCCCATTGATTGCGGCTGCTTAGTGAGTAGGAAGGAGTACACGTTGTTGCATTTTTTTTAGAGTTAAAGGGTGGCCCGCGGCCTTTTTATATAAGACCATCAATGTTAAGGTTAATTACTGCTGATGCATTTAAGTTTGTACTTCTGCATGTATTGTTGCTCGTGAATATACTAATATTTGTATAAGGTATATGATGTTGCTATATTTTATTATAATATTTTGTCATAAATTTATAAGTGCCAAGATAAAAAAAATAATCTAAATACGTCTATGCGGTCTTGTGTTTTAAAACATTTATTATAAAAGCAATGTAGTATAGATGAGATAATGATCGAAAGAGTTTGGCATAAGCTACTTTTTTTTTAGCTCTCTCCTCCTTCGTTCCTTTGTGAGAAGAGAAAGAAAAACAACTTTACCTATAAAGCTGTTTTGTGTTTAGCGAGAAAAACAAATAACAGCAGCTCATGAAGCCGTACCAAACGAGTCCTATAATATCGCTTATTCGGATAGGTATTATAGCAACCAGCTTTGTCTTGGGCAGGAAAACGAAAAACATGACCTGAGGAGCTCGGTTGTGTCACCAGGGTCCAGGGTGGCAAGCAAGCCTGATCCGCCTTTTTTTTTTCAAACAAAACAATCATGGGTTCATGACAAAAGGGGCCGCGGCAACACCAACGCAGTTGCAGCTGCCCAGGTCCCCCCCAACACGCGCCCCCCACGCCCGTGGATCGGACGGTCCACGCTGCTCGGGGCCCACCAGTCCACCACGCTTCGATGCAAGTGAAGTGAGCTCACCATGTCACCACACGCGCGCGCGCGCGCGCGGCGCCGACTCCCTCCCTCCTCTGTCCTCTCCCTACATCGCCAGGTGCAGCACCGCGCACGCGCACGCGCACGCCCACCACACGCCATGGACGCCGCGCGAGCTCGGGCTCCTCTGCCCCCGTCCTCGCTGGCGTGGCTCGCCTCCGTGCTGCTGTTGCTCCTCGTCCTGGCGACGACGACGCGCGCGGCATCGACAGCGGCGCCGGCGAGCTCGGCGGCCATCGCGGGGTGCGACTGCGTCGGCGGCGCGGCGGCGGAGGCGGCGATCGTCAAGGAGGAGGACGCGCGCGGGGCGCTGCGGCTGAAGCTCATCGCGGTGGCGTCCATCCTGGCGTCGGGCGCGGCGGGGGTGCTGGTCCCGCTGCTGGGCCGCTCCGCCGCCGCGCTGCGCCCCGACGGGGACGTCTTCTTCGCCGTCAAGGCGTTCGCGGCCGGGGTCATCCTGGCAACCGGCATGGTGCACATCCTGCCCGCCGCCTTCGACGCGCTCGCGCCCTCCTCCTGCGGTGGCGGAAGCGGCAGCAGCAAGGCCGCCGGCGGCGGCGGCGGGTCCTCCTTCCCCTACGCCGGGTTCGTCGCCATGTGCTCCGCCATGGTCACCATGATGGTCGACTACGTCGCTGCGGGATACTACCAGAGGTCCCACTTCCGCAAGGCGCTCCCCGTCGACGACGCTTCCGACTCCGGCGGCGGCCGCGACGAGGAGGGCGCCGCCCACGTGCACGTGCACACGCACGCGACGCATGGACACGCGCACGGCCACGCCGGCGCCGGCACGCCCGCCGGTGCCTCGCCTCAGGACGCCTCCGCCGTCGCCGTGTCCATCAGGCACCGGGTGATTTCTCAGGTGAACAACACCTTCCTTTCTTCCCTCAATAGCGGTTCACAAGTTCAGATTTTAAAAAGGACACGCCTATTTTCATGTTCTAATGAAAAACACACAAAAAAAAAACCTGGTGAAAGTTTCCAATAATCTGGCATGCTAATCATTCAAACATTCCAGCTTCGACTGAGGCAGGATGTATATTAAACAAAAAGATATGACGAGCTACTTTGATTTGGCACCAATCATTTCGAATGCCCGAACACACGCCACGCCATGCCATGCCATGCCATGGATGAAGATACAAAAACCTGTCCTTTTCCCTAAACACAATCCATCAATCAATACCTAGCTACTTTGAATCTAGAGCCTTGTTTAGATTGCCAAATTTTTTTCACTCTCTCTATCACATTAATTTTTGGACTCATGCATGGAGCATTAAATATAGGTAAAAAAAACTAATTATACAGTTTAGTTTGAAATCACGAGATGAATTTTTTTAAACCTAGTTGGTCCACGATTGGACAATATTTGTCAAATAAGACAAAAGAGTTACTATTCATCAGGTTAAATTTTTTTCGCAATCTAAGTAAGGCCTAGGAGTGAACGCAATGATAGTAATAAGAAACAGTATGTGTCATCTGTCTATAATAAGATGCTCTGATAAATGACACTAGTAGTTGTTAGCAGTCAAAACTGATTTATTGGGCTGATTGGAACACTACTCTGCTATGACCACCAACAGAGTAAAAGAGGTGCAGTAGTCCTCATTCTCTACCGTACAAAAGCTCATGTTCTTGGATTGATCTGATTGATTGGAATTAGAAATCTAATCAGTGCTCGTGAACGAAACAGACAAACCAGTGCATAGCTCTAGCAATACCCATAGGCTTGTGTTCTGTCCCCATCCGAGGAAGGGGACGTTGTTGTCCCCGCCGTTGGTGCTAAAGGCAAAGAGAATCCTGTTGCAGACAAGAGGAACAGAACAATGCCTTCTTCTCCTTCCCCAGCCTCACAATCTAGCACCCCCTTTGCAGATTCTTCAGCCAAGTAGCCAACATGGTAGGTAGGAGTATTAGTCAAATCAGTAACCATATAAGTGAAACTCTATGTTGGTGGTGGTGGTGATGCAGGTTCTGGAGCTGGGAATCCTGGTGCACTCGGTGATCATCGGCGTGTCGCTGGGCGCCTCACTGAGGCCGTCCACCATCAGGCCCCTTGTTGGAGCTCTCAGCTTCCACCAGTTCTTCGAGGGCATCGGCCTTGGCGGCTGCATTGTTCAGGTATGTAACCTTCTCTTCTCTGTTTACACTTGACACTCAAGTGAAGACTGAAGAGTGACCATCATTCAGGGACAGAGATTTAGATGTTTATTAATCAGATACTGAAGGACAGTAGGACGCGTAGGTGGCATGACAGCCATAGGAGAGGGATGCCCCCACTAACGAAAATGCACAAAAGGGGGACAAATATACCGAGATATTTGTAGTCAAGAGGTTGTTGGGCTTATCCTATCACTAGCGAGTAGCGACATTGTACAAAGTTAGGAGAGGACCGAGAAGTAGGACCATCAATCATTGATACAATCATGGTTCATAACTCCTAACTGAACAGATAATGCCATTTTCTCCGTATCAGCTTCACGTGCTAACAGCTCTGAAACTGTAAGTTTGTTGGCGGTTTTATTGGGTGGGTTTTCAGAACTGTTACTGGCCAGTGACTCAATCACCTTTCATTTTAGATGACGAACAATTCACATTTAACCTGTAGCTTAACTGGAATCATATGTTCCAAATTTGGGGCAGAACTATGACTCAAGATTGAACCCCTTCAGTCTTCATCATTCACTGAACAGAAAACAAATTCAAACATGTCAAAACTAATTGTAACTTCTTATCACTCCAGGCAAAGTTCAAGGCAAGAGCGACCGTGATCATGGCGACCTTCTTCTCCCTCACCGCTCCCATGGGGATCGCGCTGGGGATCGCCATCACTTCCAGCTACAGCAAGCACAGCGCCACCGCCCTGGTCGTCGAGGGGGTCTTCAACGCAGCTGCAGCAGGGATTCTGATCTACATGTCCATGGTAGATCTCCTCGCAGCAGATTTCAGCAACCCAAGGCTGCAAACGAACATGAAGCTTCAGCTGGCAACGTACATCGCTCTTTTCCTCGGCGCAGGGCTCATGTCATTGCTCGCCAAATGGGCATAGAAGATAGTCGGATACATCTCCAAATATGCTGAGGAGAACTGTAATTATCGGCATTGTCGCCGCTAAGGACCCCGGATGCAGTTTATGGCCAGCGGGGTATATTTTGTTCGTAGCCACTACACACCAATTTCTGTAGAATCTCCGTCAACCAGAATCTTGGTGCACAGAGAGGTGAGAAAGAAGGCCTGGATGTGACCAAGTTCTAGAGTTGAAGGGCATTGCTAGAGAGGTCAAAAAGTTAAGGACAAAGTGTGAACCTTGCATAATGGTGTGTTCCCATGAGGATGCCAACCAAATAGATGTAGTAGTAATATACAAGAATGAGATTATGGTGGAGAATAGTTGTTCCTCAATGATCTTTGGGGCTAAATATCTGTAGAAGGGCCCCCTTTGGAGGAAACAGTAGTGTATATAACTGTTATCCTGGTTCCTCCTTTTTACAATTTTGCTGGATTAAACTTCCATGGAAATTTGTTCACTGAAGAATCAGTTTAAACCCAAGAATGGTACTATTCTCTGATAGCTGTGACTGTTGATTGAGAAAGGAAATTTGAAATGGAGATTTTTCTTGAACATTCATATTTTCCTAGATAGAAGTGATTTAAAGTTGAAGATTTGAAACCTTGGCTTCAAACTTTTTGATACAAGAATCATTGTACTTTTTGTGGCTGTTATGTTGGCTCTGTCCTCCAGGAAAATGACAGGTTCCACACATAATGCCCTTATACTAAGGTACTGAGAGTTTTAAGTTGTTATGGAAAGTGACAGGTTCCAAACATATGCCCTTCGTAGAACCTGAAACACGGCACTGAGAGAGTGAGAGTTTCAGTTGTCATTGCACTTCACCGAAAGGTTTGATTTGATTGATTGTGCATCATCAACGGTATGATGCTGTGTTACAGAGACATTTATCCGTTGACGCGTATGTCGTTGATGCACAGCATAGATTCCATTATTCTCTGCAGAATTGACTGAAGTGAATATGTGCAAAGGGAGCTCAGGAGCTGGGGGCCGTCCAAGCTGAGATCAGAAGACAGAGATACGCAGAAACCTGAGGAAGAGGGCAACTGGCGTGAGCTGCCTGCCTCCTTGCAGAGCCAATGGTTATTAACAGAGGTGAACAGAACAGGATGCTCCCGCACATTTTTTTAATCTGCTTTTGCTAGAACTTTTTTTCCCTTTTGGAATGAAACTTTTGCAAGATTTGAATCCGTACGTAACACCTCCCTCAAGAATCAAGATGCTGGTTTTCCAGTTGGCGTCCACTGAATTCCGTGTTTTACGACACTGGAATTTTTTGCCGGAACGGGCTAACGTAGTAACGTGGAACAGTCCACTCCAAGCAATAACATTGTGTAGGCCGCTTTTTTTCCCGGCCAGGTTGGGTTCGTGGACCTCTTGGTCTTCTTTCAAGGCGTTGGAGTGGGGTTTTTTTTTTCTCTGTCAGACGTTTTGAGCTGGTTGGGTTGAAGACAGGAGACAAAAGTGGATCTTTGTTG
The DNA here is from genome assembly GCA_023333625.1 of Bothriochloa decipiens. Lineage (NCBI taxonomy): Eukaryota > Viridiplantae > Streptophyta > Magnoliopsida > Poales > Poaceae > Bothriochloa > Bothriochloa decipiens. The sequence goes on from CM041643.1 coordinate 16,991,971, forward strand.
CTCTAGCAAGCTTGAAATTAATTTACTTGTCCATCAATTTGTATTTCCACACAGACTATAATCTTAGGATGAGTTTGGACGTTTGGTGGGCATCCATGTTCTCGTACAAACATTTTGGACCTAGATTCTCTCAAGAAACGTTAACGAAGAAGAACCACTTTGTGAAAACCGTTTGGCTACTAAGCTAGATTCTAATTAAAAAATTTATTATTAGTTAAAAATTCATAGAAATAAAAATATTCTTAAAAACCTTAGAACTTTTTTGTTGGCAAAAACAACTTATTTTAACTTATTTCACTTAAAATAATTAACTAAAATTATGGTTGCTCATACAAAAGGGGCCAAAATCAAAATCACATGAATAGCTGATACTAGCGTTTCTCCTTTCTAGGAATTAAAAACTAGAAATTTTCTAGCTCGATTAAACATTTTTCACACAAGTGATTCTACTAATTCTCACAAGAATCAGAAACACTATAGAGATGCTCTTGAATGGTAGATCCACATCACGGGCGAATACTGTAGTTAGCTAGTTGATCTAAATATGGCACCAGCCTAGTAAGGAAACAAATATATTCTACCTCTATTTATCGCCGTAGTCTAATTTTTCTACTTGAACTCCAAAACCAAACATGTTACCTCCTTGAGCTCTTAAAACCATTCGAATTACATCCTTGTCTTAGTTTGGAGTGATTTTGAAGGCAATTTTTTAAGTTAAAAAATAATAAATACTTAGTTTTAAGACCATAGAAATGTCTTAAAAGGTTCTAAAAATTCAACAAATAGATATAGATTGATATATAAAAAATCCAAATAAAATATTCAAAGCTCATACACTATATGCTTAAAAATGGATCTAACTTTACAAAAACAGAAAATATCTAGAAGAATGTAGAAAATCCCCAAATTATTCTAATTTTGATACGTAAACATGGTTTGAATTAATTTTAACAATAAAAAATAAAATACGTTGTTGCATGCTGGTTGCATTATGTTTTTCCCTACAAAGTGTTTAAAACTTGTTTATACATGGTTTAGAATGTTTTATGAATTTTCTAGAATTTTCTATTTTCCTAAATGTCAGTCTATATTTTGAAATTTCTAAATACTTTTTTCATGAGATATGGATACTTTATTTATATTATTAATTTTTTTAAAAATTTTGTAAAACCTTGAGATTTTTATGGTTTAAAAACCCTTATCATATGCAGTATTTACAAATTTTTTTCACTGTAAAAAGATAACCACCTTCAAACCTATTAAAAATCAGGATAGGAAGATTATTTGAGCAGTTTTAAAAGTTAAAGGTAAGATGTTTGGTTTTATTGAAGTTTATAAAGACAAAAATCAGACAGTGTTTTTTTTTTTCTGTCAGGCAATGCTCAATAACGGCTGGTCAGGAAATGGCCCAAAGGCCGCTTCACCCGCCACATACCACACATCCAGTCCACCACCTCTTCTTCCTTCTCGGCGTCCTCGCACCTCCGCGTTTTTTTGCCCAAAATACCCCTCCCTTAAACCCTCCACCTCCGCCGTCCCGCCGCCGCTGGGCCGCCTTCTCCACCGCCGCAGCCATGCGCCGGTTCCTCCAAGCCCTGCGCCCGCTCCAAACCCTATCCCTCAGCCCCGCTCCAGGTACCCCCACCCCACTCCGCCTCCTCTCCACATCCTCGGCGGCCGCGTCCTCGGACTCCGACTCCGCCCCCGCCGCGGCCCCGGACACGGCTGCCGATGCCGACTTCGACAGCGCCGACTACGCGCTCCCGACCCCGGGCCCCGCCCCCTCACGGAAAATCAACAACCCCGTCGCCGCCATGAAGAAGCTCCGGTTCGACCCCTCCCTCCGCGCGCGCGCCGACGAGGCGCTCTTTGGCAAGGGGGTGAGCGCCACTGCCGTCGAGGAGGAGGACGAGGACCGCTCGCGGGACGTGGCGCTCGCGCTGCTCGATGCGGCCATGGAGCCGCCTGACGAGGATGAGGAGGATTTCGGGGAGGTCAGGCAAGAAGACCAGATGTCGCTCTCCGTTGGCATCGTCGGCGCGCCCAACGCCGGCAAGTCCTCGCTTACAAATACCATGGTACGGACGGCTGCTGTTACCCATCATTTCTACTAGACCTCGATCATGGGGTTACTAGTTCTGCAATGCTTCTGTTTGTGTGGGTATAAGCTGATGACAGTAATGTTCGGGACTTCCATTCCAAAAGAGAAAATGGTTACCACTCAGACTCTGACAGTACCAGTTATTCTGCTGTTCGGTTCATGCACAGTTAGACACATTATCCATTATGTCTCCACCCCTTGAGAATATATGTGTGTGACTTATACCAGTCTCTGCATTTTGACGTGGATTATTTAACCAATCAGTAATAAACTAATAGTGAATGCTACAATTGATACTTGTGATGCATTTTCTGATAGTAACTTTATTGTTCAGCAAAGTCATTAGCTGATTGAAACGATATCTCATGATCCCTTTATCTTTGGATCTATCAGGTTGGGACAAAAGTGTCTGCAGTCTCCCGCAAGACAAATACGACAACTCACGAAATTTTGGGGGTGCTAACAAAAGGGAACACACAGATAGTATGTCATCTTATTAAGTTTATTTATTCTTGTGCTGGCAGCCTAGTAGGAAATGAAACCACATCTTCAACTTTTGACTTAACCATATAATTTGCTTAAAATTTCTTTAACATAGCTAGGGCGTTTTGTGTTTGCAGTTAACTGGATTTTGGACATGTGTAGCCTCAAATAGTATATGAAACTAGTTGTGTTGCCATGCAAGATATTAATTGCGTAACAAATCCTCTCATGTCAGATAGTGGTGCTTCTTCATGGCTTGCTGTCTCTTTTTATTTCTATCTAAATTAACAAAACTATAGGCTGAATCTGTGTTCTTGATTTATCCATCGTAGAACAATTAATTTAAGACACAAAAACAAGAACCTGCTTCTAATATGTATGTCTATCAGTATTAGGCTACTAGCTGTACAGATGTCTTGTATTCAGCTAATAAAATTCTCTGCAGTGTTTTTTTGACACCCCAGGGCTCATGTTAGGGCACCATGGATTTCCTTATAGGGATGTCACAGTTCGTGTGAAGAGTGCCTGGAGCTCAATTAACCTCTATGATTTACTAATAGTCATGTTCGATGTCAATAGGCATCTTACTCTGTAAGTCCTCGTCACATTTTGTTTAATTTGTATTTCATGTTAAAACTCATTATACGTGCAATTCTTAATTTTGTGTTCATTTGTGCAGCCCTGATTCACGTGTTATAAAATTAATCAAACGTTTGGGTACGGAGGTGAACCCAAACCAGAGGCGTATATTGTGCATGAATAAGGTTGACCTGGTGGAAAACAAAAAGGACCTCCTTAAAGTTGCAAAAGAATTTGAAGATCTTCCTGGATATGAAAGGTTTCATTAGTCTTCTGTAGGCTTACCTTGTCATTCTACAACTCTACTTGCCTTACTGAAATTCTGGTAATGCTAGGTACTTCATGGTATCTGGGCTAAAAGGCAAGGGAGTGAAAGACCTTGTACAATACTTGATGGACCAGGTATTTTCTTCTATCCCTATTGTTCGTCTGCCAGTCTGCCTTACCTTTCTGAATCTTGAAGAGTAACTTCATGAGTTGTATGCTAAGTTCTTGTGCTTAGATAAGTGCCCTCTGTTGTTGTTCTAAGGTGAAGTTTGATTCGTTACAATGTCCAAAGCTGAATTGACTTTTAATTCTTTTATGATTATGATGTATTTTTAGAACTGCAATGCCGTTGTCGTATGGAACTGTTCAAATACTAATACAATATAAACATGAACTACAATTGTGCCATGTTGTGAGAATCTTCTTTGTAATTTTGTTTAGATTTTTTAATATTTGCAATAAGGATCTGGACTGGTCAGTCTGTAGTATCATTTTACATAACCATGGACTAGTTGATTATTCTATGTGATGCTAATGACCTATTTTCTCTCTGTTGGCAGTTAAAAAATAGACTTGTATCAATGTTCTCTAGTTGGTTTAATTAGTGGTCACCATTTTTAGACGACACCTTGGTTTGTAGTTTAAAAAGTATATTGCATATGCATTCGTCCTACTATATTCTTGAGGAAGTAATTTACTTTTATCGCCCCTTGAAAATTAGAACCGAATCTTTTACAATTCTGTGTTTGTTTACTAATTGTTACACTATCAATCCTTGTGTAACTTCAATATAATTGTAGGCAATAAGAAGACCTTGGGATGAGGAACCAACTGTAATGACTGAAGAGGTAATGAAAACCATATCGTTGGAGGTTGTGCGGGAGAAGATGCTGCATCACATCCACCAAGTAATTTCTTTGCATTCTAATATGCAACTTGGTTCTCTTTAAATCAAATAGAATATGTTTGTCAATGATGCTACAGGAATTTTACAATGAAATTTTAATTCAAATGGAATTTATTTGCTCACGTCTGACGTGTTACAGGAAATCCCCTATGTAATTGAGCATCGTCTGATGGGTTGGAAGGAGCTAAAAGATGGTTCTCTTAGGGTGGAGCAGCACTTCATTGCACCAAAGCAAAGCCAACGTCAGATTCTTGTTGGTAAAAATGGCTCTAAGATAGGGTGAGACATTCTCTTATGAAAAAGTTTCTACTATGTTAGAATGGCAGAATGTGTATTTTGCCAATTTACATCTACATTATTAGAACTATTCCTGATGTCTTGACATATCTGATGTGGGACAAATCTTTCAGGAGAATCGGTATTGAAGCCAATGAAGAACTGAGGTCCATATTCAAGAGAGATGTCCATCTAATTCTCCAAGTTAGAGTTGCGAAAAGGAGAAATGCTTGAACAGATTGTGAGTATGTTTCACATTTCATTCATCACTCTGTTACAGTACTCAATCTTGCCAGCATGTTACCATCTTCGCTAGAAATGCTTGAAAATCCCTAAACAACCACTCCAAAGTTTGCATCATTATTTTTGTTCAATCTCTATCTCTCTCTCTGTCATAGTTGGTATGTCTGAAGGAATAATATATTGTTTCCTGCAGTTTTAGTGCCTGTATAGACTGCAAGTGATCTGAGAACTGCAGTGCAGTGTTGGCACAATGTATTCAGGAGACATGGTTAGCAAGCGGTGCTTGGGTGCATCAGTTCCAGTGACTGCTTCGATAGAACTTTCGGATCTAGGATCTACTGGAGGCACCCAAGCGTGTGGAGCCTTGGTTTCTGAAGGAAAGATATATTGGCAACAATTCACATGCCAGTGGTGACAAAGGAAACGGCTTGCCGAATGGCGGGCTGCTGCACCACATGGTGAATCTTGGGTTTGTGATACTGATATAGACTAGACCACTGACCTGTTTTACCTACCTTCTGATTCGAAAAATAGCCCCTCTTTCTCAGGTCTCGGCCTGTGTTTTTCTATAGGTTCTTTAACAGTGTTGTAATAATATATGACGATTAGGCATGTCCGACGTTGAATTCTGCTGCTGGTTTTCTAGAAATTTCAGGATGAAATCCGGTGGTACTTCTACCTTGTAAACTGCACGATAGTTGTAAGGAAAATTTATCACTTGCTGCCCTCTCATTGGGTTTGATGATTGACTGAAGATCTTCCATAGCAATTCTACTGAAAGGTGCATACAATAGCCGTGACCAATTGCAGCATCGTGGCCTCCGATGCCAACTGCCGGCGGCTACCTCGGAAAAAGGAAAAAACACAAACAAAATTTTCGGTGTATTTCTATGCCTTATAGACTAGAAGAGGCAAGCTGAAAATTTTGAGCATCGACGAGTTGTTCAAAGTGTACTTTCATGAAAAAACTTGTGAACTAACCATGACAGGCAAGGAAGTAGCAGGTGTGCACGAGGTACAATGCTGATAGATCTCTTTCGGCGATGCGGAATATTTTTGTGTAACCTATGACGGGCCATGAACTTTACTCAAAAAAAAAAAATGACCATTCAAGGTCATCATCACTGTAAATCCATGAATATCCAACGGTCCCCAAAATACCATATTTGGCAAATTTTCTTTTGACAGAATCCAAGAGACCAAGAATACCGAACAGTTCCTGTTGGGTAATGAAATTACGTGTATAAGAAAGGTGAAAATAATGTGCAGCTCACAATTGTATTTCGTTCTGCTTTCAAAACTTACATCACAGGGGGTATTTATAGACCCCCGCTGGCTTTGCCATTCCAAGAATCTTACAAGATTTATCATAGAGCTTCCTATACATTTTAGCTAAAAAATATGTTGTCTAAGTGATGGGACGCACTTCGCCTTTTTTCTTCTAATCCTCTGAGGCAACTTCGGACTTGATCGTGACTTCTTAGTTCGACATGGAATCTCATAGGGTTCTCAAGCGGAGTCGCCACGTTGGCTTCGCCGGTCACCAAAGGTCCAGCGAAGCCGTCTTTCGCTAAATAACCTAAAACATGTAAAATCACAAGTGCGAAGTTTAATAGCCACATCGAAGTGTTCACGTCATCTTCGCTGGGCGTTCAATGTGCAGTGAAGTCATCTTCGCTAGTCGACTTGGAACATGCAAAAAATACATAAGCGAAGCCGAAGATACGTGCAGCGAAGTATCTTTGCTGTCTTCGCTGCCTATATTGGCATCTCAAATGTTAGTAATGAAATGTTTGTTTTCGAAGTTTGAAAAGGATGTTTGTACGTCAAAGTTGATCCCCAACAGCAGCCCCTCGCGGGCGAAGGCCTACTCCAAAGGTTTGAATCCCACGAAGTTTATATGTAACTTTGTCTAACAAACGCCGTCCAAACTTTGGAGTTGGCCTGCTAGAAATTTAAATCCTACGGCTAGTTTTGACCGGTTGACCGGGCTTTGCCTATAAATAGCGATGCCCTCCCCCCTGGAGATGTCGTTTTCAAAGGAGGAGAAACTCTGCCAAAATTTTTCTTGAGCTAGAAAGTTTGAGATAGTTTTTGTTGACTTCTGCTGCTTTTGTTCGTCCTTTCTTGAACTCTGAAGCGAAGTGTGTCTGACAACGTCGGCAAGGTTTGTTTCGTTTTTAGGTTTTATGTTTTATGGTCTTGTCTGATTTATTCTAATTTTTTAATTTTATAGATGTCTTCGCGAGATTTGTAAGATCAAGTTCACTCTCAAGAGAGCTCAAAAGTTGATGATGATAGCTTGCCTGTGGAAACAGACGATGAGAATCTTGATGATGTTGATGCACCTGTCGAAGATTTGGTTAAGGATGACGAAGGTTTTACCTTGACTTTTGGTAAAACTTTGTTTGAGAAGGTTCATCTTGATGAGATGGTTTGGTTGAAGATTGTTGAGCGTGATCAAGTGAGAATCCCTGATCCTGAGGAATGCAACCCGAAGCCCCATCCTGACGAATGCATTGTCTATCAAGAACTTTTTACTGCTGGTCTTCGTTTCCCTTGTCAGGACTTTGTCGAAGATGTGCTTAAGGCTTTCAACATCCAAATGCATCATTTGACACCAAACAGTATAGTTAGGATAGCACAGTTTGTTTGGGCTGTGAAATCTTTGGAGTGCAATGTTGATATTGCTGCATTCTGTGAACTTTTTGAGATGCACACCCAGTTTAAGGAATTTATGCTTGAGGGACGGGTGATTACTAAGTATTTTGCTTGTTCGAGTTTTAAAATGGCTCACAATGCTGTTCAAGTTTCTCCGGCGACTAGGAACAAGTGGGGCACTGGAGATTGGTCAAGATATTGGTTTTATCATAAAGTGCCCATGGTTGAGGAACAGGACTCTGTTACGAAGAAGATGGTGAAAAGGTATCCGATGGCTGCTAGAATGAAAATTGAAGAGTTCAGGCTATCTCCGTCTTTTCCTTCTTCCATCATCTCGAAGACTACTGTGAAGGCGTACAAGTGCATAGCTTCGCTGCAATGTGCTAGAGATCTTGTGGAAGAATATGCTGCCACTAAAATTTGGCCGTTGAAAAAAAGTTGGGCTTTTCAACGGTTTCATACTAAGAAGGTTCGGGGAATAAACTACAAGTTTCCAGATAATGACTTTCATCGCCCAAGGACATTTTCTTCTGATGAAGAGTTTGTACGATCTGTGGAGAGCCGGGCTGAGGATTTGCTTGGCAAGTATGTGTTGAGTGAGAGAAATAATATCAAAAAAATTCTTGGGAGTGAATAGAAACACTTGAATAGGGTTTTTGAAGTTGCTCATGTTGAATATGGAGATAGGCCTCCTCCTGCCTATGCTCGTGAAAGGAGGCAGAGTAAAAAAAAGACTATTGCTCAGGCCAAGGGGAAGAAACGCAAGACTGGTGTTTCTAGCAAAGTTATTGCTAAGAAATTGAAGAAAAATCAAAGTCCTTCTATCCTGTTAGACGCTGAGGAGATTGATGCTATTCTTGAACGAAGCTTAGATATGGAAGGGAACTTAGTTTCTGGTTTGGGTGGTGCTGGAGAAGAAGTTGTTGGCGCCTCCAGAGTTGTTGGTGACGTTGGTATTTTTGAGTCTCAACATTTAGAAGCGGAGGTGAGAAAAATTTGTATGACTTTCTCTGCTAGTGGTTTGATTCCACTATTACTTACTCCGCTTGATGAAAACTTGCAGAATTTGCAAGGTCGTAGTGCTTCCGTTGGTGGTGTTGGCGAAGTTGATGTGGGAGTTCATTTGGTCTCTGGGGAGGAAACTCGAGTTAAGGATCTTCAGAAAGTTGCTGAATCAACTTCGCCGAAGCCTGATGCTGTGGCCCCTACTGCTGTGTCTCTCGTGGAAATTGTTGGCGCTGGGTAAACAACTTCGGTTGAAAATCCGGCTGCGGTTGAGATTGGCGAAGCTGATGTTGAAAATGTGCCGAGGAGAATTGAGGGCTCCAAAGTTTATACTCTTGACTTTGAGGATAGTGATGAGGAAGTTTTTGATAAAGAGATTAACGATGAACGATTGATGCGCTTATCGAGCTCCACTATCCATGTTGAAAGTGGAAAAAGTGTTGAGTGCAGTTTGGGTGATCGTGTTTCTACTGGTGAGTAATGAGACTTCGCATTTCTTTTTGGTTTAAGTTGTCCTATTTTGTTGATTTTTGATTTTTCTTGCAGAAACTATCTTTCCTCATGCACCGCCTTCTTCTCAGAAGAAAGTTGACTTGAGCAGATTTGTCAGCCATGATCCTGCTACTCCCGTTGTCTCTGTTGATGGTGAAAGAGAGGTTTCTGATGCTCTTAAGCGTGGGTTAGCATTTTGTCAGGAGAGGAGTTCGGGTCTTGACAGTTTCAAGTTCATTAGGGTTGGGGCTGAGAAACTTTGGATGATGCCTCACACTTCTAAGGTTTAGTTATCCAAGTGCTTAGATGAGGCTTTCACTGTTCCTGACGCGGAGCTTGAGATATCAAAGAAGCCTTTGCTCGAAGTTGCTGATGCGGGTTTGTCTATGATGTATAAGGGTTCTATCTTGATAAGAGGGTTGCGAATGGGTTTGGAAGAGAAGGAAAAAGATTTTGCCCTTCGTGAACGTGACTATCAAGTTGAGATTGAGAACCTGTAAAAGCAACTTGCCGACAAAGAAAAGAAAAGAGCTGAAGCTGTTGATGCTCATAATTTTTTAGAGGGAAAACTTATCAGTGCACTTGCTCGGGTTGAAGAGAAGGAGGAAGAGATGAAGAAGATTGTCTCAGAGAAGGAGGAAGAGATGAAGAAGATTGTCGTAGAGGATGAAAAGTTGAAAGAAAGTATGCGACGTATTGAGAAAAAGTTGGCAGAGCAGGATAAATCTTTTTTTGATAACTGCAATCGTATCTGGGAGCTCTGTTTTGAAAGTTATGATAAGTTTGGAGCCAAGCCTGGTGACAAATGTTGGGATAAATGTTGGGATCTAGGTGACCGTGATAGCTTCTTCAGTTGGCTTTGCCGACAGTATGAAGATCTATCTCGTGTTATGGAGACCATAGTTGATATTGGGGTTTACTATTCTGCTCGTGCATTGTTTCACTTGATGAAATAGAGCCAAGATCCTTTGTTTGTACAGCTTTGCGATGACAATTATAAGTTTCCCCCGGTGGAAAACTTGATTAATGTGTCAAAGGCTACTCAAGTACTGTGCAAAAAGTATCTTGAGCAATATTGGAGGTCTGGTGGCCGAACTCATTGCTTTGATAAAGCTAAGGAGAAGTTGCAGAAGGTGTGTTTTGTGTCTTTTCTTATTTAGTGCTATTGCTATTGTTCTTATCTGACTCTTCTTATTGTTTAGCAAATTAAAAAAAATGGTAGAAGCTGCTCGGAGGGAGGCCGAAGAGATTGCAAAGAATGAAACCAGGGCCAGAGGTTAAGACGATGCTAGAACGAGCAAAGTTAGTGGTGGTCATCCTTAGGTTCTAGTTCTCCTTTCTTTTGTGAGATGAGGGAATTTCAAGATGCCACGTATTTTAAGTTGCTGGCTTTGTAATATATACTTGAAAGCTGTTTGACTATATGCCCATCCTGCGCAGGTTCCTCACGCTGGGCCTGTGCAGGATGCCGAAGACGTTGCTGCATTGTTAATGTGTAAAGATAATTTCATTTTTGAGCCTTGTGAGTTTTATAATTTTCGTGCGAAATGTGATGGTTGTGATGTTGGTGAATTTCTTGCCCGTAAGTTTTGCTCTTGCTGTTTTGAACCTAGGACTTTTTCTTAAGGGTTTTGTCTTACAAATCTTTTACAGATGTGAACAAACGGTTCTGTGATACTAGGCGTTCTAACTATCGAGTTTTTGATTTCACGGATTTTGCTCAGGTAAAGCCTATTATGTAAAGTTTGTTGTTGTTTTTTTGCGTTTGGACTTTTGTTTTTAACCTCTTCTTCTTGTAGTCATCTGGGTCGAGTACTTCACCGACGAATGTTTGTGAAGACTTTTTGCGCCATCAAGCGGACGATATTATTAATGAGGTCGTGAGTGACATACTTGATGACACTGCCAAAGTAGTTAGTTCTCAGGATGATTAATTTTGTAAATATATTTTTGTAATTGGATAGATTGTATTGCAAGGCATCTTGTGTTGCGAAGTTTGTGAGTTTTTCTTCGCTTGTATGACTAGGTACAGAATAAGTGCCTTGAGTTAAATTGTGTATGTACTTTGTTGAGAAACATGTAATTGAGAACTTTACCTTAATAAAATTTTGAAATATTGCCCCTTCTTTTTCATCCGAAGTGGATGTGTGCACTTCGCTTGGGAGCTTGAGACGTTTTCGCCTTAGTGAAGCAGAGTTGAAAAACTTGCCTTAGCAAATTTTGAAACGCCGTCCCTTCTTTTTCAATCGAAGCGAACGTGTACGCTTCCTTGGGAGCTGAAAACATTCTAACTTAATGAAACAAAGTCAAAAAATTTACTTTAGCAAATTTTGAAACACCGTCCCTTCCTTTTTGAGCGAAGTGGACGCGTACGCTTCCTTAGAAGCTGAAAACATTTCACCTTAGTGAAACAAAGTCGAAAAATTTGCCTTAGCAAATTTTAAAACATCGTCCCTTCCTTTTCAAGCGAAGTGGATGCGTACTCTTCCCTAGAAGCTGAAAAATATTTTACCTTAGTAAAACAAAGTCGAAAAAATTGCCTTAGCAAATTTTGAAATGCCGTCCCTTCCTTTTTGAGCGAAGTGGACGCATACACTTCCTTAGAAGCTGAAAACATTTCACCTTAGTGAAACAAAGCCAAAAAAAATTTCTTAGCAAATTTTAAAACGCCGTCCCTTCCTTTTCGAGCGAAGTGGACGCGTACGCTTCCTTAGAAGCTGAAAACATTTTACCTTAGTGAAACAAAGTCGAAAAATTTGCCTTAGCAAATTTTGAAACGCCGTCCCTTCCTTTTCGAGCGAAGTGGACGCGTACGCTTCCTTAGAAGCTGAAAACATGTAACATCTCTGGTGTTATGTTAACTAAAACCTACCATGTCATCATATGCACTACAAAGCATTCGTGATTAGGTCGACCTTGATATGCATTAACTAAAACAAGTTTACATTTCATGGGTTAATTGTGTTTTTGGAATGTGTTGTCACATGAAATAATGAAACCCTACTTTTGAATTTCATCTCAAATACTTGATTTATATTCTATGTACTTGAGGTGTGAACCATGTTTACACTAGTGTCAAGCATAGTGTATAAATTTAACTCCAACCCTAAAAATAATTTTCATATTTGAAGTTGAATTTGGATTTCAAAGCTTATTCCCAAGTCTTGCCATTCAAATTTAAATTCAAATTGGAAAGCTATAGAATGTTTTTCAAAAAGTCAACTTGGTCAACCAAGGGTACTATTAGGTCATTGACTTAAAAATGTCCTTGGATGATGTATGTGATCACTAATAACCAACCAATTAACTTAGAAACCAAATCGAGTTTAAATTCGGTTTCAAAAACCCTTTATTTCAAAACCTAGTTTTATCCCCTTTTCTGTAATTCAAAATCTATAAGAAATTTGGGGATACTCTAAAAATATAGTTTGTAGATCTTGACAAGAGCTACGAAGTTGGTATATAAAGTTTTTCAAGTTTCTACAAAGAATTTCAAATAAATTTGAAAATACAGTTTTCCAGCATTTATCTCCTTTTTATTTAAAAACCTTAATTCAAAAACTATGCATAATTTGGGAAAACTTTGTATATGAAAAAGGTTTGGTTTGAAAAGTTAAACATTTCATAGTTTTGAAGATTTTCAAGTTTTATTGAAAAATCAAAAGTAATTTCAAACGTTTTTTCTAGGGTTTTATTCCCCTTTTGAATTTGAATTCATATTTCAAAAAGTATGCAGAATTTAAAAACACTTGTTAAATGAAAAGTGTAGCTCTTGAAAAGTTATGCAAATGATATTTTTAGAGATTTTCAAGTTCTTATATAAATTTTGGAGTAATTTGTAATTTCAAACGAGTGGCAATTCTATAATTTTCTTGAACAGCACCGAGACCTATCGACAGCCGCCATTGCCGGCTTCTCAAGCCGCGCCGCCGTCCACCGCCGCAAATGCCACGGCCGCCAGCGTGCTCCTGGACGCGCGAAGCTTCGCCATCGTCGTGTCGCCCGTGCATGCTTCGCCTCTGCCCTATAAATAGGCGTGGCCGACCGTCGTCGTCCTCTTTTCTTCTTTCCCGCACCGCCGTCGAGCTCGTCCCCGCCGGCAAAATTCGCCACCGCCGATCCACCTCTACCCGCTTCATCTTGCCAGAAACTCCACCACGTCCTTGTGCTTTGATTGAGCTAGCTCGTGCTCGCTCTCCCCGCCGAGCCGCCCGCACGACGTCGTCTTCCTCGCGACCGGTCGCAGAGCCGCCGCGAGCTTCCTCGCCGTCCACCGCCGCCAAGGTGGAAAACATATTACCTTTAACCCTCTCATCATGTTCTCCGTGCTTCGCTGCCCCTTATGCGCATCTTGGTCAGCCTGATGGTGCACAGGAAGCGCCGGAACACCGTCCTTGGCACCGGAGCGCCGCCGCCGCCATCAGCGCCGCCATTCATAGCTCGACTCAGCCACTCCGAGCCTTCATCAACGCGCGCACCGTGCCCGTGGTGAGCTCTTGCATCTGTTGGTGCCCTCGATTTCACATCTCTTGCGCCGTAGGGTCCGGCCGCCGTGGCTCGCCGCCGGCGTGACCTTGCCGCTCCGCCGCGCGCGTAGCCGTTGCGGCTGGGGTTCAAATTGGGTTCCATCTTGTTGATGAGTGTGATCGCAAGAGTGTATAGCTCAGGTCCGTTGACTCGCCATCACCGGGAATCGATCCGGTGAGCCTTGCCGCCACGTCGAAGCTCCGCCGTGCCGCCATGGCCGTCGGCGTGGGTGCCGCCGTCGTCCCGCCGCTCCATTAGCTAGCCCAGGAGCTTTGTCTTGTTGTGCTGAGTCCGTGGAGCCCAAGTGATATGAACCTGCTAGGGTTTGTGGTCGATCTTTCAATGAGAGGCGTGAGTTAACTCGATTGGTGGATGGAGATGACGTTCACGGCCCGACTACAGCCTTCCAAGACCGCGCCTTAGCGACCGATACACCACTTCCAAAGGCCGTCACGATCTTGTGGAGCGCGACAACCAGCCACTAGGGCTCCCGTCCTGCAAGCAATCGAAAAACTAGCAAGAACGAGGAACAAGCACTGAAATTGCAAGATGTAATTGAAAGTTTCAATCTAAATCTTATTATGAGTGGGGTTCCGAAAACAAGGAGACGGACGGCTGGATCAGCACGCGCGCCTTCAAGCAAGTAGCGACGGCTAAACTTGACCTAAACAAAACCCAAGTGTTCCTGGTGGCGGCTATGGGGAATATAACATGGGTAGGACGACCACAAGAGAGTTTGGGTCATTCTCCAAACCTAGGACACGTCCCTATTGGACTCCAAACGATACAAGCCCATTGGGCTAAATTAAGGTGACGCAGCACCCTTGACAGAAAGACCTCTCGATAGTTGTTGGCCTATTGACGCCGCCTCTGGACAGATATGAGTATGAGACCCGATCCATATGAAAATAGACTTGACAAGCTTTCCAACAAGTCTTGATTCATCCCAAACCGACTCCGTATGTAACCGTGGCGACCGTAACGAATTGGAGGTGTGCTGCAGTCCGAATCCAGCCTACGCAAGTCCTTTTCCCTCTTGGTCTTCTCCTTGATTCCTAATTAAAACAAAAGTGCACGTGTCTCCAAGATCTAAACAAGATGGACAAGAACTCAAGAAGGAACTCACTTGATGATTAAGTTTGCGAGCACGCGCACGAATAATAGGACCAGCAGGTATTGGCGTGGCTGAATTGGATGTATGATTAGTGTTGATGTCCTCATCACCAAGCTCATCGCCGGAGACCTCGCTGTCGGCGAGAAATCGCCGGTCAACGGCGTCGGCCGGCGTGGTCAGCGCGGGAGCACTGTTTCCTTTTTCCTTTTTCTTTTTTCAGAAAATAATTTAAATGCTATTGTCTTTAGAAATTATAGTAATTCATAAATAGTTCCAAAAATTCTAAAAATTTTTGTGTATGTTCTTTATGATGTCATCTACCTAGGAAAAATATGAAATATCAAATTTGAATACTTTTTGCATATGTTAAAATTAGCTCTTTTAATTGAAAAATAGACATTTAATGATTTTTAATAAATAAAATAATTGGCTTTTAATTCTGAAATTTGTTTTGCCATCTAATTAGACCAAGAGATTTTCAAAATAAAATTTTGAGCTTAATTAGACAACTTTAATTTTTATGCTTTTATTTTATGCTTTTAAATAATTAATTAACCCCTTTAATTAAGGTTAATCATTATAGGATTTGTTTGACTTTGGGATTGATTGATGACCTTGGGTCATTAACCCTAATGACCTTTGGCACTTTAATTAATTGTTTACGCTTACCTGGATCATGTCATTAGGGCTTAATTAACGTTATTTCATGTGTTTAATAACTTTCGTAAATAACATAGTTAACCCTAATGAACTTAGTAAGTATGTTTTGGTTCGCTTGCAACTTTATCGTGAAGAAAAGTTATACTCAAGCCATTAATCTAATCATGTATCCATCGAGCATCATGTTTACCATTCCATCATTTTGAAGCATATCATTGTATCGTATAGTTTCCGATAACGGAGAGTTTAACGCTGTCGCCCCAGATTCGAAGGAAGAGCAAACTCAAAAGTTGGGAGTTGATCTAGAGCTCGAGACCGTCTACCCCGACCATCAAGGCAAGCCCCGGATGCATTCAAACCCTATTCTATTTTATAAAAGTTTTATCGCTTCAGTTATGAGATGTTGCATTAAGTAATAGGAGTTGAGTGAAAACCCACCAACTGCATTACCTGTCTTACTTCCATAATTCCTTGTTACCTGTTCTAAAAGATGCATAGTAATGCTTAGCCCTGCTTAATTAACTAAATGTTCAGAGGTAAAAGAATGAAAAAGATGAGATTGGTTTTATATGTTGGAATCATGCTTTTAGTTAATAAATCGAGTCCGGACGGCTAACTTGCATTGGGAATAGAGTCCCTCTATAGTGTTTCCATCTGTTGATGCCCTAGGTCCCGTGTCGATGGTGAACTGGTGATATCGAGAAACTAGAAAATCCACATGCATGAAGTGTCATACAGTGGGCCAGAGTCCCCACGTATGCCATGGAGTGACTTATAGTGGGCCAGAGTTCCCACATATGTCATAGTGTGTTATAGTGTGGGTTTAAGTTCCCATGTATCTCGGTACACCGGGTCAAAGTGCTCACGTGTATCGTGTGGTGATATATGGCTGTGGTTGTTATCCCAGTATATCGGTTCATCTGGTATGCTTAGGAGTTAGAGTCTCCTGTATATCAGTGACCTAGGTCCCAGCTGGGTATATAAAAATAGATTCAAATCGCCATTGCTTCTCCGAGAAGAAGACTCGATCGATGTTCATCATCGTAGTAACAACTTGAATGATGATTAAGGTTTAAGAAGGAAGTTGGTTGGTATTTTGATCTTGAGCAAGACTGCTTTTTTTTCTTTCAAGCTTTTCTGCAAAAATTTCTTATCTCCTGCAAGCCTTACCTTGTCCCTCTAGCCTGCATTTTCTGAGTCTTCACCCCTTTTTTCGTCGGGTCAGTCTTGTTGAGTACTTTTGTATTCAGGGTTTGTTGAACCCTTGTTGTAGGTGAGCCTCATGGGCAGGAATGCTTCGCATCCTGCTGCATGACAGTCGTCGAGGAAAGTGACAACGAATAGGATATCTCGCTCTTGGGCAGAGCACATAATCAAGGTTGATGTAATAAGTTATATTGTATTCCGCTGCTACTATGGTTTGTAATAATTCAACTTATGAGCTGTAAGTTGAAACTAAATGGTTTGTAAATTTTATGTTATTGTAATCTTTCCGCTCTTTTACTCCGATGTATATTATTTGTATAAAACTGTTGTAATACTGTAATGTCTCTTTGTAATGATTGATCCTGCTCGGGGAATCGTGGATGATTCGGGATTTATCCGACAGACCTTTTAAGTTTTATGGAACACATTCATGGTTATTTGGAGTCTGTTCAGATAAAAATCATGCGTATGGGCCATAGGATTTAGGAGGTTCTGCCACAAAATATTTCACCTTAGTGAAACAAAGTTGAAAAATTTGCCTTAGCAAATTTTGAAACGCCATCCCTTCCTTTTCGAGCGAAGTGGATGTGTATGCTTCCTTAGAAGCTGAAAACATTTCACCTTAGTGAAACAAAGTCGAAAAATTTGCCTTTGATAAGTTAGCATTTTTTAGATTTAATAAAATATTGATGCTAACTTAGTTTTACAAAATTTGTGCCGATATTAGAGTATATGTTGGATATACTCTTCGACATTTGTAGTTTTGGTTGTGCAGAGAAGAGACATGTTTCTGGGGAAACTACTTTCTCATTTATATTTCATGAGGTTTACATAGAGACTGCCTCGTTAAAAAATCACTCACCCTGCGAAGGGTTTCCCCTGAGTGGAAAAAGAGTGCAGCTCAGTTATGCTTTCAGGAATGTAAACTTGCTTGTAAGGAAAATTCTACTATTGCTGTAAAGTAGACTAAACTTGCAGTCTCGCTTATGGATAATACTTGCGGAGTGCTTCTATGTTCCAGGTGTGACTAAGTTCCTCACCTTTAAGGTTTGTCAGATGATACGCACCTTCTTTGTTTGTTCTTGTGACGATGAAAGGGCCTTCCCACTTTTGTTGGAATTTTTCCACTGTGTCTTCATCTCTTTTTCTTTTTAGGACGAGATCTCCTGTTGCTAATCCTCTTGGCTTGACTTTCTTGTTGTACCACTTCTGTGTTTCGAGTTGATACTTCTTGATGTTCTTGAGTGCCTCATTTCTTTCTTCTTCGAGCAAATCTTTGCTTGTTACTTGGTCTTCTTCTGTGATCATTTGAACATTTGTTCTTGGACCTTTGTATTTTATTTCTTCGGGGGTCATTGCTTCATTTTCATAAAGTAACTTGAACGGAGAGAAATCTGTTGGCCTCGATTTTGCATATGATGTCTACAGTAATATGTCTCGGGACTCTGAATCTGCATATGATATTTTGCCATAGAAATTTTTTCATTGTATGAGAAGACATGTTTGTGATTGGCTTCGCTTCAATCCACTTGGTGAAATATCAACTGCAACTATTGCGTATTGGTAGTTGCCTTGAGCTGGAGGTAACTTTTCGACTATGTTAATTTCCCATCTTGCCAGCGGCCAAGTTGGTTTAATTGGTTGAAGGTTTGGTCCTGGTGCTTTAACTTTGCTTGCTGCCATTTGGCAATTGTGACAAATTTAAATGGTTTTCTTCCTGTCACTTTGGGCAGTTGGCCAGAAGAACCCTCGTCTAAAGGCTTTTTTAACTATTGATCTAGCCCCAGCGTGACATCCACAGATTCCACCGTGTATTTCTTTCAACAGATTTTTTCCATCTTCTTTCAAGATGCACTTTAGTAGTGGTTGGCAAACTCCTTCCTTGTATAGTTCTTTGTTGATGATTTTGTAGCTTCTGGTCTTTTGCTTCATTCTTACTTCGTTAACTTCATTTTCTGGCTCGTAGAATCCTTTGAGGAATGCGATAATTGGAGCCCTCCAATCTTCGCTTTCTATGATGTGTACTTCTTTTGGTTGTTCAACTTTTATTTTTGTTAAGGCTTCTGTGATAGTTTGGAAGAATACTTCTGGTGGCAACTCTAACTTTTGGGCGGCGTCTTTTGCAATTTCGTCTACGTTTGTGTTATCATTTCTTGAAATGCTTTTCACTGTGAATCCAGCGAAGTGTTTTTCTTGATCCCTCAGCAGTTGGAGATACTTTTCTAGCTCTGGATCTCTTGCTTTGTAATTTTTCTCTATATGTCCAGCCACAACTTGAGAATCTGTCTTGATTATTAGTTTTTGAATCCCCATTGCTCTTGCTTTGCGGAGCCCCAACAATACTGCCTCATATTCTGCAATGTTGTTGGTGCATTGAAAGTCTAGTCTTGCTGCATATTTGAGTTTGATTCTAGAAGGTGAAGTTATGACTGCTGCTGCTCCTGCGCCAGCGAAGCCCCAAGCACCATCGCAATAGATTATCCATTCTGGTTGCTCCATTCTTTTTTTGGTTTTACTAAGAAGTCAGCCAACACTTGAGATTTGATTGCTGTTCTTTTCTCGAATTTGATAAAGTATTGGGACAACTCTGCAGCCCATTTTCCTAATCTCCCTGAGGATTTGTAGCCTTGTAGCACTTCTTTGAGGGTTGATTTGTTGGCACTCTTATTTTGTGAGCTTGGAAGTAGTGTCTCAACTTTCTGGATGCCATAAGTACTGTGTATGCAATTTTCTTGATTTCTGAATAGAATATTTTTGATCCAGACAAAGCTTCGGATGCGAAGTATACTGAAACTTGTCTTGTTGAGTGCTCCTTTTCTTCTTCTTGTATTAGTACTGCGCTGATTGTACTTTCGTTTGCTGATATGTATAGTAGCAAATCTGTCGTTGGGTCAGGTGTTGCCAAGGTTGTGGGGTTGGATAGATGTTTCTTTATTTCTTCGAAAGCTTCTTGTTGTGCTTGACCCCAGTTGAATTTTTCCTTTTTCCCTTTTAGTGCTTGAAATATTGGGAGGCTTTGCTCAGCTGATTTGGATATAAATTTGTTTAGCGAAGCTAGTCTTCCTGTCAACTTTTGGATGTCCTTGATATTTTTTGGCACTTGCAAGTTTAGTATTGCCTTCATCTTCTCTGGATTCGGGTCAATTCCTTTTGTGGATACGATGCACCCCAAAATTTTGCCTGTTTGAACTCCAAACATGCATTTTTCTGGGTTCAACTTTAATTTGCTTTTCTGAGGTTTGAGAAAGTTTCTTGTAAATCTTCAACATGGTCTTCTCTTTTCTTGCTTTTGACTACCAAGTCATCCACATATGCAAGCAAGTTTCTTGGTATTTGATCTTTGAGGACTGTGGAAGTCATTCTGATGAAGGTTGTTCCTGCATTACGAAGCCCCTCGGTCATTCTTTGGAAACAGTAAGTTCCAAATGGTGTAATGAAACTTGTGTATTCTTCATCTTTTTTTTCATCCAAATTTGATGGTAGCTTGAATAGCAATCTAGAAAACTAAGCATTTCACTTCCTGCTGCTTGGTCTACTAGAGTGTCTATTCTTGGTAGAGGAAAATTGTCTTTTGGACATGCCTTATTGAGATCTGTGAAGTCTATGCACATTCTCCACTTTTTATTTTTCTTCTGTACCATGACTATATTTGTAAGCCAGGTTGTGAACTGAACTTCTCTTATGACTTTTGCATCTAACAATCTTTGGACTTCGGCTTTAGCAGTTTGTGTTCTGTCTTCCGATAACTTTCTGAGTTTTTGCTTTTTTGGTCTGAAGTTTGGGTCGATGTTTAGCTTGTGCTCTATGACATCCCTGCTTACTCCTCCTAGGTCTTGTGTAGACCAGGCGAAGATATCCTTGTTATTTCGCAGGACTTGTACTATTCTTTCTTCCTCTTCTTTTGATAAGTTTGTGCCGATGATAACTTGTCTTTCTAGCACCATTGGGTCAATTGGTACTTTCTTTGTGTCTTCGCAAGGCTTCGCTTTTTCTTGTGTCTTCGCGTTTTCTTCTTGTATCACATGGATATTTTTGAAAGCTGGGCTTGCATCTCTTTTTATGTTTCTTGCCTCTGTTTGATCGCTGAAGACGGTTATGATGCCATTCACTGCTGGCATCTTCATGCATAAGTATGGATAGATTACTATGGCTTTGAAAGCATTTAAACTTTCCCTTCCAAAGATTGTGTTATACTGGCTGTGCATTTCGACAACATCGAATGCTATTTGTTCTGTTCTTGCATTATTCACTGTTTCAAATAAAACTGGGAAGATAATTCTGCCAATAGAGTTTATTTTATTTCCGTCGAAGCCTACTAATGGGTGCTCGGCTCTTCCCAAAGTTTTTCTGTCAATTTTCATTGCGTCTAAAGTTCTTGTGAATATGATGTCTGCTGAGCTACCACCATCTATCAGAATTTTTGTTACCGACCAACCTTCGATGTTTGCTTCTATGACCATTGTGTCCATATGAGGGTAATCTTTGAGTTTGTGATCTTGTTCTGAAAATATGATTGGCATGTGGGACCATCTTGTTTTCTTGAATGTACCTTCAACTGCTATGGAGTTTATTCTTCTGAATAATTTCTTCTCTCATTTCTTGTATCGAGCTCCATGCTATTTCCTCCGAAGATTATCATAATTCTACCTTTGCTTGGGATGATTGCGTTCCCATTGTTTGTTGATACTTCGGACGTGTTGTTGTATTAAATTTGGTGGTTGCTGCTAGCTACTGAACTTTCAGGGTGAAAACTTTGCTGCTGATTTGGGCCTCATTGATTTTCGGGCACATTGCTAACGATTGACAATTATAGATTGGCGGAGGTGGTGGCAACATGTATTGGGGGTAGGTTATTGGCTCATAACTTATTCTTTGAGGAGCTAGATGGTTGACAATTTTCAGCTGCGAAGTTGCTCTATTCTCTTTTTGCACTTCTTCAATGCTTTTCTTTACTTTTGGGCACATCTTTGATGTGTGACCAGCTCCTTTGCCATGTATAATGCAGTACAATTCTTCGGGCCTCAAAATTTTTCTTTTAAAGTTTCTGCTTTGGTTGTTATAATTTGGTCTTTGTTGGAAATTTTCCTTGAAATTTCTGCTATTTTGGAAATTTCTTTGATTGCTCGAGCTTAGACCCTGGCTGTTGACTTCCCTTGTGTTGTTGATATGGTTTATTCTCTGAAATGGTCTTCGTTCTGTGTTTGTCACTCTTGAGTGTTGGAATTTGTTGTTTGCTCTTGACATGTTTCTTTCTCCATTTTCTTCTTCTATTCTTTTTCTGTAGTCTTCGTCGGATTCACAGTACTTTCTTATTTCTTCGTATAATTTTTCAACTGTGGTCGGTCTTTCAACTGTGGCCTGCTCGTAGTCCTTTGATTGCTGCTATGATAATGACTTCGTCGGTATGTTTGGTATTTGAGCTTTTGCTTGCATAAATCTTTTGTAGTACTGGGTCAGCGATTTTTTTGGTTGGTGCTTGATGTTGAAGAGATCATCGCTTGTGAGCTCAACTCTTTGTAGGCCTTGGAAATCTAAGAGCAGGGTTGTCCGAAGTTGATCCCAGGATTTGATAGCGAAGAGTACCACTGCTGCGTTGGTCCTCTTACTGCCATGATGAGTGACTTTGCTAAGGTGTTTGCATCTCCCCCACTTGATGCAACTGTTGCTTCAAAACTCATAAGGAATTGTCTTGGGTCGGACATGCCGTTGTAAGTTGGGATGATGTTGAATTTGAAACCTGCTGACCACTTTGCTAGCTGAATGTCGATTGATAAGGGCGACTCTGTGTCAATTGTCGCTATTTGGCTTTGGTTTTCTTTGCTATTAGCGTTTTTGCTTGCTAAGTTTGGTTCTTGAATCATAACTTCGCTCTCGTTTTCTAATTCATCATTGAGCTTCCTTAATTCAGCTTCTGCTTCTGCAATTCTTTGTTTTAAAGAATTTTTCCTTGTCTTTTTTCTTGCTTCCTCTAGCTGTTTTTTCTTGACGATGAATTGATCTTCGAGTTCTTTGAGTCTTCTTTCTTTGTTCTGAGTTTCTTTTTCTTCTTGAACACGTCTGTTTTTGTTTCTGTCTCATCTTCCAAAAGTGGGTTTCTGTCCTGGTTTGAATTGTCTCCGGCCAAAGTTATTTTTTTGCTAGGTCTTGCCATTTTGCGTTCGCGTGGTGGTCGTGGGTGCCTTCGATCACACGAACGGACGGCGCCAGATGTTGGGTAATGAAATTACGTGTACAAGAAAGGTGAAAATAATGTGCAGCTCACAATTGTATTTCGTTCTACTTTCAAAACTTACATCCCAGGGGTATTTATAGACTCCCTGGCTTCGCCGTTCCAAAAATCTTGCGAGATTTGTCATGGAGCTTCCTATACATTTTAGCTAAAAAACATGTTGTCGAAGTGATGGGACGCACTTCGCCTTTTTTCTTTTAATCCTCTAAGGCAACTTCGGACTTGATCGTGACTTCTTAGTTCGACATGGAATCTCACAGGGTTCTCAAGCGGAGTCGCCACGTTGGCTTCGCCGGTCACCAAAGGTCCAGCGAAGCCGTCTTTCGCTAGATAACCTGAAATATGTAAAATCACAAATGCGAAGTTTGATAGCCACAGCGAAGTGTCCACGTCATCTTCGCTGGGCGCTCAATGTGCAGCGAAGTCATCTTCGCTAGTCGACTTGAAACATGCAAAAAATACATAAGCGAAGCCGAAGATACGTGTAACGAAGTATCTTTGCTGTCTTCGCTACCTATGTTGACATCTCAAATGTTGGTAATGAAATGTTTGTTTTCGAAGTTTAAAAAAGATGTTTGTACGTCAAAATTGATTGCCAACGGTTCCCAAATATCATATTTAGCAAACTTTTTGACTGGGAATTATCCAACAGTCCATAAATACCATATTTGGCAAACTTTTTAAGAATTACCCAACAGTCCACAAATACCTTATTTCACAAATTGTGACTACGAATTATTATAGTCCATAAATACCATATTTCACAAACTTTACCATATTTGGCAAACTTTTTGACGAGTATATACTCAGTAAAAAAACTCAACATGCCGATGCCTAAACAGGGATAGAAAAAATATTGGAGCTCTATTAAACCAACGGTATAGGGCTAAGCGACCCATTGTTTCCGCCAATTTCCAACGACAAAGCATTTTCCCTTTTATTCATTCATAAGGATATAAGAGTTTCTGACAAAGTTAATGAACATAAATAGATTCAAAACTTCTGGTTTTTACACTCGCAAGTCACTCCACCTTTTTTTTTGGGTAACACATGGTTGGACACTACTTTCTTGAAGAGCAGGGTACATACAAATCACAGGACATGACTATTGCACCTGGCAATGTCATCCTGTATCTCTCGAACAAAACTCCTTCCTGCCTAAGGTTTTCTGCCCACTCTAACAGCAAAAAAACCTCATCAAGAAAATTCTATGCGGAAAAAAACTAACAGAGAATCGCTGCCACAGAACCATTACCACCGCGTATCAACATGCGACTCCATTCGTTGGTCCTGCCCCAAAATCATTCTTTCGGACCAAGCTAGGTTCAACTTCATCGCAAAGTCCGCCACTTCTCTGTATGTCAAGAACAGTTACTTGTTATATCAAAACAGCACTGTTTCATGCACGTCAACAGTAAATGGTTTAATAGCATCCTAAACACAGCATGGATCAAGCGACGGGCACAAGCAGCACCCGCAAGTTCAAGCAGAAGTTAACTCAGGTGATGAGTGGAAGCATTTATCACAATTAATCAATCCAGAAATTAACTTATACTCATCAAAATGTCATGTCAACATATAAAAATAACAATTTTGCTGTATCACATACAGAACAGGCTTTTTCACTTGAGAAACAGGCTAGTAGCACAACAAAGAACCTACATGCATCAACCCATAAGATATATCAAGCCCTCACCTATCAATCTCTTCCCTCATTGCCGGATCAAGTCCATCATCATCAAGGTCAGCATTGTCGAAGGGGTACTCGATATCATCTTGCAAATTTGGACTTTGGCAAGGATGATTAGAAATATTACCATTATCTGCTTTGCACGGAACCACACAGGAAGCTGCCTCCTGAACTCCCGGAAAAACATACATAAGAAATACAGCATTCTCTATAAAGTTACACCCACAAAGGAAAAAATAATTTAAGTTGAACTCTCACCTTATTTACAGGTTCGGAGTTCGCTTTTGCGGGATTCTTAGCTTGATCTTTCCTTCTTTTATTCTTTTTCTTATTCTTAGAAGCCTTCCCACCTCGGGAATCTGTGAAATGGATACATGAAGCCCAATAGTTTTCAATAAAAAATACAACGAACTCATGCATTGTGTTGCATGCTTTTGCATCCTTTTTATGGGAGGGGGTTGGGGTTTGGGTGTGGGTGTGGGTGTGTGTTGGGAGGGGAGGGGGGGTTAATTTGATAAGGACAAACCAGAAGGGGCAGGTAGCAACTTAACAAAAATAATCACGTGCTCGTACCATGCCTAGTTGATTTTTTGTTCATCCAAGCAACCATTCTACCAATAAAAAAAGGTATTTAACTTTGATGGGGAAAATACCACCATGATGGCTAATTCTACAAAAGCTCAAGACACAAGAATAGTCCACTGTAATAGTCTTGAGCACCTGCTAAAACTACTTGTCAAGTTCATACATAGTATCTAAATATGTTTGGTCCAGGGTAACAACCTTTTGTTGTATTACGACTGTTCAATATTAATCAATTTGGTCAAATGGAAACAACATAACTTATAAAAAATAAAAAGTGTGCAATTTTGCCATTTGGAACTCATACTTTAGTTTCTTTCTGAAAAACACCAAAAAAAAACTGATATTCTGGATACTACATTAGTATTTATATTTTGATGTAAGACATTATTTTGCACAGTGGGCAAGACACCACATGGTGTAAGACAAACACCACATAATTTGATTGTTCTGTGGCAAGATTTTGAAATATTCGATAAAATCACTAACCTCCATCCCCATTTATAAAACAAAGTAACTCATCCAAAGATCTCTCATCTTTTTGCTCTTCTTGTGTTTGAACATCCTGAAATAAAATGAACCTCAGAAACAAACATAAAACTAGAACAAAGAGCCTGATGAAGTACAGATAGATCATTGAACACAACACATAGTAAATCAATGAAAAATACCTTTAGTTTCTGGCGTTCCTGCAGTTCTTTCCGCTTCTTTGCATACAATCGGTTCAATAAACGAATCGTAGGATCATCATTTATATTTTTTAGTGGCTCTAGTTTCTCTTCCTACAAATAAGTATTAAATGTGTCAGCATCTAAAAGGAAATGATTCACTTTATCAAGCTGAGCTCGTGTTGATAAAATCTGTCTTTTTTTTAAGCTCCTGATAGGGGAATTCTACTCAGGGAGATCAAGAGATCTTTTTCCTATACAAGACTATAATTGGTACCCTTACCTCTGTTAAGTCATCTGGTAAATGGAAAATATCTCTAACTTCATCAGGTGTCTTTCCTCCGATGATTCGAGCAAGTGCTCCACAAGTAAGATCAACTAGTGGTCTTAACTGTAGACCAAGGGCTGCGGAAGCCAACTTGCAGAGTTTTTCTGTGTCTATCCGGACAAACTTTTCATCAAATGACTTCCGCTCCTGCAAATGTAGGAAGTCCATGCTAAGATATGCTGGATTAAATATAGATTCAACAAAACAAAATTTTCAAGATGATTATAAAGTGCAGCAGACCTTGTTTGAGCGTCCAGCGACCTGATGAAAGCGACAATAATCAAGAATCAAACTCAAACTTGCCGGATTAACTCTTTCCGGTAGAACAATAGCATGATTCTTAGATGACCCTGTCCCATTTTTCATTATTTCCCGACATATCATAGGGCAGAACATGGCAACTTCTTCCTCCACTTGTTGTATGGAGCCATCAAAGCACTGAAGCCAGATATAAGTTTTCAATGCCTGTACAGAATTCACCAACAAACTTGATTTAGTCCCAAATGATGCAATCAAGATAAGAACACAACAGCATTTCCTCCCTAATTAACAGGAACTGCAACGGGAGGATGTACCTCTGGTTTTATTACTGCTAACTCGTTCTCTGACATGATTGCCTAACTCAGTAAAAAACTGAATTCCTTTCAGGCATACAACCACTACTGGGCTCTCCAATGTCCAGCAGCAGGCGAGAAAACTTTATGACAAAAAAAACTGCACTCCTTGTTTTGCCTTCAGATTGGAGAACGACTTTATTTGCCTTTTTAAGTACAACGAGGTGCAAAAAATCCACTGGAACACCTGGTCACCGTATTGGTTGGTAACCTAAAATAGAGAAAGAACAAGGCAAAGATGCACGAGTTAAGGGATTTTGCCAACTACATAACACATGGGACAAAGAAACGTAAGAAAAATAGGGCAGATTGAATCAGGGGCGGACCCAGTAAAGTGAATGGGTGTACCCCCGATAATTTTTGCAAAGCACTCGAAGTTAGCAGGCGTAATACACGCATATACACTAGAAATTAGACTCAGATCCGAATACGAATAGGATGTTAGGGTTTGGGCGCGAGGTTTCGCACAGCAGGGAGGGAAGACAGAGGGGAGGGCGGCGGATGGCGGCGCTAGCCGCCGACGCAGCGGAAGAAGTAGGGCGGCAGCGGCGGCCGGCCCAGTCGTCGGCGGGTGGGGGCGCTGCGCGCACGCCGTGCCGCTGGGGGGAGATGGAAGAGGACAGGGCAGGGTTGCAGCGTACAGCTGCAGACAGATCGGGTGGGTAATCTGTATGGAGGTACCTCCGGACTGGGAGGAAGCGATTGGCGCCGGGGGAGGGCTAGGCGTACCTGCGGCGGCGGCCGGAGAGGCGGGAACGGGGAATCTCCGAGGGGATACCAGACGGCGGCGGCGGTGGCGGCGGCGAGGATAGATGATAGAACGAAAGGCTCGGTCGGCAATAGTATGTCGTCCAACCCAATCGTAACGGCTGATGGCGCCATGGGCCATGTGGGCCTCAAAACCTGGCGGGCTGCAGATCTGCCGAATTTTTTTTATTAATAAATTTATTTTTTAAAAAAATAACAAAACTAGTCTCTGTTTTCAAAAAAATTGCAGGTATAGGCCACCAGTCGCCCGTTGGAAGAGCGACGTGAGAGAATCGCCCGTTCAAAGGGCGACTAGGCCCTGGTCGCCCGGCCAAAGGGCGACCAGGCCCAGTTCGCCCAGCCAATGGGCGACCAGCCCAGTTCGCCCAGCCAATGGGCGACCAGGCCACGTCGCCCGGCCATAGGGCGACCAGGCTCACGTCGCCCAGCCGAAGGGCGACCTGGTTTTTTGGGTTTTTTTTAAAATAATATTTATTTATTTGGAAATTTCAGGAAAAATTTCGGTTTTTTAAATAATAATTATTTATTCGGAAATTTCAGAAAAAATATGGAAGTCGGAGAAATAGCAAAAATAATACGCAGTCATGCAATGGGCGTGCGAAAGCGCCGTTGTCGTGTGCTCGCCCAAACTTAATAGATGAAAAAATACAACAGTGAAACATTAATTAAGTTATAAAAACTAAAATAGTATCAGTACAATATCATAGAAAACAACATCGGCGGCAAATCATACAAAACTAATATCGTCCACGCTTAGGTGCAACACCCCTAATCGTGCCAGGCTTTGGTGCTCTGCGGCCCGCTCGCACATGGCTGGCTGAGTAAGTAAGCGGCAAAGGAGGAACTGTAACACGTGCAGGACGGCCTCCAGCAGCAGGTGGTGTCGCGTACTCGTCCTGTGAGGGCTGTGTCTGTGGTGGTGCTTCACGTAACTGCGATGAAGCAAGTACGTCCGCCGGCTCCTGCTGCAGGTAACTCTCAAGGTCGAAGGGTGTCGGGGATCGCTGACGAAAAGTGTCAGCGTGCTCAGAGATGTCCGATCCCTCGTAGTCGTAACGGGTCGTCCCTAAA
>CM041643.1:17029871-17078712 GCA_023333625.1 Bothriochloa decipiens
AAACTGAGGGTAACAAATGTAAATGCATAACATTTTACGGCAACAAGAAACCATTCACTCTCAATAATAACATGCATGCGAAGGTAATCATCATACTACATTTACGTCTATTTTCGCTACAATATTACTGACAAAAAAAAAACAAACACGTTTCATCATATATAGCTGAGAAGGTACAACAAGCAGCAGCAGCAGAGGTACGGTGTCGATCGCCAGTGGTGCGAGTGACGATCTGGTTCACTCTGAGCTCTTGAGGGTGTTGCCGACGTCGATGACGAAGCGGTACCTGACGTCAGCCTTGGCGAGGCGCTCCATGGCCGTGTTGACGTAGTCCGCGGCCACCAGCTCTATGTCCGCCGTGACGCCGTGCTCGGCCGCGACGTCGAGCATCTCCTGCGTGTCCCTCATGCCGCCGATGCAGCTCCCCGCCAGGGTCTTGTTCCCCATGATGAGGTCAAACGGCGGGATCTCCAGAGCCTTGCTGGGGAGGCCGACCATGATCATCTTGCCGTTGGGTTTCAGCAGGCCCATGAACGGCGCCAGGGGGGCGTTCGCCGACACCGTGTTGATGATGCCGTCCATGGTGCCCGCCGCCGCCTTCATCTCCTCGGCGTCCTTGCTGACGACGAACGCGTCGGCGCCGAGCCGCTCCAGCGCCTCCTGCCTCTTGGCCGGCGACGTGCTGATGACGGTGACCTTCATCCCGAACGCCAGCTTGGCGAACTTGACGGCGACGTGGCCGAGGCCGCCGAGGCCCAGCACGCCGACGTGCTGGCCGGGCTTGTCCAGGCCGTGGCGCTTCATGGGGCTGTACACGGTGACGCCCGCGCACAGCAGCGGCGCGCCCCGGTCCAGCGGCATCGTGTCCGGGAACCGCACCACGAACCGCTCGTGCACGGTGACGCTGCTCGAGTAGCCGCCGTAGGTGACGGTGCCGTCGCGGTCGATGGAGTTGTAGGTGAAGATGATTCCCCGGCAGTTGTTCTCGAAGCCCTCGGCGCAGCTGTCGCAGGACTGGCACGAGTTCACCATGCAGCCCACGCCGACGCGGTCGCCGGGCTTGAATTTGGTCACGTTCTTGCCCACCTCCGTCACCACTCCGGCGATCTCGTGACTGCACATATGCATGATGCCGGAAGTGTACATGTTCAGGATTCAGAATAGGATATATGATGACAATGTTCAAACAAGAGTAGCTAGCTTAGCTAACGAGGAAAACAAATTACCGGCATGAATTGAATTATAATTATATTGTCCTGTGTAATCGAGAGAAAAAAGTGACGCACCCAGGGATCATGGGGTACATGGCGTTGTTCCACTCGTTCTTGATGCTGTGCAGGTCAGAGTGACACATCCCACAGTACAGAATCTTTATCGCTACATCATCGTCTCCAGTGCTCCTGCATAGTACACGCAAATTCAACACTTAAAATTAGCTAAGATTGAAGTAAACACATGCTCTCATACCAGTCATGAATGAATATAATCATCCACAAATGGGTATTCGAGCAAAAGATGATCCAACTTGTCAATTGCTAAGTTATCGGTATCTTTCCTGGTCGTTTAATTAATCTGAAAAGCTAAATTCTGAAAAAAGACTGGAAGTTCAGGACCCATCATCAGGCAGCCACGAATTATAGCTACCATCATGGCCGACAGTGACAGGACTTGCTACGAATGAGACGTCGTCTGTAGCATACTGAAGATAACGATCGACAATGAGAGGTTCTAGGCCACTCCAAATCACCGCAGTATCGGAGGGCATGTGGCTTCTGGTTGGCCATCTGTGGGACGAATGTGGAGTAACAGGGGCACCACTAGAGTCTTGTTGACCTATCGCAAGGACCTTTCTTCAGTGGAGAAAATGTATAAATCGCACAAGCGCTGAAAAATAGGGACCAAGCAAATCGTATAAATGGGATTTTGTGTGATTATTACTAATCTAATTGGACACCAAGTTGATATATGGATGTCCTGGTGTGTTGATCAACCAAACAGCGTAGGACTCGTAACTGGTTGATCAAACCGGCCAACACCAGATGCTCTCGAGCCAGAGAAATACTCCCTTTATCCCTTATTACTGTTGTTCTTGCTTTTAAAAATAACTTTGACTGAATTTACATAAAAATATTAATAATTATAGTACATAATTAATATCATTAGATAGACCATTTATAATATATATATATTTTTTTTTGGAGAAGTAAGGTGGTTGCTAAAATTTTTTATAAATTAAGTCCAAACTCAAACCAACAATAACAAATATTTAGAGACAAAGGGAGTAAGCTAATAAAGGTAAAATAGGACAACGAAAGAGTACAAGCATGGAGACATGATCGAGCAGGTGGTCCATCGTCCCTCACTCCCTAGCTTACTTTACCTAGTTTATGGAATGGAACGAGAAATTGAGTCATTCTATTCTAATTAATTGTGGAATAGACTCATGACGCATCATCCATCCCGTCTAGAAAGATCTGATTCCCCTAACCAAGTTGGATGCATAAGACGATTTAAACATTGTACATGGAAATCAGTTTAGAACTAATCAAATTAGTACCTATAGTTGATTTATTGCGTGAAAAAACATATAGTAAGTAAAGTCAGAACATGGAGATTTTTCATCCAACGGCGCATATATAATAATAGTTAGTGCATGCATGAATACAGATCATGGGCGGACCCACCACCCGGCCAGCTGCCCGGGCTCCTCACACAAATAGTAGCAGTGAAACGCTTTGCATCTGAAGAGTAAAAGATATATTTTTCTATGGTACAAAATAAATACTGATTACTATTGAAGTTTGCCCGGGCTCCGATGTTGGGCTGGGTCTGCTAATGATACAGATGATAGATACGTGTTCCTATGATCCAGTAGGAATGTTACCGTTGCAAAGGCAGGCAGATTAAGTGCTTATTGACATGCTAAGAAATTATAAATTGAGGAGACCAGTTTCTTGGAGACGCAAAATAGCACGTCTTGCTCGATCTCGATCTCCAACACGCGTGAAATTTTGTTTCTATCAGTGATTTTTTTTTTTTCAAATTTTTGTGGGTGCCTGGCCACCGACAACTTCCTACATAGCTCCGCCCGGGCGTGCTAGAGATGTACGGTGGCCTGCTTGCGTTAATCAGTCTTTCAGATCGAGGGGTTTCTATACTACGCACATCTCGCAGGCTCGATCGACGAGGACGGTGGCGAGACGCGAGACCCAGGCCGCCGGCGGCCGTCGTCCGCTGGTCCTCTCTCTCTCTCTCTTTTTTTTTTGGATGCCCCTCGATCGGCACGGCATCATATATATGGGATCTAGAACGTTCTAGAGGGACATGATCGCGCGAACGATCTGTCCATGTATGTATATGACAGGGTACGGTGTGCCGAGATAGCAGGTGGGCACGCACGTATGTACCTGCGGGTGATGGTGAGCGGCGCGAGGTGGCCGGACGCGTCGTGCGCGGCGAGCCCCACCGCCTTCCCCGTGCGCTGCCGCTGCCCCTTGGCCTCCGCCGCCGCCGCAACCGTGGGAGCCATCGGGGACTTGTTGGAAGCAGCGAAGGATCTGGGCTGCGCGGTGCGCTCGCCGAGAGGGATGACAGGGCGAGGCTGCGGTGGATTTCGCTTGTTGGGGGAAATGGAATGAGGCAGGTTCGCGACGGACCGGGGCCGCGCTTTATAGCCGCGTGGGATCGAGTGCGCCAGAGCCAGCGAGGCGAGGTGGGGCCGGGGCCCGCCCCTGGAAGGCTGGAGACGCGAGGCCAGGCGCGCTTCGCTTCGTGTGGGTCTGCTTCTGCTGCGATGCGCGCGTGTCTGCTCTGCATCGTCGAGCGTGGAACACGAACCAGCCAAGTGTACCGGGCCTGAACCATTAGGTGGGTGGATGGATGCTTCGTGCTGCATCTGCTGCCTGCCGGCCACACACACACACACACAACGATCTCATCATTATTCCTCTCCCATCTCCCTACTGTACAACTTCTTTTTTTTGGACACTCGTACTGTACTCCCTTGCATGAGAGATCGAGAGCGAGATGACTGTGCTGTAGTCCTCCCTCTCTCACACCTAATGGAATTTTCGATGGCGTTCTGCCGCTCACTTTGCCGCAATGCAACACTGCCCAAGGATTCCAACCTTGAACGAGAGCTCCGTGTGTACGGTAACCAAACATGACAAAATAGTGGCTTTCCTTGGCTCCTCGGTCGAGGAGCATAGGCTTTCTCCAAACTGCATGCCCTCCTCCATGCGGGCAACAACACAAGCAAGCTGTTGCCGGAGCCACCTTGGAGGACGTCGACCGAGGCGTCGGAGCAGGCAGAACGCACGAGCAGGCTATGCGAAGGCATCAAAAGAGGTGGCAGATCATAAGCAGCGCTATATCACTCTAGGTGCTACACAGATGCTTCAACTTTGCCAGATTAAGCATCCTTACTCAAACGAAAAGCAGGAATTGGAGTTTCCATCATCAACACCCATGTCCAGCCGCCACAAAATTAAACATGTACAAAATAGCTGCTATGCAAGACTCAATCTTAGTTCTCATGGCTGAGGCGGCACAGATCGATTACATCTTCAACATACAAATTTCTTATTGGATAATCAAGAGCCCCCATATTGGAGAATCAAACACCTAACACAGCCCTTCATCAACTGCACCCGTAACAGAAGTGCAGGAACTTTCAAAGTCAACAGTGAATGGATCTAGTAGATATGAAGATCGCGTCCTTCCAGAGATGGGCGCGTCGCTGTCCCGTTGTAGCACCACGCGAGAGAGGCTGAACATGAAAAATGGGAAAAAAAAAACCCTAGTGTGAATCTTGGTCA
The DNA here is from genome assembly GCA_023333625.1 of Bothriochloa decipiens. Classification (NCBI taxonomy): domain Eukaryota; kingdom Viridiplantae; phylum Streptophyta; class Magnoliopsida; order Poales; family Poaceae; genus Bothriochloa; species Bothriochloa decipiens. Next base: position 17,034,689 of record CM041643.1, read on the forward strand.
AGCAGGGCTTGAACCCAAGACCGCTGGGCTGCTCCACCACTTGAAGCCTTAACCGCACGAGACTCTAATGCTTCTACTAGCTAGATGCCGTTGAAATGAAATTATATTTGTTAATAAAGAAAACATGAAAGAGGATAAGAACAGAGTAGAGGAAGGTGAACAAATAAAAGAGGAAAATAGTCCAATGTGATGTGCAAGATTCTTCAAAAAAAAAAAGTGATGTGTATTAATTAATAAAAACAGAGGTTTGTGGTAGATTGGGACTTGTAGGCCGTAGCCTATAGGTTAGTAGGCTAATAGGTAACTGCTATCGTTAATAGTAGTCCCTATTGCATTGCATTGGCGCTTAGCGACGGCAGTGTCCCCGGCCTGAGGCCTGATTGGGACTGGTGTGGTGGTGAGGTGTAGTAGCAACCACACGCTGGATGGAAAGACGACGAAGGATACTGCCGTCGCTTCATGCACATGGCCGATCGATACAACACGGTAATACATACACGGCAATGCATATGCGGTTCCAGAACGACACACGCGTCTCCATCGCTCGCTCGTACAGGCGCTTCGTCGTCGTTGCTCAATTTTAGCTTGGAGGTAGCGCACCAGCGTGATACACGAGTGCACGACTTGTAGTGTACTGTAGTATGTAGTGTCACGTTCACGTGTACTGCTTCACGGATGCTTCGCAAATAAAGTGTGTGGTCCAAGTGCTCTGAGACGCTTACATTAGCCTTCTATGTTCAAACTTGTGACATCAAAGTTCTGATGATTAATTGATCGGGGCAGGCCCTGTATGTCTAATGAGATAATATACAAGTTTTGATGATTGTATATATCAAGCTTTGATTGAGCAGATAATAGCTAATTGTTAACTAAACCTCTTGATAATAACTATCCCAGTAGATGGACCAAATGAGATAATAGCAGCTAACAGTTATCTTTTAATATAGCTTTTTCATTAGTTGTGCATCAAAACATCCTCCAGCTAATAGATAGAGGTAGATAATAGTTAGCTAGCTAATATTAGGTATATATGAGCTATTAGCTCGCTAACTATTAGAATAAAATGAGTCTAGACAGAACCTTGATAAGCATATGTAATATAATAATGCCCTATTTAATGCACCAACTAAAATTTAGCTCTCTAATTTTAGTTGTGCTGCGCATAAAACACTGCATTAATTAGCAGCTAAAAGACATCCCTACTACTGAAAACTAGCTAATTACTAGCTAGCTAACCCTATTAGTTGTTGCAACCTAGCTAATCCCAGCCCATTAGCTAGCTAAAATTTAGCTGGGACATCCAAACAAGGTCTAAGGTGTACTAGTAGTTTAATAATGTTGCAAAACCAAGTACATTAAATTGCAAATATAATGGTATGACCATAAGTATATTTAACTACAAAGTGACTGTGTCAAGAAGTAATCGGAGCTTTGGTTTAGCGTGATGATGGACTAACCATGCACGTTTCTTGTCTTGTGACGTGCAGATATTAGGCGCGACCACATTCGCTGTCTTATATATATTTTGAGAAGCTAGGAAGCTAGGAGGATACTATGGTCCATGCTAAAATTGTGGGGGACGATCGAGGATCCAAACCATGCATCGACATCAATTGATATAACAGATCAAGTTTTCCTTTCCGCCGATGGCCTGCTGGTCGTCGCTGCCGCTTGTTCGTATATACTGATTCACACCGTCAGAATGCAGCATGTATGGTTCTGCGTCATTGCCTACGCATGCATGGAGAGCTCCTGAACGTACACATACATATGGTGGCAACCAATAATTATGCTCGATCCCTGCAGGATATATTGGACGCAGGTTAATTCTGAAACTAACGAAGCTCGATCACATTATTGATTAATTTTTTCCTTTTCATCAACTACGACAACTGCTGGTTCACACCATCGTCAGACCCTATATATAGTTCCGTGTCGCGTCTGTTCATACACGCATATGTGGGATCAGCTAGTGAACACACACCTGAGACGATGGCGATCAGGCGATGCTGCATATCGTCGTGTTCTTGATCCACACGCAGTAGCATATCGAACTTTCATCAGCTTCTGGCCGAACTAGTAATAAGGTCGCATTAATTCAGTTCCATGCGCTGCTAGTACCTAGCTTGTTCATCTCTGCTACATACATTTAATAGAAACAAAAAGAAATTTTGCCTTTGTTCATCAAACGAAAGCGCTTGTTTCACAAGTTCCGCGCGCGCGTCGACAAAAGCATCTGAAACGAACCTCGTATTCGATATAATTTCAGTCCATATATACGTGTGTGGCGCGGGGCTGGCCGCGTCATCCATATTGAGACTATCAGAGAAACAAACGAGAGGATTGGCGGCGGCCGTGCTGGATGGGAGACGACGACGGATCAGTCGGACCACCGGAGCACGGAGCACGTGGGTGGATACATGCATGATGCATGGAGACACGAATCGTGGAAACGTGCAAGTGTGTTAACAGGACCTTTGTGATGCAGGAAAAAGATGTGATGCAGGCCGGAGCTCTGCATGTCGTTGCCGACGAAGACGAAATTGCATTGCCCAACAATCACGCACTATATGACGCAATCGCATGGAATGGAAGCATTGTAGTTGCCAACCTGCAGATGACGATCTTGCTTGCTGCTGCTTTTTCCGTCGAGCTACGTACAATTTCATCACCAGCTCACCATCTAACAATATGAGCATATGATAAAATTCCTAATTTGCATCAGACAACATTTGCGCAAAATATTGAAAGCCATGTCCATCTCCCATGCGACACCCTCGCTCGTCTACGTACACATACGTGCCCGCGAGAGCGTGATACACGAGTGGACGACAGCATGTAGTGTACTGTACTATGTATGTGTCGCGCTCACAGCTTCACGGATAGATGCTTCGCAAGTGTGTGTGGTCCAAAGTGCTGAGACGCTTATACATTAGCCTTCTATGTTCAAACTTGTGTCATCAAAGTTCTGGTGATTATTCGCAAAAAAAAAAGAAGTTCTGATGATTGATAATGATCGGGGTTTAGGCCTTGTCTAGAGTTATATAAATAATATAATAGTTAGGAGTATCTGCTAATAGATTTATTTTATCTAAATAGGTACCACTAATGAAATAGCTAATTGTTAGCTAAACCTCTTGATAATAACTATCTCACTACGTACAAATGAGACAATAGTAGCTAATAGGTGCTAATGTTAGATATGAGCTATTAGCCTGCTAATTAAATATTACTAGCTTGGATTCAAATTATAGTTTGTTTGTCTTTTTGGACCCTAAGTTTGATCGCTCGTCTTATTAAAAAGATTGTGCAAAATACCAATTCTTTTTATCGTGGCTTTCTTTATTAATAAATATTCTTTAAAAATGACTTAAATTTGACTAGGTTTACATAAATGTTTTGAACAAGACAAATGATCAAACTTAGAGTAAAAAAATTAAACGAATCATAATTTAAAACAGAGGAAGTGGAAGATAATGAGTCCAAACAGAACCTTAATAAGCACGCACATATGTAAGGCATACTAGCTTAATAACGTTGCAAAAAAAAAAAGTATGTTTCTTTGCAAATATAATGGTATAACCACAAGTATATTTGATTATAAAGTGCTTGGAGCTTTGGTTTAGTGTGTTAAGACTAACTATGGCGTGTATATTGCATGTGTAACATATATGTCTCTTGTGATGTGATGTGTAGATATTGTACATATATACGGTGGTTGGTCAATCACAATGTGATGTTGAAGACTACCAAGCCAAGCCAAAATCGTGTCTTCTATTTTGAGAACGAAGGAGGATGCTATGGTCCATGCTAAAACTAGGGGGTCGAGAAACCAAACCATGCATCATCCACATCAATTGATACAACAGATCAAGTTTTCCTTTGCGCCAAAGGCCAACGCTGGTCGTCGCTGGTGAAATGCATCCACGTACGTAAGAGCGTACGCAAGCTTACTCCAAAATACCTGCATGTTATATTTAGAAGTGTCTAAAAATTTTAAAACTTTACACGCCAATAATATATACCAAATGAGTATTATACCAAATTTTGAGATTCAAACATATTTTGTAAAAATATTTATAAAATTAACAAAATTCAGCCATCATGACATTTTATCCTCTAGTGGATGAAATTTGTTTTTTTCATATGACTTTTTACAAAATATGTTTAAATCTCAAAATTTGGTATAATGCTCATTTCGTACATTACTATTAGTGTATAAAGTTTTAAAAATTTTAGACACTTCTAAATATGACATGCAAGCATTTTCGAGTAAACTCTACGTACGCTCTTAAGTACGTGATTTTATTTTCGCTCTGGTCGTCGCTGCCGCTCAGGTATGGTTCTTATCAGCGTATATGCATGCAGCTAGGGAAGCTAGCTCCTCCATGCTGCTAGCTTGTGTTCCTATGCAACATTCATCATTCAAAAGTAAAAATAAAAGGAATTCTTTGCTTGCTCATCGTCAAACACAACTACACTGCGCTGCTACGTAACTACACGTTTCACAAGTTCCTCACGCGTCAGTGCGTACGCACGAGAGTATTTTGTACGCCGCACCGGACGCGCGGGCTTCACGTCATGATGCAGGCATCTGAAGAAAGCTATGAAACTAATTAACCTCGCATTCGATCGATAGTGTTCAGTCCATACTGTGATATATACGTGTGTGGCGTGGAGCTCTGGTCGCGTGACCGCGTCAGAGAAACAAACGAGACACGAGAGGGATGGCTGCTGTACTGTGGATGGGAGACGACGACGACGGACCACCGGAGCACTGCTAATATTGTGGGTGGATGGATGCATGATCGGACCAGCTGCGGGCCATGCATGGAAAACATGTGATGCAGGAGGAATATATATGCAGCATTGTTGTTGAAGACGAAGACTACAAGAACTTGCACAGTCACACACGTCGTTGTCTCGTTGACACGTATGGAATGGAGGCAATTGTTGCCAACCTGACCATCTTGCTTGCTGCTGCTTTTTATTACGTCGAGTTACGAGTTTCTTTCGTCACCAGTTCACCACCATAACAATACGGGGACATGATCGATAAAATTCCTAGTTTGCATCGAACAACATTTGTGCATAAGATTGAAAGCCGTATGTCCTAACTACAATAAATTTTTTGGACTGACCAAAAATCTCCCAAACCAAATTAAATTGATTCTTTTATAGTTATTTCTAATGTGACGGGCTTCTATGATAATCCAGTGTTCCAAAGAGATCTAGATGTGTCATAAGCCTGTCTCCAACAACCTATCCATACCATTACTCAAACCCAAAATAGGTGAAGCACGGTGAAAACCATCCTTACTCTAACGGAATATGCAAAGTGAGTAGTTATTTTGGGTGCGAGGAGAGAGAGAGGAGAGGCAAATAAATGTCGTATCTTGCATGACCCAACTCTTTGGCGCCATCATCCATGGTACGGTGGGCCTGCAGGAGAGCACGTTGAAGGCGGGCGGGCGGCGCTGGGCGCTCAGAGGTGGGCCGCTCTGGTCAGGCTTGGCATGCTGCTGGCCGTCATCGCCGCCGGCCGCCCTGGCCGCGACCTCGCGACGGCAGCGCCCAACAGGGTAGTTGCAAATAAAAGGGCCCCGCGAAGCGCACACTGTTGACGTAGTGGTAAAGTGGCGACGGGGAAGGAAACGCCGGACCAGGGTGGGTTTGAATTTATGAGGTGTGCCCGCCATCGTCGGGGATGGGTTCTCCGTTGGAGAATGAAAGTGTTGGGTGCCACAATCTTTTGTTGTACATGACCCAAACCGAGAGATGGGTTTTGTATTTGGGTCTCCATTGCCGGAGATAGTCTAAGATCAACCTGAGGCCGGCATCCACATAGTTAAAGAAAGTGCCGTAAAGCGTTATTTCATAGCTCCATCTCCAGCACACATGCGCAACAAGATTGTTCAACGTGACAGTGAGACACAGGGACAGAGACCATCATCCATGGGCTACCGCCGGCCATGCATCACGCATATTTTGCCAAAAATGACGTTCTTGTCTCGCGCATTGCCAATCGTGAGTCGTGACCAATAGCGCGCAACGGCGCTGCTTTCACCTATGGCAGCATCTCGGCACAACCAGTCAACGGCGACCTGCCTGGCCTTTTTTTTCTTTGTGTGTGTTCACTTAAGGATGAACGTGTAAATGAAAGAAAACGATACTTTCCTCTGTCCCAGTTTATTTGTAGCTGTCGGTTTCCATGTCATAAGTTTGACTAAGTTTTTAGAAAATACATGATTCAAAAATATTGGTGTACACTTATATTTTCAAATAAATTTGCTTAAAAACTAGATTCAAAAAGTTTTTCAACGATACTAATTATGTACCACTAATATTAATATTTTTAATATATATGTCGTGAAAGTTTTGTCTTATAGAGCAAAAGCGATAAATATTTTAAAACGGAGGGAGTAAGTTGGTGAGTCATTCTTAACTTTATATAGCTAATTATAGTTATAGCATTCAAACACGCCATAATCGTGTACTCATTGCGTCCCTTTATATTGAGACAAAGTTTTTCAATTTTGAATAGAACGTTAACAATACTTTTATCTCTAAATAAATTTTATAAAAATAGATTCAATAATCTATCTAATGGTACTAATCAAGTTTCTTTTTTTTTTTTGAAAACACGCTTATGCACATGCTGCTTTAAGGGAAAAATAAGTTCAATACACGTCTTACCGTGTTCGCAGGCGATATGCCTTAGAGCGCGGTAAGAAAACACACTTACAAAAATCACCGGCTCAAACGGTGGAGCGAGCGGGTTATACTAACTAACTAAACTATTGTGCGACAAGAGGGTCCGCTTGCAGCGCCTAATCCTGCGGCGGCGCGGAGCGCGCCGCACGACCCCGGAGTTGCGGGAACAGCTCCCTCAAGGACTCCCTGTGAGAGGGCGGTATGTTCTCGCCGAAGAACGTCTCGTGAAATCTCACAGCAATCATGGGGTCCGGAGAGTTTGTGACCTCGTTCGTCGGCCGTTCGCCCCACTTGTTGAGCATAACCTGACGAGCCTGCATCTCGTACTAATCATATTTCATAAACATTGATATTTTTTATATGTTTGGTTATTAAAGCTGAGTTCATTTGAGTTCTTGAAAAGCAAGAGGGTAAGACAAAATGTCAAGAAGGAAGTACCACGCAAACTTCTTGGAGAGAACAAGTAACATATAAAAGACACACTGTCTTAGGGATATTATAGAGAGCACAGTTACAAAGTTCACAAACAAACACGCATTATACAGAAGTCAAAGCTTCAAGAGCTAGGAAGTTCATAAACAAACACAAGCACTGGCATAGGATGATGGCAGGATCGATCGAACACACCGGCGAACACATGCGCCACAAGAGTACACCCATCCTGCAAGATCCTTCAATTTATTCAGCCTGACAAACCATACAAGACACAAGAGCACTGCCTGCAAGATCATCAAGAAGCAATGCGCAGCGCCAGCGCGTGATGGAGCGCGGTGCGGAGGCGGTCGGCCTCGCGACGGCGCAGGAAGGACGTGACGGCGCGGCCCCGCCCGGCGGCGTCGCGGTGCACAACGGCCGCGCCGCCGACGCCGTCCACGGCGTACTAAACGTGCGCGGGGGGCCGCCCCGCGAGCTCCAGGAGCCCGTAGTCCCATACACATCCAGGCCCTCGGCGTCCACGAACGTCAGGTTGGCGTCGTACACGACCACGTCGGCATCCTCCGTGTTAGATGATAGATATTCATTCATGTCCATGTACATTGTATCTTCTAGATATAGTCGGTTCCTAGATTATAGCTAGAGGATCTTATCCTGTACAACAACCTGTAACAAACTCTGATGTATGCGCCACCGCCGTGGGGGCCCCGGCCTATATAACACAAAAACGAGGACCGGAGAAAGGTACCTTGTTAACCTAAACTTTAATGGTATCAGAGCCTAATCTCCTCACGGAGCATTCCATCATGGGTTCCTCCTCCACCTCACAGCATGCTGTCCTTGCTTTCCTCGGTTTCCTGCCGGTCAGCGAGAAACTGACCCGGGGGAACTTTCCCCTATGGCGTGCGCAAGTTCTCTCCTCCATTCATGGAGCAGAGGTCTTCGAGTTTCTCAGCCCCACCGCAAAACCACCAAACCAGTACCATCCCAAGAAAAATCCCGACGATGCGACGGAGGCACCGGTCCTAAACAAGGAGTACACTACATGGGTGGCGAAGGACCAGCAGGTCCTAAGCTACCTCCTCGTCTCTCTATCATGAGAGATCCTACAGCAGGTGTCCACTGCGACCACCACAGCTGGAGCGTGGGCAGCCATTGAGGGGTTCTTTGCCTCCCAATCCCGCGCTCATCTGATCACTAACAGGATGGCCCTAGCGACCGAGTCCAAGGGAACGTCCACCATCGCCAAGTACTACAACAAGATGAAGACTCTCGCTGATGAGATGGCTTCTGCGGGGCGCCGCCTAGAGGATGATGAGATGGCCTCCTACATCCTGACAGGCCTCGACGATGACTATGACTCCGTGGTGACATCTATCGCCCAGCGGGTCGAACCGATCTCGCTTGTTGAGCTTTACACCCAACTGGTGGCTCATGAGCAGAGACTCGAGATGCGTAATGGAGGGTCTCAGTCCTCCGCAAATATCGCATCTCGTGGCAACTGCGGTGGAAACAATCCTAACCGTGGTGGCTGTGGGGGTCTTGCACGTGGCGATGGCAAGCAGAAGGGCGGCCGCAACAACTCCAACAACTCCAACTCCAACAATCGTGGCGGCTCCTTCTAGGCAGGACTCTTCTGCCAAGTTTGTGAAGGAGCTGGCGACGAGGAAAACGCTTCTAGCAGGCAAGGCTGAGGGAGGCCTCTACCCTCTCAAGTCCTCTTCGAGTAGATCATCGTCTTCACCAAATAAATAGGCACTTGGAGCTGTCAAACCCTTTGCGTTGATCTAGCATAGTAGGCTAGGACATGCTTCAGTTCTTGTAGTTCATCGAGTCCTTAGTCGTTTTCAGCTTCCTTTTATTCCAGATTTGAACAATAAAGTGTGTGATGCGTGTCAACAAGGGAAAAGCCATCAGCTACCCTTTCCTAAATCAACTAGTGTATCTACTAGTGTTTTTGAACTTGTGTTTTAAGATGTCTGGGGATCTGCCCCTACATCAGTTGATCGTTTCAATTACTATGTCAGCTTTATCAATGATTTCTCTAAATTCACTTGGATCTACTTAATTCGTCACAAGTCTGATGTGTTTTAGTGCTTTCGTGATTTCCAATGCCTAGTTGAACACCAATTTGGTACAAAGATTCGGGCCATGCAAACAGATTGGGGGAGGGGAATACCAATCCTTGAATTCTTTTTCAAACGGGTTGGGATTCATCATTTTGTTTCTTGTCCACACACACACACCCCTACAAAATGGCGCTGCTGAGCGTAAGCATCACCACATTGTAGAAATGGGCATCACCTTGCTCGCGCATGCATCCCTGCCTCTCAAGTTCTGGGATGAAGCATTCCAGGCTGCCGTTTTCTTGACCAACCGGTTACCCTCCAAGGTTATAGATTAGGCCACACCTCTCCATCGCCTCTATGGTCAAGAGCCTGACTATAGTTTTCTCCGCACTTTTGGGTGTGCCGTTTGGCCCAATCTTCGTGCCTATAACACACGAAAGTTGCAATTTCGTTCCAAACGTTGTGTGTTTGTTGGGTATAGCAACTCCCATAAGGGATTCAAGTGTCTAGATCCAAGTGAAGGCCGCATTTACATATCTCGTGATGTTGTTTTTGATGAAACTGTTTCCCCTTCGCTGATCTTCATCCTAATGCTGGCGCCCGTCTTCGTGCCGAACTTCATGTGCTTCCTGATATTCTTTTGAACCCGTCCATGACCTTTGGGGATGCATGTATTCATGATCAACATTGTGATTCTCCTAATCCCGCTGATATTTGCTTGAGATCTAGTGTGTCCTCACAGGAAGCAGATAAAAATTTGGATGCAAATGTTGCAGAGACCAGCAAAGAACAGGAAGCGGAAGATGCAGTTCAACGACATTTTATGTGCCGGAGCACAGGGATAAGTGTGGCATCCCATGCTGATTTTCCTGCCATCGTCGGGCAGCCTGAACCGCAATCCACGTCGGGATTGCTATCCTCGTCCTCGCCTGCGGCTTTGACCCCTTCCGCTGATTCGGCGCTAGGATTATCTGCGGCCGGCCCATCCACATCTTCCTCACCAACGGGCCATGCGGCTTCGCACCTAGATCTACAAGGGGGAACCAGGAGACAACCATGGTCTCCCATGCTGATCTATCTGTGGGATCCAGTGCTCCAGCCAGCGGATCCTGTGCGGCCACTTCATCTGTGCCTCCCACTACGTCAACTGGTGATCTGCCGCATGCCGTGGTTAATCCTCCTCAGCACCGACCCTCCACACGGCTTCAACATGGCATAGTGAAGCCAAAACAGTACACTAATGGCATGGTGCATTGGGGAATGGCTGCAGTTACAACTCCTAAAGAACTAACAAGTGTGGGTAAAGCACTTAAGGATCAAAAGTGGGTCTCAGCCATGGATGTAGAACATCAAGCATTGGTGAAGAACAAGACACACTTGGTTCCACCTCCTAAAGGGAAGAATATAATAGGTTGCAAATGGGTTTACAAGGTGAAGAGAAAGGCTGATGGTTTTTTTGATCGTTACAAAGCTCGATTAGTAGCAAAAGGTTACAAGCCGCGCTATGGGATAGATTATGAAGAATACTTTCAGTCCTGTGGTGAAAGCAGCTACTATTCGACTAGTTCTCTCCATCGTTGTAACTCTTGGGGTGTCCCTAAGGCAACTTGATGCACATAATGCTTTCCTTCATGGCATTCTAGATGAAGAGGTCTATATGCAACAACCACCGGGTTATGAAGATAAAGCTAATCCTAGGTATGTTTGCAAGTTAGACAAAGTGCTTTATGGTTTGAAACAAGCGCCACGTGCATGGTATGCTAGACTTTGTGCAAAATTGATATCCTTGGGGTTCACACCTTCCAAGGCCGATACTTCACTGTTTTATTATAATAAAGGAAATTACAAGGTGTTTGTTTTGGTTTATGTGGATGACATAATTATGGCCAGCTCTACTCATGATGCAACAAAGGCATTGCTTAGTGATCTGCAGAAAGAGTTTGCACTAAAGGATCTCGGTGGTCTTCATTACTTTCTAGGTATAGAAGTGAAGAAGGTCAAGGATGGACTAGTTCTTACATAGCAGCGGTATGCATCTGATATATTGGCTCAGTCAGGTATGAGCAAATGTAAGGCTATTGATACACCTCTATCCACCACAGAAAAAATCAGTCCTTATGAAGGTCATGTTCTCGGTCCAAGTGACTCTACTAAATATAGAAGTTTGGTAGGAGCTCTTCAATACCTGACACTCACTCGTCCTGATCTATGTTTTGTGGTCAACAAAGTTTGCCAATATTTGCATGCACCTACTACGGTACATTGGAGTGCTGCCAAGCGCATTTTGAGGTATGTTCAAGGAACTTTGAATCTTGGGACTAAATATTGGAAACTCAAAGAGTATGAAAGTCAGTGCATTCTCTGATGCAGACTGGACTAGGTGTGTTGATGATAGGAGATCTACTAGTGGCTTTGCAGTGTTTCTTGGTGAAAATCTTGTTTCATGGAGTGCCAGGAAGCAAGCGACTGTTTCACGGTCTAGCAAAGAAGCTGAGTATAAATCACTTGCAAATGCAACTGCAGAAATGATTTGGGTACAGAAGTTGCTAGTAGAACTCGGTGTTCCACATCCTTCCCAAGCTCGGCTGTGGTGTGATAATTTAGGGGCTAAGTATCTTTTAGCAAATCCGATGTTTCATGCAAGGACAAAACACATTGAAATTGACTTTCATTTTGTCCATGAACGGGTGGCACAAAGACTACTAGAGATCTGGTTTATTAGTACCAAGGATCAAGTTGCGGATGGTTTTACCAAAGCCCTGCCACGAGTGAAGCTACGCGAATTCAGAAACAATCTCAACCCCGTACGTAGCTGAGATTGAGGAGGGGTGTTAGATAATAGATATTCATTCATGTCCATGTACATTGTATCTTCTAGATATAGTCGGTTCCTAGATTATAGCTAGAGGATCTTATCCTGTACAACAACCTATAACAAACTCTGATGTATGTGCCACCGCCGTGAGGGCTATTCCCCGGCCTATATAACACGAAACCGAGGACCAGAGAAAGGTACTTCGTTAACCTAAACTTTACACTCCGCTCCCGCGAATGCCGTGGCCGCAACCGCGCTGGCCTCCTCTAGTTGTGTTCTGGCCAGTAGCGCTGCAAGCTTGGCGATGTCGGGCGTCGCTGGCGACGCGACGACAATGTGGTCGATGCGGTGCTCGTTGGCCAACCCAGGGCGCCCGCCGCAGCCGCCGGGCATGGGTGCCACTGCAGCCGGTCCAGTCCTCACGACGGTCACCGTGCGCGTCACCTCCTCCTCCTCGGGGCCTCGGATCGCGGCTAGCGCCCGCCACAACAGCGTGGCGACCAGCTCGAACGGGCCCACCGCCAAATGGTTCTGACCCTTGGGCGACCTGAGCTGGAGGCTCTGCAGCTGCTGCTCGGTGACGTGGAAAGAGAAGGGCACCATGTCACGGGTGGCGGAGACAGCCCAGTGATCGCCGACGGGCGCGGTGGTGGCCTTGACCGATGGCGGCGAGGCCACCATGCTGGCTGCTGGTGGGGCCGACGGCGGCGGCATGGCGAGTGGGTCTCGCAGGGCTGGTGTTGGGGCCTTGTTGCCGCTGAAGAGCTGTGCCCACTTGCTAAAGCAGGTGGCGGCGGAGGGGATGTCGTCGATGACGTGCGCCCACGTGAAGCCGATGGCCATCCCGCCACATTTGAAGCTCGTCACCTATTCAAGCACTTGCCGATTTCAGCAAAAGCAACTAAAAACCTTTGAAGTTCGTGTCGTCTTGTGATCCTGTCTTCCTGAGTGAGATCAATAATTGAAGAAACGCATATACAGTACGCAGTTTACAAACATCATATATGTATCTTGCCTATATTCGTCCAAAAATTACTTCTATTTAGGGCTTAATTAGTTATTCTAATGCGAATATATAGAACACTATCCTCTGTTCAAGAATGAGGCACACTATTCTACTTTAAAAAGTTGAACTAGCTAAGAGCATCAACAATCTTTTCTTAAATACATCTTCTGAATCCTACAACGATCTTTCTTAAACTTACTTTTTCAACAAAAAAAATCTTTCTTAAACTTACTCTCTAAACCCTCATTTAGAGAGCCATTTTCAACCAAAATTGCTCTCTTTTATCTTTTCATCCTCTAACAACTTCTCTAGACTTTGTGCATATTTTGGAGAGCCAGCTCCACTAGCGAAAACCAAACATAAAGTGTGACAATATTTGGAGATCAAATTGAAAAAGTTGTTGGATACCTCTTTTTAATCAAAAACTCTATTAGGATATAAAGAGACTCTTCAAATGCTCTTGGACTAACAAGTTGATCGAGTTCTCAAATAAAGAATAAAACTAGTTGGTGTTTTTTATCACCTGCTAAAACTTTTTTTACCTGCTAGTTATTAGGAAAAGTGTCAAACAAACAACTACTTTTGACATTCAAATAGCAAGGACTCCTCCTTAAAGTTGGTTATTACTGCTGTCGGGGATGATAGATCTTCCGCTATATTTCAACTCGTATATATACGGCATTGTAGGTTTTCAAGACAAGTACTCACCCGTATTAGAAAGAAAGCGATTGCAACTTTGGTTCAAGCCAAGACATATTAAGATCGACAAAATTTATATAAAAAAATATGTTAACATATAATATTTAAGATATATATCATTATATTTATCATGGAACATATTTTTGTAATTGGTATATTTATATGTTTGTAGTTATTGATGTCGATAACATTTTTCATAACATAGTCAAGCTAATGATTGTTTGACATGGATTAAATCTAGAATTATATTTGTTTCTACTATAGAGACGGGTAGTAGTTTCTTCTCATGAGCTCATTGTAATGATATCTATATTTAGATCTCATTCAGTACGGCTTCAAATAACTCTAGCTGCTTGTTTTGCATGAAGAAGTCGAAGCTGGTGAAGCTAAAAATCTTAGTTTCACTGCTCTTAATTTATTTTAAGATGACGATGATAGATAAAAAGGAAGCTGGAATTTAGAGCTGGCGTTTGACTGCTCCATGAATGTGGGTCAGTACTAGCAGTACTTGAAAGAACAAGGGACACAACAGTATATGGTGCTCTAGTACGTACGCGTCACTTCACTCTTCACTATTGTGTCTGAAATTTGGGATGTACTCTGCAGCAGCAATGTACCTACAGCAAGAACTGAAGAACAATAATGTACTATAATGCTAGCGCATCTATGATCTATACACATCAGCCAACCACCGTTGTTTGAATACATATTGATCGACATTATGATCCGCTCAACTGCGGCCTCTCTGTGCTTGACTTTGGGTTCAAAACTTTGAGACCATGTTTGATCAAAGATTATAAAAGGAATTTTTAAAAGAATAAATTCCAACAAAAAGGAATCATATCATAGTGTTTGACATGTAGGAAATTTAAGTTCCATCCCAAAGAAAAGGAGATCAAAGTAGTGAAAAATTTAGGAAATAAAACCTCCCCCTCCTACTTAGGGGAAAGAAATTTTGCTAGCCTCAATGGTATCTCATGTTTGTGTACTTTTTTTCCTCATTAACAAACGGTTCAAAATGCCGAGTCCTGTGTTTTAGAATTCTATAAGTTTTCACTACTTTATCTTAATTTTTTTTTGTTTTTTATCCCTCTATTTTGTACTCATTCGCTCCAAATGGTCTCTTGGAGTTGCTCTAACATTGCTCCCAACCCTCACCTCCAAAACTCTGAGAATGTGCGCGTCTTCGTACATGATGTAATTGCCATATGCATGCGACATTTTTCTTATGTGTGGAGTTGCAAGAAAGTGAGAATAGATGTGTGAAAGGCCAAAGGCCAACAATTAATTTGGCAAGAAAGCAGACCTGCACGTAGAGCAGCGGCGAGAAGAAGAGCTCCGGCCCGATCACCTTATCGTAGGCCAGCGCCTTGCACAGCCCGCCGCGCTCTGCCTCTGCCTCCAGCCAATCCTCCACGGTGGCGTGTCAGGCGACCTCCACGACGCGCGCGCCGCAGTCGTTGCACCGCACGTACGGCCGCCCCACCGCCACCGCTTAGTCGCCGTCGCCGTCGGCGGCTTCAGCCCGCCGGAGCCGGCCGCTGACGGGGAAGTACATGTCCAGCCACGGGAACATAGGCTCCTTCATCTCCTCGATGGTGAGCGCCGCCGGCGCCGGCGCGCGGAACTCGTGCACCGCGCGGTCGCGGAGGTAGTGCGGCTTGTGGAGCAGGTCGGCGTCGGACAGCTCGCAGTTCACTTCCTCCCCGCTCACCGAGCTCGGCACACCACGGTCGAGAGCCGGTGGCCGTGCACGGCCATGCTGCTGCTGCTGCTGCTGCCGGCCATGCCGACGGCCAGCGGCGGGCTCCCGGAGACGGCCTCCACAACCATATGGCACGCGCGACGCGGCGGCCTCGGTCGATCGGTCGTGGCGAGATCCAACCAATGCAATGTTCGTGCAGCTCGGTGTGTGTGTTCAGGAAATGCAAGGTTCATCAATTGTGCTCGAGGAAATGAGGTCCATCTTTTCTGAGAAGAGTGCTGGGCAAGCAGTGCAAAGCACAACTACACAAGACGTCGAGTTAATGTAGTGATTGGACGCAGTATGCAAGAGGCAGTACCATGTAAGGTCTTGTTTAGATCCCTAAATTGATCATCAAATTTACTATGTAGAATTCTTATTTCCTGGCACATCAAAACGTTGGTACATGTATGAAGTACTAAATGTAGATAAAATCACAAACTAATTGCACAGTTTGATTATACTTTGCGAGACGAACATTTTAAACCTAATTAGTCAAAGTTTGAACAATTTTTACCAAATACAAACGAAATTCTACAGTGTCCTGTGCAGAATACAAATTCGGCATCATCTAAACAAGGCCTAAGAGAAGGAATAACTCTCTCGGTGAAATTGCAGGGGATATGTTCATTGATAGTTATTCGCAGGTTCATCGATTGCAGGAATTACTTATTTGGGACTACTCCACAGACTTAATGTTTTGGTGAAAGTTATAGGAAAAAAATCTTTGTTAATGCCACGCGCTACTTAATAAATAAATGTTAATATTCCCCATGGATACTACTCAATATTATCTTTGCTAAATGACCCTATTTATAACTCTAGTGATTACTCTCTTCATATTGTTTTTTTAAAAGTGGATGAGCTTAACCCAATATCAAAACACCGTCATAGTGGATTAATAATTATTCATTGGATGCAATGCTCTCTTGGTCCTTGGTACTAATGTAGCGCTCAATTTTCTTTGGTACAATTCGTAAGGCATTTGAGATAGATTAAGAATCAAAATTTATAATCTTTGACCAATAATTTGATCAACAACTTTTCAATTATTGTAATACAATTTTTCCACTATTAGATTTATAAATGTGCTATCCAATAACCATAAAAATATAATATAAAATAAAAATAGGGAAAAATACAATTTATGGTACTATGCCATGTCAAAGGATGCCTTATAAAGTCAGATTCAGAGGGAGTATATTTGAGCAAAGGTGGAACATCTAGATACACCTCATAAAAGAATATCGAACGGCCAAACTTACTTAAGGTGGCAGCCACTCTTAGCACAGTGTATCACAGAGAAGGTAAACAGTAAAGCGAGAACGGGCCATATAGCTGTGCACGATGTAGGGGTACAACTGTAGCAACACTAGAAGACTACGAGTACCCCTCCTATCCTAAAATAAGTGCAAAATCTTGTACATATAGAAGTCATCAAATTTGAAGTTTATACCATGTGCACTTAAACTGATCGTGAAATGCTTTTCTCTCTCAAGTAAACAACAAAATCACTTTATCAACCACAGAAACAATTAGCCAACATCATGTTAACTAAATGTATATAAATTATGATATCAAACAAATATCATTATACAAATGACATCCTATCTAAAAAGTCAAATGTCTAATATCATTTTACACGAAGAAAAGCTAAACTTAAAAATGTTTGACTTGTTGAAGTGCGAGATATGCACTTATTTTGCGATTTAGGGAGTAAGAGCGAACATGTTTTTTTTTCCCTTTTACCCTTTTTTTGCTATATATATATGCAGGATAGTTCCACCTGTAAGTGTTCCTTGTTTGTGAAAAAAAAAACAGAAGCACACAAACAAAATATGGAAAAAAATAGAGAAGCGCACAAAATGGAAAAGAAATCCTTGAGCTGACATGTTTTTTTTTTTTTGAGAAACCCTTGAGCTGACATGTGGCTCGACGTACAGTACCGTTGTACGGAGTACGTTGGATCCTCGAGATGCGGAAGCAGCATGGGCCACTTTTTCCTACTGCAGTGGCCAGTAGGCCTCCACCATCCTTGGTCCACGCTTCCTCTCCGGCCCACCACGGGCTGCTGGCCTGCTGCTGCCTCTGCGTCTGCTAGTCTGCAACCGCAGCTCTCCCTCGTGGCGTTGGCGTGGCCCCCCTCGTCTTCGTTTCAAAAGCCTCGCGCACCACCACCAGTCCACCACCATCTCCGGACTCCCGAGGGGACCATCACCGCCGCCGAGCACGCACGACCGCCGCCTGCCTATCCTTCCTCCTCCCACCCGTACCGCCGCCGCCTCCAATTCCCTCCCGCCTTTCTCCACTGCTACTGGGCGGCCCCGGAATGGCGTCGCGCGGAGGGAGATGCGGTAAGCTCCGGCAGTCCGGCCCGATTCTCTACTCTCCCCTCCCCCGTCCTCTCTTTGAGACTTTGACAGGGCTGAGCAATTGAATAGAATCCCCGCAAAACCAAAATCGCCCTCCCTCGGATGAGATCCGTACAGATTGTGGGCGAGGCGATAGATTGGCCGCTTCACTCGCCCTGCGCTCGCTTTGGGGGTGCTAACCTAATTGGCCACCCTCCTTCCGTGCTCCGATCCGATTGGGGTCTCGTTCTCCTCGGCATTGACCGCAGCGATTTCGTTCTGGACAATGCTGTTAGTTTGCTGGCTGTTTCTATTACCATCTACGAGCGTGTAGGTGTGTCCGAGACGCCGAAGTGATGTTCCCTTACTTTTCGTTATGCTCTGCAGGTAGCCAAGTCTAGCTGGAGTGAGTGACGAGTGGCAGCATTGTTCGACCGTGCGGCTTATGCTTGGCTGGTAAGCGTACTGCTATGCTCGTGCAAATGGAGAATGCCGTTTGATTATATTATAAATTGTTCCTGCATCGTCTTTCACCTGCTTGTATTGTAATGTTGCCTTGACAGCTCCTAGTGCCTATTGATACAATTGTTACTTGCCCTCTAATGCGAGTCCATACAATGTGATCTTCTTGACAAGTTCAGTTATGCCTTCATAAGGCAACCTATATGTTCCGGTGCTGCTTCCATATCTGTGTGGGCACACAATGCTAAGCTTACTACTATGCTCCTGCAGATGGAGAATGCAGTTCGATTAGATTGTTCCTATATCGTCTTTCACCTGCTTGTATTGTATTTTTGACTTGATGGCTTCTAGTGCCTATTGGTACAATTGTTACTTGCCCTCTAATGAGAGTCCATACAATGCGATCTTCTTGACAAGCTCAGTTATGCCTTCACAAGGCGACCTATATGTTTCGGTGCTGCTTCCATATCTGTGTAGGTACACAGTGCCTTTCCCTGAGTCCGATTCTGCCCACTCTTTGCGCTTCTCTTGTTTTCCTTAATTGCAATGTTAAGTGATGTGGTAGGCCAGCTCCTCTAATCATAGGAACATGTTGATGCTATTAAAACCAATCTTTTTTTACATCTATATAAACATAAACATCTAGAACTTGAGATCACAAACCTGCGTAATGACAGATGAAACTGCTGCTGTTAGACTTGGAATTTTTGGAGACCATTTGCAAACCCTGGGCATTTCTGGTAAAATGAACATGCCTAATAATACGTAGTAGAAAATAGATGTTGTTCACTTGTTGCTTGGCGATTATATGAGCATCGTGAAGTGAATAGCTCAAGGCTGGTTATAGTTGCATGCACACTTGCTGCCTATGGCTGCTGCCCACAACACACAAGTTAGTTGGACACCTGGGTACGTCGTTGTCACTCTAGGTGTGCGAAGACACTACCGCCTAAGCTCCGAACTTGCCTAATAGAACACTGGTTAGTCGATTACGTCTTTCTGCTGCTTTAGAAATAAGAGTTCATTTCCTGGATGAACTCTCAAAGAAGCTTCTCTTCGTTGTGGCAAGTTGTGTGAAAGCCTCCCAAGCTTGGCAGCTGTGGTGTTGAGGATCCCCCTAAAATGCTGCCAAGGTGATGATAATTTCTAAATTCTAAAGGCAGTCCAAGGTGACAAGGACCCCAATCCCTCATATTTCATTTTCCATCCACTCTTTATTGTTCATTCTTTTCAATCTGTGCTGTGCTACTTTTTTGCAGCACCTAATCCCTCATATTTCATTTTCCACACTTCTTTCTTTTCCATCTGTTCTGTGCTAGTTTCATGTGAGACCAGTGTTTGAAATTGTGATCTGTTGGTCCATTGATTTCTTAGCTTCTACGTTCTCCTGAAACTTTGTGTTGCAATCTTGGAATGATTTTTTAAGATGTAATAGCAATTATGGATCGTTATGGAAATATCCAACAATTTGATCACCAAATTGAGGTACGAGCTTAGCAATAATGACCAGTGCCCAGTATTGGTGATCCTATCATGTTTAGGGTAATGTGTGATGTTGTATAAATAGGAAGTCCTAGTCAAAACTTACTTTATGAAATTCCTTTCAAGGGAATGACTCTGTAACAGCAGAGCTGTTTGGTGAATTTATATAAACAGCACAGATGTGCCTCATAAGTTTTGAATTTATAGAAACGACATAGATGTACCTCATACAGCAACGAATTATTGAACAATTGTAGAGAATCTAGCTTCATTCTTAAAACATCGCTTAGGCAACATGGCCTGTGGTTTCGGGCTTCTAGGTTTCTGCTTCACCTTAGCAAAATCACTGTGAAAGAAGTACAGAAGAAGAACAAGAGCGGAACAGGAGACCAAGCAGCGGCAGCTTACCCATCCCTGGCAGCTTTGACTCTGGTGGCTGACGCAAACCTCTTTGGTCGACACTTGTGGCAACCAATCTAGAAAGGGAGCTGTGGCGACAGCTGATCTAGAAGGGCAGGGGCAGAATAGATCCATCTGACCGTCAGGGAAGTGGCTGTGAGTGGCTGATGGCTGGCGGAGAGAGGAAGAAGACGGGGAAGGGAGTGTGGTGCTGCTGGGAGAGACGAGGAGCGAATGGTGGTGCTGCTCACAGGGAGCAAGCGGCGGCGCAGTTATGGGAGAGACGGGGAGCGAACGGCGGCGCTGCTATGGGAGTTGGTAGGGGGTCATCGAGAGCATCTGGCCACCTAAGGCATCAGGCTGCTTAATGTACTATTGGAGGGGTAAGATATGGGCTGCATAGTGGGCTGGGCCAGTTTCCTCCTGTCTCTTTCCCCTTTTGTTTTCTCCTTTTCCGTTTCTTTTTCTTCCATTGTCCCTTGTTGTTTTGCTGCTTCTATACTATCTAGACTCGTATATGGTGTCACCTTGCCTCGCCTCACCGCCTTAAGAATATTGTCTAGCTTCACATACTCTTCTTTTTCTTTGCTCTTTAGAAATGACTCTCTTTTGTGGCACGAGTCCAGAGATAGGTGAATGCAGTAATATTAAAGGATTGTGAACGTTCACTGGATTGTATGATGTTTGGTTGCCCTTTCTATTTCTAACCGTTTATATGGTATATGCAAAATTAATTTAAGATTTACAATTTTCTATTTGTAGGCTAGAAGGTTTAAGATTATAGTTTCATGAAACGTAGTTATGCTACATGTGAAGGCTATTATATGTCATGATTACTACTAAGACAAAGAGTGAAGTAGCATCAACTCCCAATATTATTTTTCTTTCCTGATACGCTCAAGATACTAATAACTTTTTTCTCTCAAGATTGGACCTAGGAAAATGTACACTTGTTTTAGTTTGAAGACAGCAAGAAATTCATGTACTTAACCTTGTCTTTTACACTGAGTGCATCATTTTGCCTCTCTAAATTTGTTACTCCTACAATGGTATATGAAACTGATAGTCACCTAAGAGTTAAGACTTCACATATTGATGGCGTAGACAGTAGAAGTAAATAAGTGATATCTGAAGGCAAGTGGTGCACATAAATTATTAAAATTCTTGCCTAGAACTATCACCCTATTGAAGTGATAAAAGGGGCAAATGAGAATTCTGATTTCAGCTTTTTTTGTCAATTCAAGTATTGTCAATGGTCAGATGTCTACATTTGTTGTAGTATGATGCGAGAAACTATATAAACTAAAACCATACTTTGAGCCTCTAGTTTGTTAAGAGTACGTGCAAGTGCACTGTACTCTTATTTTAGAGGTACAAGTATTCAATTGGTTTGCATCATTAAATGGTCATGAGTGTACTATTGTTGGTGTAATTTTGTATGTCTAAGTACTATTGTTGTACCTGAATATCTTTTTATTAGCTTAGGGAATTAATATAAACTGTAAAAATGCATCCATCATCCATAATTGCCTCAAAACAATGTTCCCTCCAAAAATTTATAGGGTTTTTAGTGTTTTTGCCCCTACTTCAAAGTCCAATGGTGATTTTACCCCTCTTATTTTAACTTTGTGATTTTGCCCTTCATTACTAGCAAGTCAATGCGTTTTTGCCCTTGGTCTTTGCGATTTTGCCCCTGTTTTGACCATTGACTGGGGGTAAAATCGCATTGACTAGCTTGTATAGAAGGGCAAAATCACAAAGTTAAAAAAAGGAGGGCAAAATCACAAACGGTAACAAAAAGAGGGGTATAAACACCAAGGCCCCAAAATTATATGTAAAAACAAAACATTGAACTTGAACAGAATAACAATGCAACAATTTCAGCAATAAAATCCTCAAATTAGAATAAAATTGTTTTTTCTTATTTTAGTATCATGTCTTACTATGTTTGAATAGGAGTGCTTGGAAAGCAGCTATATTGGCTCTTGGTGGGTTTTAACTCTAGCCTACCCCAACATGCTTGGACTGAAAGGCTATGTTGTTGTTGTTGTTTAATATCATGTCTTCATGTTATTCTTTGAACATACAAACCGGCTTTGACCACCATTGTTAATCTTAAGGAACCGATCTTCCCTGAATTGACTAAGAAGTATACATATAATATATTTTTTCCTGAATTAGAATTCTCATGTGCATCATAATAAGTTAACTACAAACATTTGGGTTAATATATCCAGCTAATTCATGCCACAAATTCGTATGTATGCAGCTGACAGATAATGCAAAAGAAATACAATACTATTATGTCTGGCAATATACAAAAGTAAAAAAATGTAAATAATGTAAGAAATTAATGCTGGAGTTGTGGGAATGAGACCTGCTGGCCACCTGGTTGGTGAGAGTATGCACTATGCAGCACCCATGTGCGAGCTCTATGACCTAGTGTCTTCAGACTTCATAGAATGATGTAAGGATCAACATTTTGTGTTGTTTATTTCCATAATTCAGTTATCCGTGTGATTGTAGATTATAGGATACAGAAAAAATGAGTGAAATATTGTGATGTATTTCTTTGCAGTTGTCTTATAATGACCATAAAATTCATTACTTGCAAAACAGCTGGTTCATCGATGACATCTATGAATCAACAGAAATAGGGGTAAAAAGGAAATTAGAAATGTAAACGAGAGAATGCAAATCAGTAGAGTGAGTTTTGCACCTCCATAAGATATGGGGTGTCATTCATTTCTTATTTGGTGACTGATCTAGTGGATGGTTGGTTGGAATGAATGCGAGTACTCCATGCTTGCTGGTGTCGTTTGGTTATGAGTTACTTAATTGCTATATTGTTTAGTAGATGGCTATGGTCTACATCAGAAAAGGCCATCACATGCCCAAGGACTACACACCAGAAACATTATCTAGCTATGTATACACTAAGTAAGTGATACTATGTAACCATTCAATTTGTCAAACAGTGTGGAACTTATATAGTGCACGAACAGATGCCATGAGGACACATGTTTTGCTGCAGTGGCAAGAGCTTGCATGAACATAACTGTGTCATATCAGTACTACAAAGAAAAGTGCTTTTAGCATTGAGAAGCAACAGATTGATGGCCATCATAAGAATATATGGTTTGATAGCTTTTGATTTGTTGATGATGTAGCTTCTCAAGAATGCTTATTTTGTTGTAGTAAAGATTAAATAGTAAAAGGATATACCTTTTTTCCCTTTGGTTTTTATTTATTTATACTCTGTTCTTTTGCACAATAATGCTTTCTTTGTATTTATATACTTGATTCACACAATTTGAATACTGTTAACTGCTATGTCTTATAATTCTTTCATCCAGGAATTGTGATGGATCCAGAAAAACAAAATGGGATGAGCCTGATGGACAAGAGACAACTAGTATACGAAGTTGCAAGGTGGCCGCAAGGTGCTGTGGAGATTCTTCAGTGCTGGACCCGTAGGGAACTTCTTGAGCTTATTTGTGTTGAGCTGGGCAAAGAGAGGAAGTATACCAATGTCCCAAAAGCTAAGATGATTGCTTATCTATTGAAATTAGTTACACGAAATAGTGGAAAGAATGGACAACTCAAGGATGATAATGCAAATGTTATGTTATCAGGGCAGGGTAACAAAGATGAAACACAAATGAAAGAATCTGAGGAAAAATCACGACAACTCAAAACTGCAAACTCTGATTCATCAATAAGCAGAGAGGCTCATCCTGGTAGTTCAGTGGTGTGCAGCAATGTTGCATGCCGAGCCACACTGAATGCAGGAGATAAATATTGCAAACGTTGCTCTTGCTGTATTTGCAATAAATATGATGATAACAAAGACCCTAGCCTGTGGTTGGTTTGCAGCTCTGATAATCCATACAGTGGTGGTTCATGTGGTGTCTCTTGTCACCTAAACTGTGCTCTAAAGAATAAAAAGGCTGGCATTGTCAAGAATGGGTGCAACAAGTTAGACTGTAGTCTCTGCTGTGTTAGCTGTGGGAAAATCATCTGGCTAATAAGGTATCATTCTGACTGTTTTGGTTCATTAACATGCCATAGGAAAATTATGAACTCTATTTGTTAACCTAATTCTTATTTAGGTCTGACCATCCAGAACTAGTATCACAGTCTGTATTAATAGAGCAAAACTTTCTTCTTTTGATAGTTTTTATCATAACCATAAAGTATGCTTTTTGTTCCTTTACTTACTAAGTACTTACAAATTTTAGTACAGGAAAAATGAACTTGAGATTTTTTAAATGCTATAAATATTATGGTCACACATGCCTTTTCCGCCTATTGAAACTTCACATATATATTTTTACCTCTTACCTACTGCAGGAGTTTGCAGAAACAACTTGTAATTGCTAGGGAGGCAAGAAGAGTTGATGTGCTTTGTGAGCGGCTGTCATTGAGCCATAAAATGGTAAAAGGGTCTGAACGTTACAAGGAAATAGTGAGCATAATCAGCTCAGCTGTGAAAACACTTGAAAAAGAAGTTGGTAGTGCATTGGATCAGGTTTCTGTGATCACTGGGCGTGGCATCGTGAACCGGCTTACTTGTGGTGCTGAAGTTCAGAAGCTTTGTTCAAGTGCATTAGAAATTGTAGACTCTACAGTGGATAACATCTTGGAGTTCGAGTCGAATAATAGTCCAAAACTCCTAGGTAAGATTTTCTTATAGCTGACTTCCTTGTTTATACTGCATTCTGCAAGCTTAGAAGTCTTCCGTGAAGAATTTGCAATTCTTGTGTTTGTTACCCCAAAAAAGTGAAAATACATTAGCATAAAAAGTCTTCCTTACAAAACATACAGGTTACATACAACTTCATGTTTGAACAAATGGCATTTATCTTTTCAGGTCCCCAGCCCCAAATCCTTTTTGATGAGATCACTCCATTTTCTGTGGTTATTGTATTGAACTATCAGGATAACATTGGTAATGAGCAGATTGATGGTTCCAAAGTTTGGCACCGAAGTGCCAAGATTTGCAACTATTCATCAGAGCCCACATGCCACATACTAAGGCCAAATACTAGGACCCTGGTTTCTGGTCTGAGCCCTTCAACTGAATACTTCTTCAAGGTTTTGCCTTTTAGCAGCATACAGGGGTTCACTGAATGGGAGGCAAAATGCAGTACACGCAGCCTGGACCATGGTAGCAGCCAGTGCTCAACTCAGAACTCGGAGAGCATGTGCCTCAAAGAGGATTCAATGAAGCATCGGAAAAAGGATTTGAATGTGCAGAATCATCAGAGAACCATTCAATATGATTCACCTAAGGGTTCTACAAATTCAAGTGAGAACAATTTATCATGTGAGCGGTATTCCAAACGGGCTAAGTTTGCAAGGTTAGATGGTGCAAGTGACAACGATGAAAGCCAGTTGCCTCCAACTTCTGAAGTTTTACCATTTGCAAGCTCGAACTCCTCTCCTTCCGAAGCTCCAAGTAAACCTGACTTGCTTATTGGCACCCCAGATTCAGCCTCCAAGAACTATGTGGAGCAGCAGTATGAGTACTGCGTGAAGGTGGTCAGGTGGCTGGAGCATGAAGGGCACATGAAACATGACTTCCGTGTAAAGTTCCTCACTTGGTTCAGCCTGAAGGCAACAGCACAGGACAGGCGTATCGTGGGCGCCTTCGTAGATGCTCTTATCGGTGATCCTGCAAGCTTGGTTGCCCAACTAGTTGATGCATTTATGGATGTCATCTGCATCAAGGAGAAGCCCTCTCAAGCACAACAGAAGGATGCATGCTGCAAGGTTTAGCACTAGAAACCATCATAGCTGCTCTACATTGCTGTGTGGCATCATTTTTATGGTGACTGGAGGATGAACTACTGAAGTTATTGCCTAGCAGATTGCATCTGAATTCAGTTGAGAATACATATTGGGCACTTGAGAAAAACTCTTAGTGTTATAAGAGACGACAAGATGCTGTAGATGCTTCATTTGGCATTCAGATCCATCTGATATATCTCATTTATTCATTCAAATTCAGTCAGTAGCAGACTATTGCTCCATGAAGACAATCATGGTGGAACTTATGTGCTAGTGAGACATAGTTCATGAACCGGTTCTGAGTTTAGCCTTCAACTAGTAAGTAGTTGGAGCTTGTTAGCAAACAAGCAACTGTATGCACATGTGGAATGCTATGGTGGATCTGCAAGCTGACTATTGTGAAGTATCACGACTTTGGAGATGTTTATTATTATAAGTTGACTCGTTCTTTTCGTGTGATGTGTTGGAGTGTAGTCTAGTTCACATATGGGGAGCCTTAGGATTTGCACATACACGCTATTCAAGTTGCCTAGTTCTCGTGCGTTGAGTAGTATGACGCTGAAAGAGCTTAGCTCTTCTCTGTTAGGAACTGAAGTCTGTATTGAGAAGAAGGAGGAAGCCCCGATATGTACATGTACAATATGCAAAAGAATCCTTACACAAGTGAAAAAATACAAGTATACACATATCTTTAACACCCCACTCAAACTCAGGGTGGATCACAGAAACTGAGTTTGGAGAGAAAGAAACAATGCTGAGCCCGGGTTTGTGCCTTAGTGAAGAAGTCAGCCACCTGGAGCTCGGAGGGCACGTAGCGAAGAGTAATGACATCATCCTGCACCTGAGCCCGAGTGTAATATGTATCAACTCCAATATGCTATGTTGATAGCACTGATGGTGTCAGACAGAAGAGGAGTGGCCACAGAAACAGAAACACCGAAATCTTCAAGTAACCATCGAAGCCAAGTAACCTCTGCAGTTGCAAGAGCCATAGCGCGCAACTCTGCCTTTGCACTCGAACGAGACACCATAGTCTGCTCCTTTGTCTTCCAAGCAATGAGAGAGCCACCAAGAAAAATACAATAGGCAGAAAGCGAGCGACAGTCGGAGTCGCTAGCCCAAGTAGCATTGGAGTAGGCTTGGAGATGGAAAGAGCTAGAACGTGTGAAGAATAGACGACGAGTACTGGTCCGACGAAGATAACGCAAGACACGAAGAAGATGACTATAGTGGATGTGAGTGGGAGCAGAAACGAACTGACTAAGAATATGCACAACATATGAGATGTCAAGACGGGTAACAGTTAAATAGACAAGATTCCCAACAATATGACGATATCGAGTGGGATCAGCAAGAGGTTTACCATCAGTGGCACGAAGGTGCAGGTTAAGCTCGATGGGGGTCTCAACAGTGCGATGGTCAGTGAGAGAAGAACGAGCAAGAAGATCTTGAATATATTTTTCTTGGGACAAATAAATGCCATCAGAGGTAGAAGAGACCTCAATCCCAAGAAAATAACGATGAGGACCAAGGTCGGACATAAGAAACTGCTCACTGAGATGTGCCTTGACAAAGGCAATGTACTCAGAATCATCTCCTGTGATGATCATATTGTCAACATAAAGAAGAAGAAGAGTGCGACCACAAGATGAAGTATGAACAAATAAGGCAGGATCATGATCACTCGGGGAGAAACCAGCAGCAGTGATCACTGAAGCAAAGCGTTGAAACCAAGCATGAGGAGCTTGTTTCAGACCATAGAGAGAGCGGCGAAGACGACAAACCATGCCATCAGGAACAAGTACCCAGGAGGTGGCCGCATGTAGACCTCCTCATGAAGTTCGCCATTAAGAAAGACATTTTTAACATCAAGTTGAGAAATCGACCAAGCATGAACAGATGCAATAGCAAGGAGAGTGCGAACAGTGGTCATGTGAGCCACAAGAGCGAAGGTCTCATCATAGTCGCGACCATACTCCTACTGAAAACCACGAGCAACAAGACAAGCCTTATAACGCTCAAAAGAGCCATCAGAATGAGTCTTAATCTTATAAATCCACTTGCACGTGATGGGACGAGCATGAGAAGGAAGAGGAACAAGGTCCCAAGTGCCAGTGCGCTCAAGAGCAGTGATCTCCTTAGCCATGGCATGTTGCCATTCTGGATGACAAATGGCATCATGATATGTGGTCAGCTCAGAAAGAACGGTGCCAGCAAAACCATAGCGGTCTATAGGCTTCAGAGACCCGCGATTGCGAAGATTATAGTGAGAGGATGGTAGAGAAGAAAGATCCTCTGTCGAAGATGGTTCAACAGTAGGTGGAATAGGGAGAGACAACTCAGATGACTCAACAGGAGGCGAGCGATCCTGAAGGCGATGACTGTACGTGTGAATCACAGGAGGCTTGGAATCATAAATGGATCGAGGAGCCTATGAAGATGGTTCAGAGGGCAGTGGAGGAGAAGGTGGAGGAGGTGGAGATTATAGAGGTGGAGATGTAGGAAGAGGAAGAAGCGTTGTGGAGATAGGTGTATTAGGAAAAGTCAAGAAAGAAATAGGCTCAACAATAGCCTGAGAACAAACATCTGAGGAAGGTCGAGGATAGAAAGGATGAGACTTATCAAAGGTAACATCCTGAGAAATCCGCATATGACGAGCAACAGGATCTCAACAACGATATCCCTTGTGTTCAGCACTACAGCCTAAGAAAACACATTTAATGGATTGAGCGGTCAGCTTAGTGCGTTCACGAGGAGCGAAAAGTGCATAGCAGGAACATCCAAAAAGACGAAGACTGGAGTAATCAGGTGGAAGTCCATAGAGGCACTCATATGGGATGCCAACTTAAAGAGCACAAGAGGGCTGAATATTGGTTAAATATGTGGTAGTAGAAATGGCTTCAGCCCAGAAATGAGGTGGAACAGAGGACACAATCATAAGAGCACGAGCAGTTTCAAGAAGATGACGATGCTTGCGCTCAGCAACACCATTCTGAGCATGCGCACCCGGACAAAGAAACTGAGAAACAGTTCCCTGCTCAGAAAGAAATTGGCGAAGAGCGCCCAAAAGATACTCCCCAGCAGAGTCAGTATGAAAAATACGAATAGGAGTATCAAATTGAGTACGAATCATTCGAGCAAAGGTCTAATATATTGATAGCACCTCATTACGATGTTTCATAAAGTACATCCATGTGAAACGAGAGAAATCATCGATAAATATGGCATAATATTGATGACCCCCTTTCGAAACAAAGGGTGCAGGACCCCATACATCAAAATGAACAAGGTCAAAAAGACGCTGTGACACAGACCCACTAGAGGGATATGGAAGCTGGATCTATTTTCCAAGCTTACAACCTTGACATTGATTCAAAGAAATGTCACCAGAGGCATCTCCTAAAACACCACGACGGACAAGCGCGGATAACCGAGAACCACATACATGTCCCAAACGATGATGCCACTGAGCAAAAGAGGAAGAAGCCGCCGATGCAGAAGCAGAGCCCACAAGACTGGCAGAGGCAGTGGAAGCAGTGGAAGGAAGACAAAGCCAGTCAAGCTCCTAAAGACGCTGAGAATCATGATGACAGGGGCTAGTACCAATCAGAAGACCCATGTTGAGATCCTAGACATGACATGAGTCAGAATCAGGAATGACATGACAGCCATGATCGATAAGTTGGTCAGCAGAAATAAGTTGCATAGTCAATTTGGGCACATAAGAAACACTGGGAACATAAAAAGAAGAATATGAAAGAGTGCCACAACCAACAACCGAAAGAGATGAACCATCAACAGTTTGAATGGTGAGAGGAATAGAAGGGAAAATGGAAGATAGACGAGTACGATCAGATGTCATATGAACAGAAGAACCAGAATCAAGGATCCATGGCAAGGTACCTGAAGTGGATGATGATCTCTCAATAGAAGCCTGAGAAGTAGCAGCAGAGAGTGCTGGACCAGCAGTGACAGAGCCAGCTGCACCAGTGGTGCCGAACCAGTAGCTCCAGAAGGTGCAACAACAAGACGATGTAGTAACATGAGTATTTCCTGCTGTGTATCAGGCTGCTGGGACTGCTGGGACTGAGCCTGTGGGTGACGCCCACCTCGGCGAGATTGAGCCTGAGCCTGTCACTTCTTGAAACAATGATCTTCGTCATGTGTATTTTTTCCACAATAATTACAATGAAGGCCACTTACACTGTGAGTTCCCGAGTTGCCAAAGGCTTCTGATGAAGGTACTTTAGGAGGAGTACTGTAACATTCTAGATGTTAATGACAACTAAAAATTGATCAAGTGTATTATCAAGTATAATCATTGAGCATCATGGCATAAATTCATTCATATTTTAATAATGTCTTTTATGTGGTGCTTTGTTTTATACATGAAATGATGAGTTCATTGCTACTTCAAAAACTATTTTCAAAACCTTGTTTTATCCCTTTTTCTATATTTTAAAATTTATAAGGAATTTTGATATACTCTCAAAATATGGTTTGTATATCTTCACAAGAGCTACAAAGTTGGTATTCAAAGTTTTTCAAGTTTCCAAAAAGAATTTCAAATGAATTTGAAAATACAGTTTTCTGGCATTTGCCTCATTTTGATTTTAAATTCATATTTCAAAATTTGTGCATAATTTGGGAAAACTTTGTATATGAAAAAGATTTGGTTTTAAAATTTGAGCATTCCATACATTCAAAGATTTTTAAGTTATTTAGAAAAATTAAAATATATTCAAAATGTTTGTTTTTAGAGTTTTTGTCCCCTTTTTAAATTTTATTCCAAACTCCTATTTCCACTTTGAATCTGTAAAAGCTCAAATTGAGAAAGCTGTAGATCTTGGAAAATCATGAAACTTTTGTATTTATAGTTTTTTAAGTTCTATTCAAAATTTTAAAATAATTGAAAATTTTTGAAAACTGGGTGCACTGCTACAGTACCCCCGACGGGGCTACTCCTCTGCCTGGCTGCCGCGTCATCGCCGTGCTCGATTTGTTCGCGTCTTCGTGGTGTTTCTCGCGCGGACGCCTTCGTGGCTGAACTCGCGAAGATGTGGGACGCCCAGAAGCCTCGCACTCATCCTCAAGTCGCCAAGCCGGTCGCCGTTTCCATTTTCTCCTCCTCTGTCTCGCTGCCACCATCGAGCTTCAAGCGCCAGCGGAATTCATCGCTGCTGCTGCACCTCCGCCCAACAACCCGCGTCCATAGCTATGCATAGTCCTTGTGAACCTCTCTGATCCGCTAGACTCGCCTCTCGCCATTACAATCGGCCGCGCGTGCCGTTATCGCCGTGGCCGTCCTCCACGGCCGTCGCACATGGGCCGCGGTGCGCTCACCCTCTCCGAGCTCCTCAGCCCATGCCGATCGCACCTTTGTCTTCCTCAGCCCGTGCTACACCTCTTGCCCCTCTCCTCACCTTCAATCGCCGCCGGGAGCCGCAGCGACGCCGCCGCCGTACAGCCGTAGGCGCCTGTGCGCGCAGCCAGGCCGACCTGGTCCGCCTCGGGCCGAACCACGGCCTCTAGCGGGTGAGAACGAGCCCTGGGATGCTTCCCCGCCTCTCCTTTGCCGCCTACGAGCATCTTCCCCACCAGAACCCGTCATCTTGTGCGCCTCCTCTGTTTCCATTCGCACGAGGGACCTCGGGTTTGAATTCAACAAAAGCCAGGGGCCTAAGTGCACAGCTACAGACTCAGGTGAATAGTACCCCAAGGACCTGTTTGTAGCAATTTTCTTAAACTTCAGAAATTCATATCTGGAGTTTGGTAACTTTGTTTTTGGTGAACCAAATTTTGTTATGTTTCTTGTAATGTCTAGTTTTTATTAAAATATGAAATTTATGTCATGTTTTCTAGAAAAATAATTAGCTATGTTTTATGCCTTTATTTTATGATAGAAAGGAAGAAAATTCATATATCATGCTGTGTAGCTCCGTTTCACTTGAAATTTTTATGACATGTTTCTTATGCCATGTGTGTGCAGTAGTAAAAATATTGTAGTCATTGGATGTACTATGCTTAATATTTTAATTTATATTATTTATTGCTAATTAAATAGTTTATAATTATAATAAAAATATATAAATGGAAAATATGGTTTCTTTGCTTTTGTATGATACTGATATGTCATATTAACACCTAATATGGCCATGTGATTTTAGAATATATGGAGTTTTATATTTATCTTGTGTAATGCTTTTAAAATGATTTATAATTAGTTAATTAACTAATTTTGTTATGCTTTCACCAATGCATTGCCATGCATCATGTCATGAGTTGATCATGCTAAAGCATGCATCATTTCATTACGTGTAGTTTTTTCGAGAGAGAATTGGATCGTGTTGATCAATGTTCGGAAAGATGCCATCCAACGAGAATGTTCGAGAAGGTGACATCCATCAATGATGTTGAAGTCCTTATCCATGGTGCTGGTGTCAAAAGTAACATCTGTGATCCCGACGAGAACTAACCATCGCTGCAACAAAGGCAAGCCCCGGATGCATTCTAACCCTACCCTTATTTTATAAAAGTTTTATCACTTCAATTATGAAATGCTGCATTAAGGTAATAGGAGTTGAGTGATATCCTACCAGTTGCATTACCTATCTTACTTCCATTATCCTTGCTACCTGTTTTATGGAAAAGGAGTAGTAATGCTAATGCTTAGTCCTGCTTAATTAGTTAGGTTTTCAAAAAGTAAAAGAATGAAAAAGATGAGGATGGTTTTATCTGTGGAAACATGATGATAGTAAATAAATCGAGTCCGGATGGGTAACTTACATTGGGAATGGAGTCCCTCTGTAGTGTTTCCGTCTGTTGATGCCCTAGGTCCCGTTCGATGGTGAATCGGTGATATCGAGAAATTAGAAAATCCATATGCATGAAGTGATATACTGAGGGTTGAAGCCCAGGTATGTTATGGAGTGATATATTGTGGGTCAGAGTTCCCACATATGTCATAGTGTGGTATTCTGTGGGTTTAAGTTCCCATGTATATCGGTATACTGGGTCGAAGTACTCACGTGTATCATATGGTGATATATGGCTACGGTTGCTATCCCGGTATATCGGTTCATCTGATATGCTTAGGAGTTAGAGTCTCCTGTATATCAGTGACCTAGGTCCTAGCTGGGTATATAAAATGGATTCGAATCGCCGTTGCTTCTCGGAGAAGGAGACTCGATCGGTATTCATCATCGTAGTAACGACTTGAATTATGGTTAAGGTTTATAAATGGAGTTGACTGATAATCTTGAGCTAAAGCTTTATAACTTTACTTTCTGTCGAGCTTTTCTGCAAAAATTCCTAAGAGCCTTACCTTGTCCCTCTAGCCTGCATTTCCTGAGTCTTCACCCATCTTTTTCGTCGGGTCAGTCTTGTTGAGTACTTTTGTACTCAAGGTTTGTTGAACCCCTATTGCAGGTGCTGACTGGTGTCGCAAATCAGTTCATGTCAGTGGGCTCGACGTGATCTGGTTGTCCTCTCCCGACTTAGGCGCTCTACCTAAGTTGTCTTCTGTAGTTCTACTCTGCTTTCGTAATTGAAGATAAGTTTATAAAAGATAATTTATTTATAATTTGTAAATTTACTTTTATCTTTTCTTTGCACTCTTATTCTTATTTTGTAACAAATATTGTAATGTTACAGCTACTCCTTTGTTGATCCTGGTATGAGTATAAAATGTGGTTTAATCGGGGTCCTTTCAGGGCACCCGACAGGGTTTTCTAAGTTGTATGGGACACATGCATGGGTATCAGAAGTCTTTGAGACAATGATAGGTGCGTGTGGGCCATATAATTTAGGAGGTCCTGCCACAAGTACCAAGGATTCTAGACCGAGCAGCTAGGACTGAGGAGGGCGTTGACTGAAGTAGACCAGTAGAATGAAGACGAATCTCTTCATTACGAACAGCAGCAAGAGCCTCCATCAAGGACACACATGGCTCACGAGCAAGTAACTGAGCATGGAGAGGCTCAAACTCGGCACGCAGACGAGTCAGAAAGTCATAGGTGCGACGAAGCTCGAGGTGGCTTTGTTGCTTTTTGCAGGAATCATAAGTGTCTGGAGACAACCGAGGACCAAGAATGTCAAGTTCAGGCCATACTGCAGATAGCTGTCGAAAGAAATCTTCAACAGAACTGTCACCCTATTGTAACATCTGCTCTTAACGTAAGGCGGCAATATAAGTGGACTGACCAGAGGGCTCATAACGCTGGCGGAGAAAAGCCCACATCTGAGAAGCATGGTTAAGTCGAATAATCTCTCCAGGTAGATGTGGCTCCATAATAGCAATGAGAACAGCCCCAGCATAGGCATCTTCATCCAACCAAGTATGATAAGCACGAAAATGAGACATATAAGAAGCCATATCATCTTCATAGTCTTCGCACAACTTCTTTTGTGCAGCTTCTAAGGCTTTTGGAGGTATCACCGGTGGCACTGGGCAAGTAGGCAAGGCTAGACAAGGCAGCTCACCACTGAGGAACTCCCAAAGTCAGAGGCCACGCATATGCCACCGCATATGTGGAACCCATTCATGATAATTGGTGCCATTGAAGAGCACTGGACACCATGGGATTTGAGCACCACCAGAAAATGAAGAAGGCTGAGCACCACCAGAGGAGGATGAAGAGGACGGAGCACCACTAGAGGATAAGGAAGGCAAAGTAGATGCCATCTCTACGCTTCTCTTCCTTCTCCTTTTTTTAGGAACACGGCCAACAAGACACACGGGAAGAAGCCGCACGAACAAAACGGAGGAAGCAGCCGCACGGACAAAAAGTGCCGCGTGCGGTCGCTCGGGCGAGCGGAAGACTGCGCGGGGAAGCGGATGCGGACGGACTTAGGCCCGGAGGCTGGAGCAGCAAGGCCGCAAGCGGAGAAGAGGAGCAGAGACGCGCGCAGGAGCATCGACGAGCCACGGCGGCGCAGCAGAGAGAAGCCGGCGGCGCAACAGAGAGAAACCGGCGGCCACGCAGGAAGAGCGTGGCAGCGGTCAGCGGCGGCCGTACAGGACAAGCGCCGCGGCGGCAGCGGCGAGGTAAGCCCCAACCCTAGCCATAACCGAAGCTCTGCATACCATGTTAGGAACTGAAGTCTGTATTGAAAAGAAGGGGAAGCCCCGATATGTACATGTACAATATGCAAAAGAACCCCTACACAAGTGGGAAAATACAAGTATACACGTATCTCTAACATTCTCTTCCGGTTAGTCTAAAAGTTTTTGACATATGACTTCTTAACATCTAATACTAGCTTAGCTATCCATCGAAGACGCCATCTAGAGCAACTTGTGAGTGAGGTTGGATTGGGAAAAATCCTGTGGCGTCGGAAGTAACATCCATCCTTTTAGCACTCCCGATGGTGCTTTGGTATTCGATTTGTTACAAAATGGATTCTTAGAATCCTAGAGCTAGATATTGCTCTTGTGTGTACTATGTTGCAGCAATAGTTTGGAATCACTTCGTATCACCCCTCTGAACGTATGGTAGAAACATATTTATATTTGATTAAATATATATCTATATCTATATCTCCTATAAAAATAAACTTTATTAGCAATTATCCTACTATGCAAAGTGTCCGTGTTAGCATCCGCTAGCATATGATATTATGACTTCATGCAAGCTATTTATATTAGCAAATCACATCGTTTACTAACATGCTAAAATTATCAACTAGCATATATTATGATATTTATCCATTCATATATTAGTAAATATAAATAGTATGACATCGACTATCTCCACAACAACATGCACGTTTTGAAGGGTCCTTAACTGTAAATTATTCTTGTTTGATATAAAGTTTCTCATCTCTATTCCGGCGGCAATGCGTAAGATATTTACCTAGTTTTGTAATACTAGATTGTCCACCTTTCACTGAAGCTCACAAATTTGGCCCTCACCGGAAACCTCTCACTAAAGTTAAAATTTTTTGCTACATCTATTCACCCTTTTGCGCAAATTTCCTCGATGGAGTCAAGCAAACACACCTGAGTCCGTGACCGTGGCGGATAGAAGCAGGCCCCCAGCCCCGGATCCGAGTCCAAACCCGGCCCAACACCAATAAAGGCCAAGGAGAAGCATCAACCCAACGCGCAAGCAAAGTTTTTGGGACTTCGTCCGTCCACCCCGATCTCCGCGACCAAGAGAGCTCCAGCCTCCAGAGCACGCCGCCGCCGCCCACAGCCTGCCTCCGCCGCCCATGGATCCGAAGATGACGGAGGTGACCCAGATGTACGCCCGCTTCAAGGCGGCCTACGCCCGCAACGACTTCGACGCCTGCGGCACCCTCCTCTCGCAGCTCAAGGTTCGGTAGCCGGCTTCGCTGGATCTGTCTCGCCCGCCGTTCACTTCCCGATGTTTCAGTATCTCCGGCGGGGTGTTTGGGGTGGGATTTCAGTCTCACGGCGTGAAAGATGCAATTTTTACCTGTGGCTTGATGATTACAAGGGATAGATACCTCTTAATTTGGGGGGAAAAAACTTGCGGCTGCCTGATTTGGAGACGCAGGCGCGGTAGGTTTCGCCGTGTTTCGGCTGCTTTGAATTTAGTTTTTAGGGTTTGTTTCGTGGATGTCATCTCTGAAGCGGTTTACAGGGAGAAAGGACAGAGTTAAAAAATGTCTTGACCCCTTCTGCCTCCTTGCTTTGATTAGATCCGAGTGTGTACATATCTGTCCTGTACCTACTTAGCAACGTCAAGTTTAGTTATGTTTGTAGCGGAAACCTTGATTTTTGCTGGTCAATTGAGTTGCCAATTTGGTTTTGCAGTAGAATTCAATGACTTACATTTGGGTTTTCCTGATATTTACATGTGAAACACCTTATTTTGCAGGTCCATCTCACCAAATTCCCCAGCCTTCCGCCCTCGTTTCAGCAGACACCGAACGCTGTGGAGGAACTCAAACTTGCAAGTAAGATGGCCTCAGGCCTCATGTATTTATATAGTAGATGCCATAATGATCTCCTAAGTGCTTTATATGCAAAATTGCATTCTTGATTATTCACATTGCTAATTCATGGATGATGTTGAGCACCATAATGGATATCACATTTGATGAAAAAATTTTGGTGCTTTATTTCATCTCTATTCTTGCACGCAGACATGCAAGATAAGCTGTTAACTTATGTTTTCTTCCATATGATTAAGCTATTTAGTAATCTAGTATAGTAGTAGATAAGATCGAGAGGCCCATAAACTGTTATGTAGTTCTTCTAGTTATCCTTCAACAGAGCAAGTTTTAAACTGAACGCAAAACATTTCAGGGGACATTTATGAGCATGCTGTTGTTTTGAGTGTGAAACTTGAGGACCAAGATGCGTTTGAACGCGATTTTTGCCAGCTCAAGCCTTATTACATGGATACATGGTTAGTTCTTGTCACCCAATTTGTCGATTTTATTTGCCTTTATTACGTGGGTTTCTAACTTCTTTAGACTGAATTCATGTGGCGCTTTGAGTAATAAAAGTTTCAAGCTTTCTGTGAAAGGCACATTTTTCTTATACATAAGCAATGTTAAAATTTAATGTGCCTGTTTTTGTAAATTGAGATACGAAACTAGTGGAACCGAATGACTTATTTGAGTTGTTTAACTAGTCCAACTGACAAGTAAACCTGACACTATCAGTTGGATCCATCAGATTGATAGTAGGTTAAGTATTAATTCAGCCAGTGATTTGCTAAAACTGAGTTCAAACTGGAAATTGTGTGTAGGCAGTAGGCTTGCATTTCTAGGACCCAAATCATATTCATAACTATGAATGCAATCGGACATTACCTCCTGGGCATTTTTTGGAGCATGCCAGAATTATATTATGCTAAACAACGTAAATTTGATACCAAATGATATTTATTTATTTATGCAGTTTGTCGATTACACTGAAGTTTCTACTTTCTAGTTTCTTGTCATTGAATTTGTTGTTTTTATTTGCCTTGATTACTTTGGTTTCTATTTTATTAGACTGAATTCATGTGTTGCTTTGAGTAATAAAAATTAAAGCTGGCTGTGAAAGACATATTTTTGCTTATATACACAAGTAATACTAATATTTGATGTGCCTGCGTTTGTAAAGTGAGATATGAACCTGAAGGACTTATTTGAGTTGTTTAACTAGTCTAAGTGACAAGTAAACCCGACACTATTATCAAGTAGTTTTAAGTATTAAGTCAATCAGTGTTTGTTAGGTTTCATCACCGAAGTTGCTAAAACGAGCTCAAACTGGAAATTGTGTAGGCTTGGTCCAGGACCCAAAACATATTCATAATTTTGAATAAAATCAAACATTACCTCCTGGTTTTTTTTAAGGAGGATGCCAGAATTGTATTATGCTAAACAATGTAAATTTGATACGAAATTATATTTATTTATTATGCAGTGGCATAATTCCCCCCTCGCCAGAGGAGTACCCAATTTTGGGACTCAATCTTCTGAGGCTGTTGGTTCAGAATAGAATTGCCGAGTTCCATACTGAGCTGGAACTTCTACCTGTCAAGGCACTTGAGCATCCTTGCATCAAGCATGCAGTAGAGCTTGAGCAATCCTTCATGGAGGGTGCCTACAACCGAGTGTTAAGCGCTCGGCAGGCTGTGCCACATGAGACCTATGTTTACTTCATGGACCTTCTAGCCAAAACAGTTAGGTGAGTGGCCTTCTGTTACTCCTGGTTATTTGATTGTTTGATTTTATCTTAATGGAGATGCTATTGTGTTTTTCTGATTTCACAGAGATGAGATCGCTGGGTGCAGCGAAAAGGGGTATGATTCCCTATCTGTAAGTGATGCAAAGCAAATGCTTATGTTCAATTCTGACCAAGATCTGCAGGAGTACATCGCAGAGGTAAGTTTAATCTTTTAATTTCCTCCTCTTTCTGAGTGTATTTTTATGTGAAATCATATGATAGTCACTGTAAAGTCTAATCTTGTGAACATCATTTACAGGAACACCCGGAATGGGAGATTAAGAATGGTGCCGTCTTCTTCCAGAAGGCGAAGGAGTCACAGCCCTGCAAGGAGATCCCATCCTTGCAGCTCATCAACCAGACCCTCAGCTACGCAAGGGAGCTCGAACGCATTATATGATTTAATTTCACAGTAATCCCTGGTGGATGTTTATTTCTGTGGTCACTTGGCATGGCCTGTACTGTCTTTACGTTTGAGATCAGCTCTGGTTGCTGCTCTGAACTGTCTGAAACATTATGTGAATCTCTGAAGGGCTCGATCTCCCCAGCATTGATTTGTTAACTGCATCTGTATTTCACCACATTTACTGCACTGTTTGAAAGATACCCGGCTTTCACTGCTGCTGTGAACTTTTGATGGGCTTAAGATTGATTTTTTTTTGACAAGAAAGCAAGAAGGCTTAAGATTGAATTAATACATTGAAATTGGTATGCTGATCATACATCCTGGAATTTTGGTTTGGTATTTTGGTTAAAAAATGCACAATTTGCCTGTTTATGTTCTGTAAATAGGAAATTTACTAATGAGAATAGACTATCAACAGGATGGAAGTCTTTTTCATGTGTCACTGACAATATATTGGTACTTGCTCTCGAGTTACTTGGAGCTGTTGATTTTTGCTTGCTGTTTTCATCGAAAATGCTTGGTGTTCCTGGCAACTGCAAACATAAATAAGATCAATGCATACTTGCAATGCTAAGCATGGTTGATTGACAATTGTGTTATTCCCTGTCGGTCCACAGCATGGGTAGTTTTTTCCGTGATGGCACAGCTCGCGCATCCTGGAGCTTTAGACGAGATACTCTGTCAATCACAAATAGTGGCAATTTAAGGTTTTATGAAGTCATCTATTTAATAGTTTAACTATTAGTTTTATTATAATATATACTATAAAACATAAACATTACATACTATTTCTCAAATAAATATACTTGTATCACTTCCAAATATGTGATGAAGTATATGTAGTCACAAATGATGGACTTTACAGCTCCACTT
This sequence comes from Bothriochloa decipiens, assembly GCA_023333625.1. Lineage (NCBI taxonomy): Eukaryota > Viridiplantae > Streptophyta > Magnoliopsida > Poales > Poaceae > Bothriochloa > Bothriochloa decipiens. Next base: position 17,074,625 of record CM041643.1, read on the forward strand.
ATTTGTAACGAGAGAGTAATAATATAGGTAAAAGGTTTCCTACCCCTGTTTTCAGAGTTTCACTTCACTAGTATTGGAGTAGCAGCAGTAAGGTAAACAGAGGATGCACATTTTACTACAATTCATCTAATTTTGTTACGTCGGCATGTCTTCACCAACTCAACTCGGAGGATATTGATTCCTTGCCTGTGTACCTGAGGAAGATCAAATCATATAATATGCACCTTCAGATTCCATTAGGCATACAATAACAAACCTGAGGGGAATATCTAGTCGACAGGTGCCTGAGCATGTCTAGTGCACAAGCTTTAGAAATTTTCGATCAATAGGATTACGAGACCATTACTTGCATAATGTTTAGTGCTAATGGCCTTACGCAACATCTGGGGTGTCACAATTTGATGTTATGGTAGTAGAGTTGGCGAGTGGCGACTCCAAAGACTCCTACACCCTGTGGGCGATGAGCGAATTATGTAGATTGACCGAGGTGAGGTGGGGTCCTCGCAAATAAAAACAATAACAATTAAAGTACTCTCTCTGTTTTAAATTGACTGTCGTCGTTGGTGTACGTGCCATAAGTTTGACTCAATTTTTAAAAAATACGTGCAATATTTATATCTCCAAATAAATTTATTAAAAAACTAGATTTAAAAAGCAGAACCTCCTAAATTATATGGCTCACATGCATCTATCATTGTCTAAAAGATCTCTAATAGCCATGCATGCATCTCATACAACTTAGAAAGTCTTGTCGGGTGTCCTCAAAGGACCCTGATTAAATCATATTTAACAACTCATAGCAGGATCAATAAAGGAGTAGCTCTAACATTACAACATTTGTTACAAAATATATATATCAGAGTGCGGAAGAATAATAACATAGAATTTATAAAATATAAATAAGTTAACTTTTATAAACTTAACTTCAATTGCGGAAGCAGAGAAGAACTAGAGAAGACAACTTAAACAACTTAGGTAGAGCGCCTAAGTCGGGAGAGGACAACCAGATCACGTCGAGCCCACCGACATGAACTTGATTTTAACACCAATTAGCACCTGCAATAGGGGTTCAACAAACCCTGAGTATAAAAGTACTCAACAAGACTGACCCGACAAAAAAGAGGGGTGAAGACTCAGGAATGCAGGCCAGAGGGACTAGGTAAGGCTGCAAGAAATAAGGACTTTTGCAGAAAAGCTCTTTGGATCAAGTTTTAATTCATCATTAGTTATAACAGAAAGTAAAATGTTCTAATCTAGATCAAGATTAATAATACAACTTTATTCTTTTCTTTTTTCAACTTTCCACTTGTTAACTACGTTGATGGTGCTGGATCAAGTCTCCTTACTCGTGGAGCATACGACGATTCGAATCATTTATTCGCCCAGCTGGGATTCCTAACCACACGACATATGTAGCACTTAAGCTTGCATATATCAACCCTCACTCAGATCCTCCAAGACTAGAACAGTTTCTGCACCACCCGAGAGCACACGTACACCTCCAATCCGGAACCTTGTTCCACGAGGGTTTCTTGAACTCCCGCCATCTCTCCACTCCCAGTGCGCGGGCTCGCCGCTCTAGTAAAAGAATTTCTGAAGTAAGGCTTACCACTAGCATATGATTAGTACTAAATTCATGATCCGAGGGCCAAGTCAACGAATGGGTGTGGCAGAACCTCCTAAATCATATGGCCCACACGCATGATTATTGTCTAAACAGACTCTAAATAACCATGACTGTGTTCCATACGACTTAAAAAGTCTGTCGGGTAAATCCCGAATCATCCACGATTCTCCGAGCAGGATCAATCATTGTAGAGAGACATTGCAGTATTACAACAGTTTCATATAAATGAAATACCACGGAGTAAAACAGCGGAAGACTTACAATAACATACATTTACAAACTCTGAGTTTCAAAATATTTACAATGATAGGTTTAAGTTATACAAACCATAATAGTAGTGGAGTAGCAGTAGATTGTAATATTACACAAAAGCTCTGCCCAAGAGCTTAACATCTTTATTCGTCGTCGCTTTCCTCGACGACTGTCATGCAGCAGGATGCATAACACTCCTGCCCATGCAGCTCACCTGCAACAGGGGTTCAACAAACCCTGAGTACAACCGTACTCAACAAGACTGACCCGACGAAAGAGAAGGGTAGAGACTCAAGAGATGCAGGCTAGAGGGACAAGGTAAGGCTTGTAAGAGATAAGAAATTTTGCAGAAAAGCTTTACAGAAAGAGAAGTTGCTGGGACTATCTCCCATTATCAACCAACTCCATTATTAACCTTAATTTTTGTTCAAGTTGTTACTACGATGATGAACAACGATCGAGTCTTCTTCTCCGAGAAGCAACGGCGATTCGAATCCATTTTTATACCCAGCTGGGACCTAGGCGACTGAGCATACCGGAGACTTTAACTCCGAAGCACCCCAGATACACCGATATACCGGGATAACAACCTCAGCCGTATATCACCACATGATACACGTGAGCTCTGCGGCCCAGCGTACCGAGATACATGGGAACTTAAACCCCACAGTAAAACACACTATGACAGCAGATGGGATTCTCTGACCCCACGCTAGGTCACTCCATGGCATACACGGCTCCAACCATCCGTATACCACTTCATGCATGTGGATTTCTAAATTCTCGATATCATCCAGTTCACCAACGGACGGGACCTAGGGCATCAACAGACGAGAACACTACAGAGGGACTCCATTCCCAGTGCAAGTTCGCCGTCCGGACTCGATTTATTACTATTATCAAGATTACAACAATAAAGCCAATCTCATCTTTTTCATTCTTTTTCCTTTGGACAATTAAATAAATAAGCAGGGCTAAGCATTACTACTCATCTTTCAAGTAGGTAACAAGGATTAAGGAAATAAGACAGGTAATGCAAATTTGTGGGTTTTCACTCAACTCCTATCACTTAATGCATCATATCAGAGCTGAAGCGGTAAAGCTTTTATAAATAGAATAGGGTTTAAATGTATCCGGGGCTTGCCTTGATGTTCGGGGTAGATGGTCTCGAACTCTGGATCAACTCCCGATTCTTGAATTTGCTCGTCCTTCGAATCTGAGTGATACGTTAACTCTCCGTTAACGGAAACTATTCGAGAGTTAATATGCTTTACATGATGGAATAGTAAACATGATGCTCGATGGATACATGATCAGATTAAGGGGTTGATAAATTATTTAAAAGCATTAAATAAAGGCATAAAAATTAAAGTTAGAAAATTAAGCCCAAAATTTTATTTTAGAAAGCTCTTAGCCTAATTAGATGGCAAAACAAATTTCAGAATTAAAAGCCAATTATTTTAATTATTAAAAATCACTGAAGGTCCATTTTTCAATTAAAAGGAATAATTTTTAACATATGCAAAATGTACTCAATTTTGGCATTTCATATTTTTCCTATGTAGATGACATCATGAGGAACATTCACAAAAATTTTCAGAATTTTTAGAGCTATATATAAATTATTATGAATTATCAAAGAAAATAACATTTAAATCATTTTCTAAAAATGGAAAAAGATAAATCGGCACAGTAACCCCGCGCTGACCGACGGCCGCGCGGCGGTTGACCGCCAATTTCTCGCCGTCGGTGAGGTTTCCGGCGACATGGTCTGGTCCATCAGTCTCAGCACAACACGTGGAGTCCAACGAGCTAGCTAACGACGCTCGAGGGTTCGCAGGCTAAAGCATGCCGGGCTAACTCACGGACGGGCTATGACAGCTCAAAGCCAAGGCCTGCTCGAGGGTCTATCGATCGGTTAGGTACTGTACACTCGAGGTTACAATTCGGGCATCCTCTCGAAGACTGAACTTCGCTCGAGCGAATGGACCAGCCTCGAAGACGAGACTTCCCCCAGCGAACGAGCCTCCCCTCGAGGACGGAACTCTGCCCGACGAACGAGCCTCCCCTCGAGACCAGTGCACCCCTCGACTCGAACCCTTCGAGAACAGTACAACCCTCGACTACCCCTCGAGAACAGCGCACCCCTCGACTCGATACCCTCGAGAACAGTGCACCCCTCGACTCGACACCTTCGAGAACAGTGCAC
>CM041643.1:17097837-17125149 GCA_023333625.1 Bothriochloa decipiens
TTAGCAGTGGTGCAAGGGCGACCTAATGTTTGTGTCATACATGACCGACATGCCGGTTTGTTGAAGGCGATAACGGATATGCAATATGGTTCAGTGGAGCGTGATCTTCCTCCTCGATGGTCGGACATACAATCAAGATGGTGCATGAGGCACTTGGGTGCAAATTTTTTCAGCAATTTCAAAAATAAACACCTTATGAATATGTTTAAGAGGTTGTGCAATCAGAACCAACAAAGAAAATTCAATGCAATGTGGACACGTCTTGATGAATTAACAATAAAGCAAACAGAAGAGTTAGCGACTCGTACGAATCAAGACCTGAATGATATGTCTGTTCCTCTTTTAGGCCTCCCAACGGATGCCTTGAGGAACGTGGTTCGGAGGTTGGGGTCATCAATCAGGTGCTTCTCAGATTGGATTGAGTACGAGCCAAAGGAGAAGTGGTCATTATTATATGACACAGATGGGACGAGGTTTGGAATAATGACAACAAATTTGGCGAAGGTGTACAATTGGGTCATTCGAGACATGAGAGGATTACCTCTTGTAGCAATCGTAGAGGGTATTTTGCATGGAACGTGCAAGTACTTCCGTAAAAGATATATGGTTGCTTTTGATGCGATGGCAGATAATACATTGATTTTTTCAACATTCATGACAAGTTACATGAAAAAAAGATGGAGAAGGCAAGCTTGCATCGTGCATGTCCTATGGGCACAACAGAGAATCGCTTTGAAGTTCTGTGTAGGGATCGGGGCCATCGTGGTGGCAATCGAGAGAGAATTGCACAAGAGTGTGTTATTCGTTATAACTCATGCAGCTGTTCGTGCATGAAACCGAAACTTCTACACAGGCCGTGCTCACATGTTATAGCAGCTTGTTCACTTACTAATTTGTCCCCAAAGCCGTATGTCTCATATTATTTTACGAAGGAGGTAGTCATGACAACCTGGAATGCAGAGATTTACGGTTTCGCAATATTTGGTAGTTTTACAAATAATCCTGGCAGTAACTACCTGCGGGGGCCCGATAAGGACAAATTAATACAGAAGCCTGGTCGTCGTAAGACACGACGCATTAGAAATGATATGGATGAGTCAAAAGTGGAAAGACTGGAGCATCGGTGCACCAAGTGCAATGGCACAGGACATACTTATAAAAAGTGCATGCGTGCAACCACCACAGAGGGAGCTGCAGAAGCAGGACCTTCAGGGAATCCGCAAGACGGCCGGCGCCCTCGTGCACGTCGTGGATTGCGAAATCAAGGCGGAAATGCTCTTTAAAAATAATAGTATGTCTGCATTTTTTTGATTTGTTGTGTCATAGTATTAATTATATTTGTGCATTATTTTTTTACATTATTAAGATATTTTAGGTATGGCGATGGATGAGGGACACTTGGAGTTGTTGGATGCACAGTTAGACCAGCACCACCAGTCCTACTTGAGTGCTGTGACAGCTGCTGAGCTACCTGTTCTACGGCCTAGGGTACCTCAGGAGTTGTGGCGGCTGGACGAGCGATGGATACCGAGGTATGCACGATAACACGTTCACTTATTTGTTTTACTCATACAGATGATTTGGTAATATATATTTATATATAAATGTTGTATATGCTACAGGCTACGAGCAGCTGGTCTACTGCCTCTGTGTAGGCTTGTGCAGGCTAGTGCTGTTGAGACCCCGGCCGATGCGGTGACACGGTTCAACTTTGACCGTTCCTTACTTGCGGCATTGGTGGACCGCTGGAGGCCTGAGACGCACACGTTCCACTTTTCTTGCGGGGAGATGACTCCCACACTTGAGGACGTCTCCTACTTACTTGGTGTCACCACTGCTGGGCAGGCCATCAGCCATCCAGACGTGGAGGCCACTTGGCGTGAGGACTTTCTAGTCCGTTTCGAGGGTGTTGTGCGTCGACCAGACGCTCCAGAGTATCAAATCTTGCTAAAAACCAGCATCACGGGCCTACGAAGACCTGGCTCTTGCAGTTTCAGGTAAATAGATAACACTGTGATATAGTTCATTAACATCAAATATTCATGTGTATGTTAAATGAAATTTGAACTTCTGTTTTCTAATTCAGGCCGAGTATATCCACCCTGCGGCGGATGAGGCCACTGTGTCGAGGCACTTGGAGGCCTATCTGTTGTGGTTATTTGGTTGGATAATGTTCATATCGTCGCATGGGAACTCTGTCGCGAAGCACTTGATTCACTTCGCGCGCGAGATAGCGGACGCACCGCTCGATGCCGTGCCGCAGTACAGTTGGGCGTCCGCTATCTTGGCAGCCACGTACCGAGGTCTTTCCGATGCGTGCACAAAGACCGACCCGTCAGCTATCCTCTCTGGTTGTCCACTATTACTTCAACTCTGGTCGTACGAGCAGTTTAGTATTGGACGATCAGTCATGGATTTCTCGACTTACGGAGCAGGGTTGTACGGGGAGACGGAGGAGGACGGCCCTACGTGGGTTCGTTGTGGGTCCGGCGGCGGGTAAGTCTTCTATATCGCGGTTGAACCTGTTTTTATTTATTTTCGAATAAATTGCACCTTACTATTATTTTGTATACAGCCTACTTGGGCAAACATTCAGGTTCACAGAGCCTATCCTGAGTACATGGCGGCGTTCGACCGGATTAGGCCAGACGACGTCCGCTGGACACCTTACAGCATGGAGGAGATTGTCGTACGAGCGCCTAATGGGTTGTCGTCGTTCTGCACGAGAGATCAGGAGTACTGGCTGACACGTAAGGCTGTCGTTTTCGACATCTTTGTCGAGACTACGCTCCTCACAGAGTGATGCGGCAGTTTGGTCGTAACCAGACGTTCCCACTCCCGGTTGCCCATATTATTCCTCTTTTCGTGCACAGATAAGTATAAGACAATTAATTTGTTCTGATTGAGTATTTAATATATATAGAAAGATAATTAATACGTTTTGAAATCCATAGTTACGTGCGGAGGGGTCTACCGGCAGACGTTACTTGGTCCTCCCGTATACAGCCGTGGGTCGACGAGTGGGCCAACGCACTACATGATGTGACCTACGAGCCCAGATCATTTTCCTTGGAGGCTTACGGGGACTACTTACGTTGGTATATTCCTCGCACATGGATCAGAGTCACTTATACACCAGCGGAGCCATGGACCCACGTCCCCAGGTTGACAGACACGTACCCTATGCACAGAGATCAGGCGATGTCGTTGGCGGTACGATCTTTATGAACTTCAACCCACTTCGTTTAATATTTTTCTTATCGTAATTACTTTAATGTTCTCGTTTTGTTAATAGGCCGACATGGCTCACCTTATCACTGTGGATGGTGGATCGCTCTTGCACTGGTTGAGGGAGGGCATTCAGATGACCAGCCACGAGCTTATCGATGCTGTCCAGAGGATGTACGACTCTGCTGCAAACATTGTCAAGTTGACATCGTGCCGGCCCTGCGGGCGACAGCCGGATGTCGTCCTTCGATGTTCACACGTGACACATAGGCCTGACGGACCGACGGCGCCACTACCTCCGCGGCCTACGTACCAAACAGGTGAGTAACTTATATTTTCTTCGTATGTAGTAATGGTAACTTGTTCGTTACTTATAAGTTTTATTATTCAGGTCCACCTACGTACTCTGCCGGTTGGCATCCGGAGTTCGATATCATTGGATCATCTTCGCAGCCTGCTCACATGCTTACAGGTACGATATAGTTGTGAAATTTAATTATATTATCTAATACTGCTTTATTCGTAACATTACATTCACTCTGCATGGTCAGGTATGCACTTTGACGGTTCGCGGCATCAGTTTGATTTCGGAGGTTCCTCTTCACACGCTGTACCCATGGTTCCAGGTATGACCTACTTTTAAGAGTTCGACACGTTATATATTAGTTTTACCATCAGCGTTATCATAACGTTGGTCTTATATGTTTAGGGACGACCCGTTATGACTACGAGGGATCGGACATCTCTGAGCATGCTGACACTTTTCGTCAGCGATCTCCGTCACCCTTCGACCTTGACAGTTACCTAGAGCAGGAGCCGGCGGACGTACTTGCGTCATCGCAGTTACGTGAAGCACCACCACAGACACAGTCCTCACAGGACGAGTACGCGACACCAGCTGCTGCTGGAGGCCATCCTGCACGTGTTATAGTTCCTCCTTCGCCGCTTACTTACTCAGCCGGCCATGTGCGAGCGGGCCGCAAAGCACCAAAGCCTGGCACGATTAGGGGTGTTGCACCTAAGCGTGGACGATATTAATTTTGTATGATTTGCCGCCGATGTTGTTTTCTATGATATTGTACTGAAACTATTTTAGTTTTTAGAACTTAATTAATGTTTTACTATTGTATTTTTTCATCTATTAAGCTTGGGCGAGCACACGACAACGGCGTTTTCGCACGCCCATTGCATGACTGCGTATTATTTTTGCTATTTCTCCGACTTCGATATTTTTTCTGAAATTTCCGAATAAATAAATATTATTTTAAAAAAAATCCAAATTTTTTTTTCTGAAATTTCCAAATAAATAAATATTATTTTAAAAAAAATCCCAAAAAACCAGGTCGTCCGTCAGCGGGGTGAACATCTGGTCGCCCTTTGTTTGGGCGACTAGCCTAGTCGCCCTTTGGCCGGGCGACGTGGGCCTGGTCGCCCTTTGAACGGGCGATTCTCTCACGTCGCCCTTTTAACGGGCGACTAGTGGCCTATTCCTGCAATTTTTTGGAAACGGAGACTAATTTTGTAATTTTTTTAAAAATAAGTTTATTAATTAAAAAAATTCTAGTTTCATGGGCCTTTTTTCCGTCCCGCAGCCCAATTTTCTATTGGGCCGAAGAGGCCCATTTACTCCGCTGACATGGTGAAGGGCCATCAACCTCGCCGCCGCGGCGCCGCCTCTCCTGGGAAAAAGAAAATAAAAACGAAACCCCTCCCCCCTGCAATTTCTCTCCTTTCCAAATTCGGATCAATCTCGGTCGATTGGATCTAGAGCTCTCGCCTTCCTTGCATCTCGGCGACTTTGACTCCCGCCGTAATCCACAAGCGGCTCGCCCTAATCCACGATTTCCCCGGCTGCCGCCACCTCGACCGACCCCTCTTCCTCTCCTGGTACGCCCACCCCCACCCCTCGCTCGTAGCCGGCCGCCGCCGCCACCATGTTTGATTTCTTCTTGGTGATCGACTTTGAGGCGACGTGCCAAGAAGGCTCGGTGATCTACCCACAGGAGATCATCGAGTTCCCTTCCGTACTCGTCGACGGCGCCACTGGACGTACGCTGTCCACCTTCCGCACGTATGTCCGCCCTCGGCACCATCCCCGCCTCACAGACTTCTGCCGCGAGCTCACGGGAATCACCCAAGAAGACGTCGACGCTGGAGTAAGCCTCGCCGAGGCGCTGGAGATGCACGACCGCTGGCTCGAAGCTCACGGTGCTAAGCTGGGCAAGCTCGCCGTTGTGACCTGGGGAGATTGGGACTGCCGCACGATGCTGGAGGGGGAGTGCGGCTTCAAAGGTATAGAAAAGCCTCGCTATTTCGATGAGTGGATTAATCTCAGGCTGCCCTTCTCGGCAGCGTTTGGTGTTGGCAATGCCAGATTCACTCTGCAGGATGCCATTACCAAGGCGGGGCTGCAGTGGGAGGGCCGCCTCCACTGCGGTCTGGATGATACTCTCAACACCGCTCACCTCCTCATCGAGCTTATGCGGCGGGGAACAATTCTCAAGATCACTGGCTCGTTGGCACCAGAGAAGTCACATCTCAAGATCACCGGCTCATTGGCACCAGAGAAGTCACCGCCTCACACCATGTGTTGGCCCACGCACGTTGGTGTCTTCCCTACCTTATCAGCCTCAGGCACGGCTGCCATGTGCCACGGTCACCGGCATGGACACAGTGCCTCGCTGCTTCTGTGGTGTGGCCAGCAAGCTAGGCGTGGTAGCGACGCCGGGCCAGATGCAGGGGCACTACTTCTACGGATGCGGCTGGTGGACTCCAATGTGTTCTTTCTTCATGTGGGCAATATAACTACCCTGCAGTCTGCACAGGTAAGTAGCAGGTAAGTATTTCCTTTGCCCTTCACCCACATCATATCAATTTCTGTGATGCAAAGGTTCAGGATAAGTCAAGGTTCAGTCTGCATGTAAAATCGGTTGCTCGTATTAGTCCTTTTCAAGATCTTGGATCGTATTGGTGCTGCTACACATAAATTGGAGTTGCCACCAGGTTCACAACTTCATCTTGTGTTCTATGTCAGCCCTTTACTGCTAACTATTCTCCAGTTTTTGCTCAGTTGCCCACGCAGGTCAACCTGGAAAATGCAAAGATGGAACTGGCTCAAGTACTTCAACGATGGCTGTTCAAGAAAGGACATTCTCATGCTACCTCAAAAAGACATTTCAGAAGCTTTTGCTTGGAGTCATGCAAGTTCTGGAAGCAAAGAAGATGTCACAGCTGCAAGTATGCCAAGCTGAAGGTGAAGGCAGGAAGTTAGTGTTGTGTTTGCAAGTATGTCAAGCTGAAGGCGAAGGCAGGAAGTCACAGTGTTGTGTTTGCAAGTATGTCAAGCTGAAGGCGAAGGCAACGGCAGGAAGTCACAGTGTTGTGTTTGAGTGGATAGTGTCTAGGTGTCAGGTAGACCCAAGCGGCCAGTATTGTGTGCGTGTATGGCTTATAGCCAACACTGTATTATTTACTGAACTATGAATCTTAGGACCAAGCAATTATTTACTGAACTTTACATCTGAGGAAGGATGTGGCTAGTGTGTAATCTTTGGCATAAGAAAAAAGATGTGAAGATTTGTATATCAGTATATATCACAAAATGTTTATGTTGGTGTCTTCCGTACCTTCTCGGCCTCAGCCTCATGCCGCTGCCATGTGCTGCGGCCGGGATGGACACAGTGCCTTGCTGCTTCTGTGGTGTCCTAGCAACTAAGCGTGGTGGCCATGCTGGGCCAGATGCAGGGGCATTACTTCTATGGATGCGGCTGGTGGACGCTGACTTGTTCTTTCTTCATGTGGGCAATGTAACTGCCTGCAGTCTGCACAGGTAAGTAGCAGGTAAGTGTTTGCCTTTCCTGTGCAGTCTGCACAGGTAAGTAGAAGGTCAAGGACTCGTGAACAAAACCTTTTTTTGTCAAAAAAGGAGAAGCAGCTTTGCATGATATCTTGTGAATTTTTATATTAGTCAACATTTTTAGCATGTATATCATTTTGTCACATGGTAAACCTGAACCATGATGTGTGTTGCAGACGTCATTGTATGATGAGAGGGTGAAAAAAATCTTGTGGCATTGGACATCTATGTTTTGGTTGAACAAATAAATTTGGTAATTGAATAGCTAGGTTTGGCTGCTGCTGGTATGATGTAGCTGACAGGTAGATTTTTTAAAATAACGGCAGGAGCTCTGCCCATTCATCACGGAGAAAGCAAGTATATGTACAGATAGCTGACAGGTAGATGTTGTATGAGATTTGTATCTCCAGATTATCTCCAACTGTGGCAATTGATTGGAAATGGTGATGGAAGGATTTGCAACGAGGGACAGTCAAGATCCCCACAGAGAAGAAAGAGCTCGGTGTTCTGAATTGGATGTTCTGCATCTTGGATCTGTTATGTTCTGCTTGTGGAGCTAGATGAGGCATGGATTTCTTAGAAGGATACCTGTTTATTGGCTATATATAGTGTGGGGTTGATGCCCTGGAATCTGTTCAATGTTGTCGTCCAGAGTGAGCAGAAGCTCCTGATTTCATGAGCTGATGGATGGCATCGGTAGGAATCCAAATTCCCAGGCCGTCTTTCGACAATGACTGTTATGGCCGTGGAAGATTCGGTGTCCACATAGAACAGCAAGTTCATCAGTAATATATGCAACCTGGCAATCAAGAAAGCAGTAAACAAATAGGTCATTGAACCATGTCTGAACCTATTTATTCTTAGTTTCTTTCGGTGTGTTCAAAATCGATGCTATTTGTTTGTCTGTCGGTGAATAAGTGAGCATAGCTTGCTGACTTTAGTCTGATGCTTTGCCAAGTTGTGTGATATTTTCTATGGTCACCTTGATGTAATCAGAATTCAGTTGGTGATCTGGATTCTTCATTCAGACATCTATTTTCATTGTTCCTGTTGGTCTGTTACTCTGTGCCTTTTGGCTGTCAGCAGTTGGTGATTTTAGGTTGCTTCATACAGTTCAGTCACATAATTCACCATGAACAAAAAGTCAAGATGACAGTAGCACAATAGAGCATTCAAACTCATGAATTACTGTTACCCATCCAAAAGAAAAATAACAAAATAATAAAGAACAAAAATAGTAACAAAAGAAGTATAGAACAGCCTGGCTCGAACCCTATCACAGGACGTTGATTTCTGCTACTTTCTGTTCAGTATCGCCTGGCAGTGCTGCTCTTCTTCCCCTTCACTGGCGTCCTGGGTTCCAAACTGCTCTCGACCGTCCCGACATTAGCACTCATGCCGCTGCCAAAGCAGAGCGCAATCCACTTGAAGAGGTTGTTCCCGTGGCTGCTGACAAACAAGAGCGTGATCCACTTGAAGAAGTTGTTGCCATTGCTGCTGCATCGCCGACCAGAGCAGTGGACTTGTTGCGCCTTCTGACGCAGCGGTGGCAACCAGAATGTAAACCTTCCAGGTGTATTTGATACTAATAAACATTGTAACATTGTTGGTAAAGGGTAATAATTAAAACATTGTGCACCCATATAAACGGTAGGTTCAGTTTCATCAGATAGTGACTTTACTAGGCAAATACCAGAATTACCGTGAGCTGGACCAATTTAACAAAACTGTTAGGATTTTTATTCACCTTTATTCTTTGTAATCATTTTTCCATATTTAAAATAGTCTTCGCCGTAGCAACACATGGCATATTTCCTAGTATAATATAAATATGCATCTCTGAATTCCATTAGGCTCCATTAGGCAGATAATATCACACCCTAGGGAAATATCTGGTCGACAAGGGTGTCTGAGCAATTGGGCATGTCTACTGCACAAGTTTCTGAAGTTCTCGATAACAGGATTATGAGAACATTATCTGCATACGTGGACATTAAGTAAATGTTGGTATTCATAATAAATGGTAGCACTAGATTCACTAAGCTCAATGGTTCAGCCGCAAAGCAGTTGTACTGGATGACACGTACAGGAATGAGAGAACAGGCTTATAATTGGAGCTAATTTAGAGTATTCGTAGAGAAGTCTATTAAGCTGAGCTACTAGCTATAATCCTAAAATAATTCATGGGATGAGCGGGCAATGTGAAGTGGCAGAGTGGTCTTGCTTCAACAATGAAGCGTGCTTCAAGTAAAATGCTTTGCTTGTCCACGGCGCCTCATCTTTATACACGCCAAGTAATCCATGGCGATCCAGGGGAAGCTGAGTCTTGCTGGCCTTTCCTCACTGTGCGGCTCCTTTTCCCTTGAGAATCTGATCCATTCTGGGTGATACGTTACCTGGTACCACGCAGAGGCCTTCATCTCATACACCAAATTTTTATTTTCATCAGACATCCTATCTTGATCTGCTGCAATGTTTTCAAAGACACGTCGGAACTCCTGCTGGAGTTCAGGATATGCATGACTGAACCTCTCGTGTGCCTCATCCTTCTTCCTTTTCCTTCCATCTGCAAGCGACCAAATGACCCCTGTCACAAGCTCTGCTTCTGTGCACCCGCTGTACTGATTGAGCAGCACATTCAACCTTGATTCATATGCACATTTCCATTGCCAAGCTTCTATGAGGAAATGTGAGGCACCAGGAACTTCCAGGTCGATATCATAAGCTGGCATGTTAGTTTTAACCAAACCTTCTTAAGGGCATTCCAAGGATATAATATCTAACCGTCCGGTAAAGCTTTCCAATGATCTTTTCTGATTTATAAGAGATTGCAGCCTCTTTTTCCATGAAGTCGGGATATTTTGTTGGCCGAAGGGATGGCGGCATTGTAACAATTTTGCCGGTCTTGGGAAAGTCCACGGCAGTGGCAGCTAGTTCAGCTAGTTGAATGCACTTCTCATCCATTGCTCCGTGCTCGCTAATGTCAGCATGGACAACATGAGCATTACTTATTCGACCAATGTTCTCACTTGCCATGTTCTTCAAGAAGAAATCAATGAGATCCTGTTACAACAGCAGCATCTTGTTAATGCAATATATTACATAAACAAATATTCATGCACAAACCAAAAAGGAAGCAGTTTTTAGGAACTAGACTAGACTAGATGGTATCAAGGTGAAAACCATAGTTTTTACTATTGTTAGTTAACATGCGTCTGATCAACTGGATAATGATTCATTAATTGGACTTTAAAATTAAAGTGAAAGAGATGCTCGATAATGGGCTTGAAAATATAATGGGCTTGAAATTATTTATACCTGGCTGCTAGTACATACATCTGTAAACTAATAGTCCAAATCGTTTTAAATGAACTAACAGTCCAAAGCTGTCAACTTTCAGTTTACAAATAAAAATGGGATTTAGCTGAAATGTATCATGGAATTTCTAAACCAAAACTATAATAACAAACAATGATTGTACTTTGACTCGACTGCTACTTTTCAGAACTTCTGTTACCTTTTAGTACTACCTACCTGCAGTGAAGATATCGATTTTTGTTTTTAGGACCATTCACCAGTGTTTCATTAAGAGGAAATGAAGAAGATATCGATAATTTTGTGTGCTACCAAACTATGTCACTTTTGTCTATGGAATTGCTATTGTGAAGGATTAAATTGTCAAATGGACATGGGTGCACATGTATCTGTCTAAATTGATGCAGTTCACTATTTAAACAAGGAATACCATTTTTTTTCTTAGCTAGAGCTGTGTACTGAAAACATTATCAATGACAAGAAATAAAATAATGTTTTCATGGTTGTTTTCATATGGTTGAGATGTGAAAAACTATTAAAACTACAAATATTAACAAAGAATATTTTGTAACACGGGGTGCAGTGTATCATTCCAAAAATTTCAACCTAAAACATAACTTATTCAAGGAGAAACAGAAAGAAAGGTCTTTCGTTAGTGCTAAGCTGACCCAATTTACACAACTCAGTTAAATGAGTCGATTTTATATTGGGGGTTAAGCAGATAAATTAAATAGTTGGAACTAGTGACTATTTCAAATGATTAAATGAAGATGTGCTCTGTAATCAAGCAATCACAGTGCTAATATAGCTCAACAACTTATGTTAGCAACACACCTTTCACTTTCTATCTGTAATGAGAATAATACTTCTTGACAAGAATATGTCCTTCCAATTTCAAGACAAGGTTAATGAACTAGTTTTAACTTTTAACCTGGGACACTAGAGGCTTAACAAGTTAAACTTGCATGATACTGGATCTTATCTTAATCAGCATCACTTGAAGTTATGTTTACCAAGAAACTAAAGTTCCTTGTGTTTCCTAATTCTGTCCAGATCAGTAAGGGAGTATGGTAAGTATGTCCTAAATGGTCTGCCTTCTCAGAATTCTTGTGAAACCCAATATTAGAACAGACTAGACTGGAATAGCAGCATACCAATCCCATGTCCAGGGACAATTGATTTATTTGGTGTCAAACAAGATACCCGTTGCCAAGTTACAATTTCCTAAGGCATTCCAAGACAAATGTTTTCAGCAATCAGCAAAATAATACAAGGTACTACAGAAAACCACAGAACTAATAAAAGAAACAAAGCAATGACAGGGAAGACATCTAATCTAACTGAACAAACAGTTCTGAAAGAGTTGTGCACGTGCAGAGAATATATTGAACTTACATGCTGAAGCACTCTTCGTTGTAGCTGTTTTGCTTCAGCAGGAGAGTAGTCCATAGGCTTCCAGCTCCTGTTCCCTGGACTTACAAGATTTTTATTCCACGTGTCACACTCCACTTCTAAGGATAAAAGTAGAATGCAGTTAAACCGTGTCAGCTTATTTGAGCCTCATTAATCCATATTATGCTTGTTGAGTACGGTTGTGTACTTACGCTTGCTTTACTTTCAATTTTGGAAAATCCCGGATGGGTAACAGATGAAGGTTAGAGTGAGAGCTATCGTGATGAGTACTAGGCTTGGTGTTCACCAGTCGATGTGTCTCTGTGGGAGGCTTCCGCTATGAAGTTATCTTAGATTTTATTGTTTATGCGCAAGACTCTGTAATAAATAATGATTCGATATGTAATAAACAGGGTGATGATACTCTTACAATTTGTCCTCTTATATGTGCGACTGTTCCTGGGACGCATATAAGGCTATTTATACATTCTATTTTTATCCTTAAAAATAGAGTGTGACAAGTTGGTATCGGAGCCGTGTTGACTGTAGGACGCAAGCCTAGATAGAATGGTCGTTCTTAGTCACTTTTGCTTTACTAGTTTCATGCTTCTTAACCTTAACCTTATTATTTTCTTAATTTTTATGCTCTTATACTTACTCTATTGAGAAAATCTTGACTCTACTCTAACTTATATCTAAATCTTATAGATGCCTCCTTATACTCGCCGCATGACTGTTGCTGCGTATCGTGATTTGTTCACTCACCTGGAGACTAGGGAAGCTGTTCCGCCATCACCAACCCCGGTGCCTCCATCACCTCAAGCTAAAGAAGAAGAACCAATAGAAGCTTCTGAAGAAGAAGAACCAATGGAAGCTTCTGAAGAAGAAGAGCTAGAAGCAGTTCAAGATGATGGTCAATCCCCACCGCTGTCCTATGGTTCTTCTTCTGGTGTACTGCACAGCTCCTATGGTTCTTCCGGTGCCTCCATCATCTACTGGTGGTTCTGCTGGAGGAGATGGACTGCACGCTCCTATGGGATAGACTGTGAATATCTCTCGCGTATCAGAGTGCCA
The DNA here is from genome assembly GCA_023333625.1 of Bothriochloa decipiens. Taxonomy (NCBI): domain Eukaryota; kingdom Viridiplantae; phylum Streptophyta; class Magnoliopsida; order Poales; family Poaceae; genus Bothriochloa; species Bothriochloa decipiens. Next base: position 17,110,703 of record CM041643.1, read on the forward strand.
CACCAGATCGCATCTACGACTCATGAAGCTTCTTCGTGACTATTATGCTGATTGGGACCCTGCTGTGCAGTACACTTGCTTCCAACATATCCATCCGTTGGAAGGTACCTACTGGGAGACAAATGTGGCTATATGTTCCCCAGGAGGGATGCAGAACTCATACAACATAGAGATGATTTATGAACATCTTGGTCCTAGCCCAACTCAAGAGGATGGCATTGAGGGTGCTGCTTTTACAGCCTGGATTGCTCTCCGTGGCCATCGCTTTTGGAATATGCGAGATGATAAATTTCGCTATTTGCCTCGCGCTGATCACAGAATGAAGGCTGGATGGGGTATGAAGAGTCATCATGATTTGCCACCTGAGTCACGGGAATTGGCACACTTTCCGTGTGACATGATGCTCAAGCATCAGAGCATGGTAAGCACGGTGGAACAGCTGGAGCAGAAGCTTAAGGAGAAGCAAAAAGAGATTGATAGGCTCAGAACCATGACTGGGCAACTAAAGATCTATGAACAGTTGGACCATGAGCTTCGGCCTTAGCTTGCAAACCCTTATGTAATAGACACGTTATTAGTATCGTAAGTCAAGTTAATCGTGTCATTCTAGTGTGTGTGAACTTTGAGTGCTTGATGAATTATGATTATGTAATATGGATGATTTGGATTTTTGTGTGAGTGTTGGAGCTTTGTGGGCTTGTCCGCAAGTTCCTTAGTTAAGTATATTGAGTTTAAAGTTTAAATAAATTAAGTTTGGTTTGGTTTATCCCGTCTCTCGCTTTGCTGTTTTCTGAGCAGCCGGTGATATTTTGGTTATATCTCGAAATCTGTTATGCCAATGCCTATGAGATTTTTCTGGGAGAAGCTAGACTTCTTTATCTAACAATTGTTACAAGAATCAGGTCAATATCAGTTCTGAGTTGGAAGTTATGCTAGTTGCAATCTGATATAACATGCTGTCTGGAATTTCTGAGCAGTTCCTATTGTTGAGTTAATTTGACCGCTTAGATGATAGAATCTGGTAAAATAGTCTGAATATAAGTTGTAGAGAATTTCTTAACCTTTCCAACCATGTATAGAAAGTCCTATTTTGACATCTGGATCTCGAGTTATGAAAGTTTTTCTATACTACTAAAATTGAGGCTCACCCAGAATTTTCAGTTTTGCAATCCTTATTATTATATAAGTGATTTGTAACCTGAATAACTCTAAGCTTTGATTTTGTTGGAATACAGATAGCCGCTTGGGGAGGAAGAGGTAACCATGGTGCTAGAGGCCGTGGCCGTGGTGCTGGTCACATCACTAATGAGGAAGTGATGGAGGCACAAGTGCAGATGATGCAGACCATGACCCAGTTTGTGCAGACCATGCAAGCTGGAGGGCTACCACACGCACAGCCACCAAGGGATAAACGAAGGGAGTTCATGCAGGGTCATCCTCCTGTGTTTACCCACACTACAAATCCCTTAGATGCTGATGACTAGTTGCGTGCTGTGGAGAGGCAGTTAGACCTGGCTCAGTGCAACGATGCTGAGAAGGTATTGTATGCTACGGGGCAACTCCAGGGAGCTGTCCAGAACTGGTGGGATTCATACCAAGCTGCACGTCCCTATAATGCTCCTGCTATCACTTGGAACAGGTTTAAAGAGGATTTCTTGGCTCGCCACATCCCCGAGGGTTTGATAGAACAGAAGGCCGAGAAGTTCCGAAATCTCAGAATGGGCTCGCTGACCATGAGCGAGTACCATGCTAAGTTTGAGGAGTTGGCTCGCTACGCTCCCCATGAGGTTATGAGGGATGTTGATAAGCGGCGCCATTTTCTCAATGGTATTTATTATGAGCTCAGACTGCAACTGAAGGGCAGTAGGTATGACACTTTTGAGGAGTTAGTGAACAGTGCAATTGTGCTAGATAATGAACGTCTGGCACAAGATAAGAAGAGAAAGATGAATGGACAGGGCTCTGGTAGTAACCCACATTTCTATTCTAACTTCCACCAAGGGTTTAGGAAGAGGTTCCAAGGACCAGTCAATCAGAGGAATCATGGTCAAAACCAGCAGAGTGGGAATGGGAATCAACGCTCACACCAGCAGCAGCGTCCCAATAATAATCAGGCTCCACGTCTCACCGCCCCCAACAACACTCCTTTGAAGAATGGTGGTCCCAACACGACTACAAGGTGCTTCATATGTGGGAAAGAAGGGCACATGTCGTACAACTGTCCAGATAACAAGATGAATCAGCAGACCCCTTAGCGTCCGAACAACAATCAGAGGCCTCCGCAGTATGGGAAGGTTCACCATGTGTCCACTGAGATCGCTCAGGAAGCTTCAGAGGTTATGCTGGGTACGTTCAACATCAACTCTATCCCTGCTACTATACTTTTTGATTCTGGAGCTTCGCATTCCTTTATTTCACAAGCATTCGTTAAAAAGCATATCATGCCAGTTTTACCCATGAAAGATCAAATGGTTGTAAATTCACCAGGGGGTGCTATACCAGCTTCTTACTACTGCCCCTTGTCTAACATTAACTTAAGGGGGGTAGACTTTTCGGCAAACCCTGTAGTATTGAATGCATCTGATATTGATTTAATCCTGGGGTTAGATTGGATGGAAGCTCACCAAGCAGTGATAAAGTGTAAAGAGAGGGTTGTGGATCTAACTACACCAAGAGGGGATAGAATCAGTGTTAATGTCAGAGTACAAGCATCACCTATAGCCACACTAAATCAGATTGATGACAATGCAGATTCTCAGAATCAAGTGGTGGAGGAGTTCCCGGATGTGTTCTCCGATGAATTGCCAGGTATGCCACCTAATCGCGATATTGAATTTATTATTGAATTATTACCTGGCACTGCACCCATAGCTAAAAGACCATATAGAATGGGGGTTAATGAATTAGAGGAACTTAAGAAACAATTAAGGGAATTAGAAGAGAAGGGATTCATTCGTCCTAGTGCATCACCGTGGGGTTCACCTGTGATTTTTGTTGATAAGAAGGATGGAACTCAACGGATGTGCGTTGATTATCGTTCTCTCAATGAGGTTACTATCAAGAACAAGTACCCTTTGCCCAGGATTGATGATTTGTTTGATCAGTTGAGAGGTGCATGTGTGTTCTCCAAGATTGATTTGCGTTCTGGTTATCATCAGTTGAAGATTCGGAGTTCTGATATACCGAAGACGGCATTCACCACTAGGTATGGTTTATATGAGTATACGGTTATGTCTTTTAGGTTGACCAATGCACCTGCCTACTTCATGTACCTGATGAACAAGGTGTTTATGGAGTATCTTGATAAATTAGTTGTGGTCTTTATTGATGATATCCTGGTATTCTCGAAGAACAAGGAGGAACATGTAGAACATTTGAGGTTAGTCTTGCAGAAGCTTAGAGAGCACAAACTTTATGCTAAGAAGAGCAAATATGAGTTCTGGTTGGAGGAAGTCTCTTTCCTTGGCCATGTTGTTTCCAATGGAGGAATAGCAGTTGATCCAAGCAAGGTGAAGGATGTGTTAGATTGGAAGCCACCTACAGATGTCAGTGAGATTCACAGTTTTCTTGGGTTGGCTGGTTATTATAGGAGATTCATTGAGGGATTCTCGAAGATTGCTAAGCCATTGACAGCATTACTAGAGAAGAATGCCAAGTTCGTGTGGTCCGACAAGTGCCAAGCTAGCTTTGAAGAGTTCAAGAAGAGATTGACAACCGCTCCAGTGTTGGTATTGCCAGACCTAAGTACGAAGTTCTCGATCTATTGTGATGCATCCCGTTTGGGTTTGGGGTGTGTTCTTATGCAAGAAGGTAGAGTTGTTGCTTATGCTTCAAGGCAGTTGAGAAAACATGAGCTTAACTATCCTACTCATGACTTAGAATTAGCAGCTATGGTTCATGCTCTAAAGATTTGGCGACACTACCTCATTGGCCATAAGACTGATATATTCACTGACCACAAGAGCTTGAAGTATATCATCACTCAGTCAGATCTGAACATGAGACAACATCGTTGGTTAGAGTTGTTAAATGACTATGATTTTGAAATGCATTACCATCCTGGAAAGGAAAATGTTGTGGCTGATGCCCTTAGTAGGAAGAAGCATACTAATGAGTTTTGGAAGACACCTAAATCTGATCAGTTGTGTGCAGAGTTTGCTCATCTGAACCTTACTCTTGTTGTTAATTCAATGGAAATAGAGGTGACATCAACCTTAGAGGAGGAAATTCGCAAGGGTCAGCGGGAAGATGAGGATTTGAAGTACATAGCCAAGAAGTTAGCTGAAGGGAAAGCACCTGGATTCCGCATTGATGAAGAGGGTACTCTATGGTATGGCAACCGGATATGTGTTCAGGAGATAAAAGATCTTCGTCAGGCAATTCTACGAGAGGCACATGAGTCAGCTTATTCTATCCATCCCGGAAGTATTAGGATGTACATGGATCTCAAGGAAAAGTATTGGTGGATTGGTCTGAAGAAGGAGGTGGCAGAGTATGTTGCTATATGTGACACTTGTCAGCGTGTGAAAGCAGAACATCAAAGGCCAGCTGGATTGTTGCAGCCAATGAAGATACCAGAATGGAAGTGGGAGGAAGTCGGTATGGACTTTATAACAGGTCTACCTCGTACCCAGAGAGGTTTTGATTCCATTTGGGTAATAGTTGACCGATTGACCAAGGTTGCTCACTTTTTGCCAGTTCAGACAAGGTACAGTGGTCCAAAGTTAGCGGAACTGTATATGGAAAGGATTGTTTGTTTTCATGGGGTACCCAAGAGGATTGTGTCTGATAGAGGTACCTAGTTCACATCTCACTTTTGGAAAGCAAATTATAGTGCTTTGGGAACAAAGCTGAACTTCAGTACCGCATATCACCCACAAACCGATGGGCAGACTGAGAGGCTTAATCAAGTTCTGGAGGATATGCTGAGAGCTTGTGCATTGCAGTTTGGCACAAGTTGGGATAAGAACTTGTGTTATACGGAGTTCTCCTACAATAATAGTTATCAACAGAGTCTCAAGATGGCACCATTTGAAGCTCTGTATGGGCGTAAGTGCAGGACACCGTTGTTCTGGAATCAAACTGGGGAAAGTGAGTTGTTTGGGATAGATGTTCTGAGAACCGCAGAGGAACAGGTACGAGTAATTAGGGAAAACTTGAGAATAGCACAATCTCGCCAGAAGAGTTATGCAGATACCCGTAGAAGAGAGTTGACATTCAAGGAAGGTGACTATGTGTATTTGAAGGTATCTCCTATGAGAAGTGTGAAGAGGTTTAACCAGAAAGGGAAACTTGCACCAAGGTATGTTGGTCCGTTTAAAATTTTGAAAAGATGTGGTGAAGTGGCTTATCAATTGAAGTTACCTGAGAGTTTAGCCGGAGTGCATGATGTCTTCCATGTGTCTCAACTTAAGAAGTGTTTGCGTGTACCTGAGAAGGAGAACTTACCATTGGAGGAACTTACGGTTAAGGATGATCTTACGTATGAAGAGTTTCCAGTAAAAATCTTGGATATAGAAGAGAAGGTTATCCGAAGTCGGGTTATCAAGATGTGTAAGGTGCAGTGGAATCGTTACTCTGAGGCTGAGGCAAATTGGGAAACAGAGGATGCATTAAGGGCAGCTTATCCGCAGTTGTTTGAGTAAGCAACATCCAATCTCGAGGACGAGATTCTCTTAAGGGGGGTAGATTTGTAATATCCTAATTTTTGAAAATGATTTTTGATATATAAATAATTACACAAAATAAATATTTTTATGAAAATAAAGTTGCAACATGGTGGAAACATGCTTGTGCATTTATGCTGGTGCATATTTTCATGTGGTGAAGTTGGAATTTGAATTTGAATTCAAAAACCCATTTGAAAAAGTGTTTAAATAAATGAAAAACAATTTCCTCTCCCTCTCCTCTTTTTTCCTGTTTTCGGCCCGGCAGCCTGAGCGGCCCAACCGGCGCCTGCGCCATCTCTCCACGCACGGCCCGCTCCGCCTTCATCTCGGGCCGAAGGCCGCCAGCCCGGTAAGCCGCGTCTGCGCGCGCTCGCCACTTCTTCCTGGGCCGACAGGCCGGCCCATCATGACGCCGCGCACCGCGCGACCGCGTCCGTCCTCTCTGTTTCGCTGGCTGACAAGCGGGGCCCGCGTCGTCTCTGCCTTCCTCCGATCGGGACGCGAGTCGGAGCTCCGAGCCTGATCCCGCGGGATTGACCCGACGACCGCTCGGCCGCACCCCTTGCCTCGGGGCTATTTAAGCCTTTGACTCCGCGCCGCAACCCCTACCCGGAACCCTAGGTCAGCGCCGCCTCTGCCTTCGTCTCGCCGAAGTCGCTGCGACCCGAAAACCTAGCCGCCATTGACAACCGCCGCCAAAACCCGAAATTGGCCGCCTTTCTCAGGTAATCCTCGGCATCTACTGGTCGTAAAGCCTCGCCTTGCTTCCCTAAGCATGTTGGTGCCGTCAATTTGATTCAAACCCATCTAACCCGAGCTCCTTTCATGCGCAGTCGGTCGCCGTCTGCCGCTCCTAGCCGCACGCCGTACCCGCCTCGCTCGGTCTCCATCTTCTCCACAGGTGAGCATGGTGTGAGCTCCGTTTTCAAATGGTACCGGTCGCGCTCGTTCTCGTGGCCGAGATCGCGAGTTCCATGAACTCCGGCAAGCTATTTCGCCGCCGGCGATGGCCGCCGCCGTGTCGGGCGTCATCCCCGACGAGCCCGTTTGATGCAATGGATCTGCGCCGTCGATTATGAATCGGACGGCCAGAATTACACCGTAACCCTTCGTGTGGCAAATTTGCCAAAAACCCCCTAGGGTTTGACTTATTCAATTAAGAGTCCTTGGCGTATTCAGCATAATATGTTTCCTCTGTAGGAAAACGTATTTCCTGCTAAACACATCCATAATACGTTTTGTCCACCGAAAAGCGTATTTTCAGCTTTCAGAATACGTTTTCTTCTCTGGAAAACGTATTTTCTCTTTTCAGTGTCAGAATACATTTTCAACTATTTATAGTTTTGCCATTATTTTTAAAGGCTTATAACTTTCACGTTTTAACTCCGATTTGGTCCGTTCAAATTCCGTTAGATTTATAATTTCATAATCTACACAATGGTACTACTTTTGAAGTATTTTGGAAACTTTATATTTTTAGTCTATATTTAATGTATTTATTTATCTACAGGAAATCTTTGAAAATTCATATCTTCGCCGTTATAACTCCGATTTCGGTGAACTTGACGTCTGTGTGATCGTAGAAGCGAGTAGAATAGTTTTATAACCTTTTTTTTTGTTTTGATGACATTGATGTACTATTCCTCTAATAGTTCTTTGTTTGCTTCGTGTATGTATGCTCGATTGGGTTGTCTGGTGTTGATTGTTAATGTCGAGTTTAGACGGCGAGGTTTTTGCGGAGCAAAGCTACTTTGAGGATCAACAGGACCAGCAAAACTTTGTGAATCAAGGCAAGTATAGCATAGATCTTCCTTGTTACCTATTCACTATAAATAACAATACATATGCATGTGTCTGTTTGATGACCTAGAAATTATAACTAGCTTTGATATCCTGATTCCTTGAACCTTTTGGGTGCATTAGGTAGCAAGATGCTAGTGCTTAATGATATCATGATCTTGTGGCTTGATGAGTATTTGTGCCATGAACAGTAATAATGACTTTTAACCACCTGAGGATTAATCAGTAACGTACCTTCCGGGATTTACAGTACAACTGTGAGGGCTATATGGCTCTGGTTTTTAGCTCAGTATGAGGACCTTTTCTAGCATGTTAGCGGTTCCCTTTATGGCGCAAGGGGTGTGTGTTTTGGGTTGGGTGTAGTTGGACCTCTGTCTGTATGAGTATAGGCTGCGGTCGTGTGCCATCAGAAGGGGGGATACTACATCCGTAGGGCACAGAAATCTCAGTGGCCCTAACTTGTTAGACGAACCTTTGAAAGGCTTCATAGTGAACCCTGCCGGTCCTCCTTGGTAGTGGGCTAAGAGGCTGATCTCCTCGGGCGAAAGGGCAATTCACGGCTCACAGTGAAAGTATACACCTTTACGCAGAGTTTAATAAACTGGTATACTAGCCTTGCTCAAGGACACGAGCGGCCTTGGAACTCCTTACACTAATGATGATCTCTCTTGTCATATTAAATTGTTCATATATTTACTGTTATATTTACTATTTATTTATGTTACATTGATCATGATGGTTTTGGGAAACACTTGCCACCTTGATGCTGCCTAACTGATCAACTTGATTAACATATAAAAGCTAAATGCAGTCAAACCGTGTCAGCTTATTTGAACCTCGTTAACCCATATTATGCTTGTTGAGTACGGTTATGTACTTACGCTTGCTTTACTTTTAATTTTGGAAAATCCCGGATGGGTAACAGATGAAGGTTGGAGTGAGAGCTATCGTGATGAGTACTAGGTTTGGTGTTCATCGGTCGACGTGTCTCTGTGGGAGGCTTCCGCTATGAAGTTATCTTAAATTTTATTATTTATGCGCAAGACTCTGTAATAAATAATGATTCGATATATAATAAACAGGGTGATGATACTCTTATAATTTGTCCTCTTATATGTGCGACTGTTCCTGGGACGTATATAAGGCTATTTATACATTCTATTTTTATCTTTAAAAATAGAGTGTGACACCATGTGACAAAGTAGACGTCCCCATCAAGATCACTCCCAGAAGCTTCGTTGGCGTGTGGCCTGTCACCTTTCTTTGGGAAGACCAAGCAGTCAACAAGGTGATGCAATTCAGGCACATCAACTGCTTCAAGAACACGGACATCCCCTGGATGAAGGCATGGGTTCTTTGCAACCACAACTGTACCTACAATTGTCACTGCATTTTTGTTTCTTGAGCCATGCTTCATTAAACGATTGTTGATTGATAGAGATGAAGCCCGGACAAAGCATTGCCCCTGCTCAAGGATTCCAAGTTCATCAAGGCAGCCCATCAGCCACCTTCCCTTGGGCATAAAAATCTTTGTTTTCTTCAAAAGACCCTTCAATTGTGAGGACTTTATAGCCAAAAGCACTGCCTTCAGGTGTGGCTCGGTTGCAGGACTAAATCCAGCACTCAGCATCAGTCTTGCGATGGTTCCATGCTCAGGGCAACTGTTTGTTACAACCTGGTAAGCAACCTCTCTGTCTGACAAAATTTTGTCTAGATTCTTAAGCATCTCCTCCTGCATTTCCCAAAATATAGCTTCTGGGACACCCAAGGACATCAGCAATATAATAATCTGACGGTTCAAGAATGCGGGTTGGAATTTTGTCCAGGATACTACTTCTATCACAGAGTGGGTAGACTCAAATTTCCTCATGCTTGGCCTAAGGGAAAGCCGTATTCCATCATTTTGTCCTGGCCAGACAGCTATAACACCCTTGAATCCTGCATATCTAATCTGGTACGCAGATGGAGGGTACCTATCTGTCAGTGGCAACCTCGCCGCAACTTCCATTGCAAGGTCCGGTGTGATCCTGCCAATCCCATCAGAGAAGTTGTATCCATTGCGCTCAACATCCTGAAGAAACTCATTAACCTCATTCGGCCGCATCACAACCGTTCCATATGAAGATGTGAAGCACAGGCCCATTCGAGCGGCGTGCTTCGCAACATTCCGACTTGGGAACTGTCCCATCCACTCCCTAATGGTTGCAGCATTCGTTGTTCCGTTCTCTGCAAAGAACCAAGCTGACCTGTCCTTCATCTGGTTCGATGAGAATGCAAGGAAAGAGTACTTCCTACCACACAAGTGGAAACCCTTTGTCATAAGCGTGTGCACACGCCTGTGAATTGTTGTCTTCTGCTGGAACGATTTTGACATCAAGCTCTGGACAATCGGTGCGGCATGAAAGTTGAGTGCATTGACGTTCAGCAGCTGCATACCTTCATCCATAAAAGTTACTCTCAAGAACCTGTCTGCCACATGATGATAGTGCCGAATGACGCGGTTCGAACGCTCCACTTGTGGCGGCATACAATATGCCCTTGTGGGAGTGATCACCAGCCTCCGCACCACAGCATTGTAATCACCAGCAACCTGCTTGCCCCTGCTGCGAGGCTGAATTAGTTTGGGATTCTTCACAACCCGATCCTGCAAATCTTTCAGCCTCCAGCATACATCAAACACCTGAGAATTCTCTCCTACCAGCTCCGTCAGTGCAGCCACATTCACATGCTCCTCTTCTCTCTTCAGCAAAGAGAAGAACTTGGACGTGAGCTGGAGCTCGGTCACTATTCCCTTTTGCACCAGCACACTGACCAAGAACAAGACCGGAAACTGGAGCTCCTCGACACGCTGCACGCACAAGAAGAGGCCCTGCATTGGCTTCCCAAACTCCGGCTCGTCGTGCACCCTGAACGCCGGCCACCCAATGTCGCAGACGACGCCCGGCACCCTCTTCTCCTTCATGTACGCCAGAGCGTCATTCATCTTTGGCCAGAGCCACGTCTTGACCGAGACCCTGTACATCCAGCACCGGCCGATGGCTCCGCTGGCGGTGACGTCGGTGGTCCGTATCCACGGGTCGTCGTCGTCGTCGAGCAGGTCAAACGGCACCGACTGGTGGACGCCATCAGCCGCCGTGCGGTAGTACAGCAGGGGCGCGGCCGAGAGCCGGAGCAGCAGCGAGTCATCGTCCGGGAACACCAGGAGCTCGGCGATGTCGTCGACGAAAAACTCCACCTTGAAGTCGCAGCGCAGCACCGCCGGGGCCGCGCGGGTGGCAGGGAACGCGAATGCGGTGTCGCGGGAGAACACCAGCCGGCAGGTGTCGTCCAACGGGTCGACGACGAAGTCGAGGCCGCTGGAGCTGGTGCTGGAGTAGTCCTCCTCCGGGAAGCGCCAGGAGACGACGAAGGCATCCGGCGCCGAGAGGTTGCCGACCTCGACGCGCGAGTCTGTGAACCGGAACGGCTTGGCGTTCTGGCGGGGCGCCGCCGCCGCTCGGAGGGCGGCACTGCTGCTCTTGTTCTGGGCGGAGGCCGAGGGGCCGCGCACGACGAGCCCGGACCTGGCGGCGCGGTGCGCGGCCTCCGGGTGCACGAAGTGGACGAATGCGTGCGGGGGCACCAGGTTGTGGTTGTACGGCGTCGGCGTCGGCGCGGCGTAGAACGCGACGTAGTCGTCTTCACATTCTGGCGCTCGGCGTCGCCGCGTCGCGGACGAACGCCGCGGCAGTGGCGGCGGCCAATGGCGCGCGTCGGCCGCGGGGACGAGGCACTGGAAGTCAGGGTAGGAGTTGGGCGGCGTGCAAGAGGTCTTGACGCGGCAGCGCCAGACCCGGCCGGCGACGGCCTCAAGGTAGTCGGCGAGTTCGCGCGGCGAGGTGAAGCGGGAGTCGAAGCCGCCCACGCTGACCCGCATGGTCACGGGCTCCGGCGGCGACACCATGGCGGCAGCTGGGTTGGCAACTGCAACTGCGGCCCGAGAGTTCAGTGGTGGTTATTATGATGGGGAGGGGAGAACCAAGGATTTTATATATAATATCGTCAGTTACGAGGGGACGGAGAAGATGGTAAAAAAAAAATTATCCGTCGTTATTTTAGTAATAATTTCCTTAGAGGCTAGTCTAGTAAATAAAAAAGACTCAGTCAAAGTAGGAAATTTCATTCAATCATAATTGTGCACGTGTGCACGAGATTGGAATTACGGTAACTGTCAAATACGAATATTATGGTAATTGCCTAAATAGGATTATTACGGTAATTGTCCAAATAGAACGTCCAACCAGTCCTCTCCCCTACCTGAGCTCCTACTCTAAAATTTAGGAGTTTGGACAAAAAAATTAACTCTAGTGGAGCCCCCTATTTAGGCTCTTATTTTTCATATCCTCCTAAATTATAGTTTCAGGCCCCCACATCCAGCAACCTCCTATCCCGTGGGTCTCACCCTACTTTTCTCTCACCACCCGTGCCTCCCCTCCACGACGAGCCCATCTACTCCTCCACCGGTGAGCACGTCCCCTCCTCTCCGGCGAGCGCGCCCGCCCCCTCTCTCCTCTAGGCGGCACGACATCAAGCTCCCCCCTCTGGGCGGCTGCAGGGTCCATGGAGGACAGGGACAGAGGCGGGAAGGCCGCAGGCATGCTCCATGGCTTCTCGGCACGGCCCCTTGAAACCGATGCTTGGCACCTCGCCGACGCTTCCCCGACGGCGCGCCCCTCACCGGTGCTTCCCCAACGCGGCAGTGACGGTGCCGCCCCGCCACAGCCCAGCCGGGTGCGCGTGCGCTGCTCCACCTCGCACGGACCTTCGTCGTGGCTGGCCGCACATGCTATGGCCGCCACCGCGGAGCTCGTGTAGGCCTGCCGGGGAGCCTGCACAGGTCGTCGCGGAGCTCACGAGGTTCGCCACGGAGCAGGAGTAGGCGCAGGCCGCCGCCCACCTCGTTCGCGTGGACCTCCCTCCACAGGATGCGAGGGCGAGGAGGCCCAGCCGCCGGCCCGACGTGTGCCCGGTCACCCTCGCGGTTGGCGGCGGTGGAACGGCGCCGGCGAGCACCCTCGCGGCCAGCACCGTGGAGGAGGTGCCAGACCCACCCGCCTCCGGTTGCCCCAGGCGCTGCTACAGCCGGAGCGGCCTGCAGCGGCGAGGTTCGAGCAGAGGGCGTCAGCGTTGCTCTAGGCAGCGCAATATGTGGAGGAGGAGGAGCGGAAGGCCACGGCGAGCGCCCCATTCCACTCCCGCGCGGGCCTTCCCCGGCGCCGGCGTCGCGGCCGCCGCCTCGTGCGCCCTGTCCCACGTCGTCGCCGTCCATCTTCCTCACCAGAGAGAGCCAGAGCGCTCCAGGCCGAGCGCGACGTGGTGGCGCCGCCAGGCCGAGCGCTCCAGGCCGCCCAAGCGAGCCTTCCACGGTGGCGCGAGCGGCGGGCACCGGAGTGGGAGCAGGAGCGGACGGACGGGCGGGGGCGAAGCAAAGGATGAGGATGAGGATGAGGACAGGTCTCTTCGCTGACACATGGGTCCCAAGTAAAGATAAGGGCTTGGTCTATTTTTTTCACTAGAGTTGGGCCTCAATTTGAGCCCCTATTATTTTTAGTTCAGCCTGCAAATAAAATTTTAAAGGCTTAATTTGAGGGCTTAGGCTTGCTCTTAGGACTATGGTTCTTTTCTAATAGGACTGTTCACCGATTCTGTCATTATATAATGAAAACCTGACAAAACATTTGGGGCTGCAGCAACTAGCTATAGGCTATAGCACATACGTGATATCCATGATGCTGATTTTTTTACGTGTACTATAGTTCGTGCCTTGTTTAGATGTAAAAAAATTTTAGGTGAAAATGTTGCTTCGGATTTTTCGTGCGTTGTCGTAAGGGTTTGGTTTTTGGATACTAACAATAAAACTAATTGCACGACTCCCCTCGAAACAATGAGACAAATTTATTAAAATTAATTAATTCATCATTAGCAAAAGTAATATTGTACCACTTGAGTGGCAAATCACGGACTAATTAGGCTCAAAACATTAGTCTCGTAATTTTCACATAAACTACGCAATTAGTTTTTATTTCGTCTACAGTACTCCATGCATGTGCCAGTAAATTCGATATGATGCTTTTCGGTGAAAAGTTTTTGATCTAAACATGGCCTAATACTTTCATCTACTCGTGTTGGAAAAAAACTCCATCTAGCAATAATGATTATGAATGGTACATGTACTTTTCACCAATTTAAAGCATCTATCAGAGTTTGACAAATTTTACTTAGCAAATCTTAATAAATAAAAAAGACAGTCAATTCCTAAAAAAAGACTCGTCAAAGTAGGAAACAAAAGAGCAATTGTGCACGAGATTGTAATTACGGTAATTGTCAAATAGGAATATTATGGTAACTGTCTGAATAGGATTATTATGGTAATTGTTCAAATAGAACTACGTTCCATTTAGGACTGTGGTTTTTGTCAAATAGGACTGTTCACTGATTCTGTCATTATATAATGAAAACCTGACAAAACATTTGGGGCTGCAGCAACTAGCAATACGCTATAGCATATACGTGATATCAATGATGCTGATTTTTTATGTGTACTATAGTTTGATAATGAGAACTAGCGGAGTGTTGTGCACCTTGTTTAGATGTGAATTTTTTTTTGTGAAAATGTCACATCGGATATTTCGAGCGGTGTCGGAAGGGTATAGTTTTCAAATACTAACAACAAGACTAATTGCACTACTCTCCTGGAAACAGTGAGATAAATTTATTAACATTATTTAATCTGTCATTAGCAAAAGTGTTACTGTAGCACTTTAGTGTCAAATCATGGATTAATTAGACTCCAAACGTGTGTCTCGCAATTTCCACACAAATTGTGCAATTAGTTTTTGTTTCGTCTATATTTAATACTTCATATATGTGTCGGTAAATTCGATGTGATACTTTTCGGTGAAAAGTTTTTGGATCTAAAACAAGGCCTAATGCTTCCAT
>CM041643.1:17125549-17136208 GCA_023333625.1 Bothriochloa decipiens
CAATAATGAATGTGGAGTCTCATTAGACATACTGGGTCACACGAGTTAGAACAACTTCCATCTAGGGGAAAGCATGGTAGATATATGACTTCAGTTGGGTTTGGCAATTTCATCCTCAAAACCACCGGCGAACAGTTACCTGGTTTGGGCATCAAAACCTATGGAGGGTCTTCAGCGGCACATGGAGTCATCGGAGAGCTTGCATTGAGGCGAAGCGTCTTCATGAAGGGATTGGTCGTCTAGTGTTCGAAACTCAACTTGGACTATTATGCCCCTAGAGGTTAAGCAAGAAAATATCTAAGGTTAGGTCTACAAATGTTTGATAGCCCTATAAATAAGTGGAGAGGCTTCTCAATGTCCATACAAGTTAGATCATTGTCATCATGCCATATTGAGTCATATTCTAGAAATCAGTTAGAATATAGATAGCACCACCTTCATCTAACTATCGGATAATGAAAAGTTTCTTCCATCTACTCACATTGGAAAAAGTCACGTCTAGCAGTGAAGAATATGACATCCCATTAGAAGACATATTGGGTCACGCTCTCTGTATCTTATATGTGACTCGGATTCATAATTAACCATATCTAATAAATCAAAAGGACTTTGTCAAAGTAGAAAATTTCATTTCAATCATACTGTGCACGAGACTTTTTTGAAAGATCAATTAATTTTGCACAAGTATCTATTCCTATTCTTAATAATCTTTTCCTAATAATCTTGCAAAATTTTTGTCCCACGTGGTCACCGGCTCCAACGGCGACACCATGGCCCATGGCGTCCGGGTTGGCAAGTGCAACTGCACGGATGGATTTTATATCTTCGACTTTGTGCAGTTTTGCCGGTGGAGACTGGTGCATAGAATTGAAGAGGGCTCATCTCTTAAACCATAATTATTTCCACAAATATAGGAGCGATGGCCGGGTGGTTATTATTTTGGGGATGAGATTTTCCTGAAATATCTTGCAGTAGTGTGATTGGACTAAATCTTGAGAGGTAAAAGTACTGCTCCTCGGCCTGTCCTCCGTCACAATCACATATCATAATCGTTTGTTCAGCCAAATAGTAAAGTATTATCTGACTCCTGGCCCCCGCGTCGCCCTCCGGGTGACTCGGGCGGCATCCACCGCACCGCCCGTCCACATCCAGTGCTCTGCCTCTGCCCGAGGTAACCCCGAGAAGCATGACCAGAGGCGAGGATGGCGGCGGTCGGGCCGTATTCTCTTCCTTCCTTGGTAGTAGCGGCACATGGAGGCACGATGAAGGAGGAGCAGGCTGCGTGTGATGTGTCTTCTGTTCGAAGCTGCGGCTCATGAGGTCATCGATCTCGCCGGCGACATTGACGGGCGCAGCAATAGCAGCGGCTCTGAGCAGCAGATCCGACATAATCTGGTGGCCGGATCAGGCCTTCGTGTGGTCGGATCTGGTGCTCCTACCGGCGGCGGTGGATCTCTTGCTACTAGTGTGGGTCCCGACGATGGTGCTAGTCTTTGACTGTCAATGCGCAGATTCATGGTCTGACGGCCAAATCCGGCATTACCGACGGATCCGGCGCAGATTCATGGCTTGACGGCCAAATACGGCGCGGTCCATCGTGCCTGGCAGCCATGGACAACTGACGTTCGCAGTGGACAACTCATCGATAGCGCTTAGTTTTCCGATACCTAGTTTTCCGGATCTGATGGTTGGCGGCGTTCGTGGCCGGTTCTAGTGATGGACCATGTCGTTGGTGTATGGCGTAATGGCATGGCTCTTGGTGGGCAGTGGCAGTGGTCACACTACCATGTTTCGACGATGGTTACGCCTGTGGGCGCCATTTTTCTCGCTGGAGGCATCGTCTCGTCCTTATGAGGATCTCTCTAGGTGAAAGCCAAACACCAATGTCTCTGGTTGGACGATGATGGTATCTTTGGATATCATTTTCTCATTGAAGACGTCTTTTTTGGAAGATCTCTTGGGTTGTCGGCTTTGGCGCCGGCGTCGAGATGGTGGTTCCCTTACACATGCTCCAGGTGTTATATGTCGTTGCCAGGATACAGTATCCGGAGTCTCCAATGGTGGTCGGTGTCCTACGTTCTTTCAGTACTGTTACTAGGTCTAATAGGAATGTTTTAGCGACGATTTCTTAACTTGGTGATCATATTCTTTTAGAGTTGACTTTACAGAGCAAGTCAGAATGTCATGTAAGACTACTCGAGTTTCTTATTGGGGATGTCATTTTTTTGTCAGTTGCTTTTATTTTTATTTTTATTTTTAGTTGTACCAGTAATACCAATGTTATCAGGTGATGATTCTTATTTTACTAGTAGCACTGGCTACCTGCTTTAATAATTATGGACAGAGAATGGCTAAAGCCGAAAATATATTTTGCGTTATCTAAAAAAAGTACTGCTCCTCGTCAATAGCCCGAGTCAAAGTAGGTAATTATATTTTTGGAAAAAATACATTAAAATAAAAATACCTATTTCTGGATTTCCCTATTCTAGTACTTCCCTACCATGTAAAGATACAAGGAAAAAAAGACATCAAATGAATATGAATGGTACATGAGCATCTTTAAGAGTTTGGCAAAATTTATTTGACAAATCTTATATTTTACCAACTCCTAATAAGAGTTTGGCAAATTTTATTTGATAAATCTTATATTTTGCCAACTCCTAAAATAATTTGTCAAGTAAAAAAACACTGTCTCAAGGGATTGGTATTTTTGACATGCCAAGACCAAAATAGAAGGCCGACGTGCAGTTTTTTTACGGAACACAACGGATTCATCGCATGCAGAGGACATGCAATGGCAACCCCTTTCCGCGCACGCATATATGTACGTGGAGGGGAGAGATTTGTGAAGTGACTAAAATTACCAAGTTGGATGCCAAACTATTGGATGTGATTTTTTTTGATTTGCCAAAAATAGATGGATGCCAAGCAAAGATGATAAACTCTTAAAGATGCTCTTATATTCATACTTTTACGTAAATTGTCTTATATATAGTTAATAGCTATGCTGCCAAAACTTTTCTTAGGAATAAATGTCTTATAGTTAATAGATATGCTGCCAAAGCTGGATAAGTCAATGAAAGATTCAAATAAAACAATTATAGAATATTAAATCAAATTACGTGAGATCCCGAAAGCCAAACCAATACTAGAATCTGAAAGCCTTTTGTATATTGGTATAGATTGGAAATAGTAATTGCATACTAGTGAAAGATGTCGTGGCACTTATTGACTTACGACACGTGGATAGCTTACCTGTAATGATTCGAATATATTTATATAGATAATGTGAAATAGATTTTTTTAATCAGTATCGCTTTATTCATATATCACAGTAATAGTTACAAACTCCATTCGGAGGAAACAGTACCCAAACATGCTGTCCTACAGATTTATAAATTGAGCTTTTAGCTAATCTGTGTGCATCACCATTGGAGTTTCTACTTTCATAGATAACCTCCACCGATGCGAAGCCTGTCATATCTGCCTTAATCTCTCTGATGATGTGCCCACAGGGACTCATCCCTGGGCTCCGCATATTCTTCACTATGTTCGTGCAGTCGGTGACAATCCTAACCTTCCGAAGCATAAGATTACTCACGAGAGCTAGACCTTCTCTGCATGTCAATGCTTCCGCCGTCTCTGGGTCTGAAATTTCTTCCATCACAATTGCAGATGCTGCCAAAAAGGTGCCTGCCTCATTCCTTGCGATCGCTGTCATCGTCGTAATACAATATATTTATATAGAAAATGTGGAATAGATGGCATGCACGAATCGAACACACACAACTCCGCTATAGCATCGATGATTGGCTGAAATGGTCATTAGGCCGCAGCTGTTACTGGGCCTCATTGGTCAGATAGCTGTTACAGGCAGCTGTTATTATTAGTTCCAAGCCCAGATAGAGATGGGCTAGATAGCTTTCCCATTCACCAGCGTCAAGAAAATTTATTTAACTGGACCATCTTATTCGACTAATCGATTGCTGCCTAGAAAGCTCCTTGCTATATCTAACACATCAATGTTCGACTATGATTCCATAAAAAGGAAGGAGACTAAAACATATCCATATCCAACTATTGACTTCATATTTATATGAAATACATAATGAGCTCCATAATGTCCATCAACACTCGATCCATTTAATATCGACATAAATCTGATCTATCTTCACCAATACTTGCCCAGGCCTGTTACTGATCTATTGTACTTATTTGCAAGGCAACCGAGGTACGCGCGTGGTCGGCGACATCCAGGCACAAACGTCAGCCAAGAGTGTTGCCGTGTTGGGAAACGAGGGAGAGCTCCTGCCCCGGCTTCCCCCATCAATTGTATACGGGTCTGGGCGCCGTGCACACAGTACTCCCTGGCCATCAAGAGCTGGGGCGGTCGCCAGTCGGGCCCTTTTATTCCTCGTTACGTCTTGTGTGGTTAAAACAAAAGATTTGCATTGGGAAGTCTATATGGAATAATATAGACCCCAAAAATAGAGGTATTACAGTGACTTATTAATTTCTCTCACACTAGTGGGTCGCTTGTGAATTATCGTTTGTCTATATAAGATGCCAAGAGCATGACCACAATTCTTGTGAGTCTATTCTTTGTCCTCACCCTCTCTTTCTAAGGCGGAGCCTCGAGCCCGTTATGATAGGGGAGTGAAGAACGAAAGATTTTATATATATCATATCATCGGTTACGAGGGGATGGAGAAGATGGATTTTATATCTCCATTCAAACAAATTTTATTCGTCGTCATTTTTAATTTCAGGTAATCGAAAAGACACTTTGTTTCTTGTGAGTCAAAGTATAGGAAATTTCATTCAAAGTGGTATACTAATGGTGTGTACTAAAATGTTGTATCGCTACCGTGTACATTTTCTCACCCCAAATTAGTATGCAAAATATAATAATTCAATTTAATATGAATAAAAATTTGTTACTTCTATTAAATTACTAGCATAATTATTTAGTTTGTGAGTCAAAGATGCAAGTAAAAGTTAGTTATAGCCATTCATTCACCTTTAGGGCACTCACGAATCATAATGATATATTTAAGGTCACATCAGTAAAGTACTATAAATCGGAGGATAATAATAAGCTTAAATTTTACCTAGAGTTTGCATTGTGAGTGCCTTTAGCCTTATTAGCCACGTGTCTCTAATAACAAAACAAATCTCTTGCAGACTTAACTATAGCCACCCAAAAATCATTACATTTTTTACCAACTCTTAGCATTACTTTTTATCAATTAAACCCATCATCAATTAAACTTCTTGGGTCTCCAATCAAACAGACTATATTATCATGTTTTTACTTTTTAGCCACATACTCCATGTTCCAGCACTATGGATGAAACATTGTCTGTTTTATATAGGCGTATGATATGGTCACGCCCTCAAATGTATACGAGGCCATGTCAGGGTTTATAGTTGCTTTTTTTTATAAAAACAAGCAAAGCAATCATTGTGAGTCTTAACCATAAGAAGTCACTTTAACTTATGCAATAACTACATGTTAGCTCACAAATAACTGCGTGTTAGTGAGGTCTTCTTTTATGCAAGTATATGTTGATTTTTAGACTTACCATTATGTCTACATATGCAATCATTATTATTTACTTAGTAGAGTAAATACTATCATCAGAAGGCCAGAAAACTGTACTTCTTTTTTGAATAAAAAATTGTACTTTTTGGTGAGGAGGTAAAATAAAAGGTAGTATCATCTAGTGATATAGTGTAACTAATCAAATCAAAGAACAGGAGACGTAGGTAGCTATCGTAACTTCATACAAATAATTGCTAATATAGATAGCTTCTATGAAGAGGTAACTATCAAATAACTGCATGTTAGTGAGATCTTCTTTTATAAGAGTATATATTGATTCCAGACTTACCTTTATGTCTACATATGCAATCTATATTATTGATTTGAGTAAATACCATCATGAAAAGGCCTGACAAGGAGGTAAAATGAAAAGGCAATATCATCTAGTGATATGGTGTAATTGATAAAATCAAAGAATAGAAGAATTAAGTAGCTACCATAATTTCATACAAATAATTGGTGACGTAGATAGCTTCTGAAGAGCTAATTATCAAATAATTACATGTTAGTGAGGTCTTCTTTTTAGTATATATTGATTCTAGACTTGCCTTTATGTCTACATATACAATCTTTATTACTTATTAGAGTATAAATACCATTATCAAAAGGACTAACAAAACTCAAAATGTACTTTTTTGCGATGAGGTAAAATGAAAAGGTAGTATGATCTAGTGATATGGTGTAACTGATAAAATCAAAGAACAGAAGACATAAGTAGCTACCATAATTTCATACAAATAATTGGTGACATATATAGCTTCTATGAAGAGCTAACTATCAAATAACTGCATGTTAGTAAGGTCTTCTTTTATAAGAGTATATATTGATTCCAGACTTACCTTTATGTCTACATATACAATCTTTAGTACTTATTAGAGTAAATACCATTGTCAAAAAGCCCGACGGAAATAAAAATGTAGTATGTTCTAGTGATATGGTGTAATTGATCAAATCAAAGAATAGAAGACGTTGGTAGCTACCATAATTTCATCCTAAGAATTGCTGACATAGACTGCTTCTATGAAGAGCTAACTATCAAATAACTGCACATTAGTGAGGCCTTCTTTTATAAGAGTATATATTCATTCTAGACTGACCTTTATGTCTACATATGCAATCTTTATTGCTTATTAGATTACATACCATCATCAAAGGGCCTAAAAAAACCAGAAAACCGTGCTTTTTGCGAAGAGGTAAAATGAAATGGTAGTACTCTCTCCATCCCACAATATTAGGTGTAACTACCTTTTATTTATGTACCACAATATAAGGCGTGCTCTCTATAGATACGTATATCAAAACAATAGTGTTGCGATAGAATAAATATATTTCTTGGTCTTTGAACCAAAGGTGGTTGCGCCTTATATATGTGGACGAGGGAGTATCATCTAGTGATTAGAGTATATACCATCATCAAAAGGCCTGGCAAAACCAGAAAAGTGAAAAGTAGTATCATCTAGTGATATGGTGTAATTGATAAAATTAAAGAGCAGAAGACGTAGGTAGCTAGCATAATTTGATATTGATAATTGCTGACAGAAGGACACATTCTACACACTATAGCCACGGACGCCCTGCCGATGTGCAACCACATCTTGCCGGCTACTGTAGCTATTCACACCCCGGAAGCCATCCACCCGTCTAGCACAAAGTTTATATCTATAAGCTCAGCACATGACATAACGTCTTGGCTTGCATCTCGCCTAATGATTTATTATGGCATTTGTTCCCGTTAATCGACACGCGATTTCTGTAAACTCTGGCGTTCCTGCGAACTGGAACAGAGCAGGCTCGGGCTGAGCGCCGCCGGGAAGCTACCAGGGTGTCATTGGTCAGATAATAACATGCATGTACTGTATGTATGAATAGCTGCATGCGTGAAATAGATGGCATGCACGAATTGAACACACAACTCCATAATATCGATGATTGGCTGAAATGGTCATTAGGCCGCAGCTGTTACAGGGCCTCATTGGTCAGATAACTGTTACAGGCAGCTGTTATTATTAGTTCCAAGCGGCGCTGCCAGCCCCAGATAGAGCTAGACTAGATAGCTTTCCCATTCACCATTTCTTACCCGATTGCTGTCTGGAAGCTCCTTGCTATATGTAACACTATCAATGTTCGACTATGATTCCATAAAGACGAAGGAGATTAAAACATTTCCATATCCGACTATTGACTTCATATATTTATATGAAATACATTATGAGCTCCATAATGTCCATCAACACTCGATCCATTTAATATCAACATAAATCTGATCTATTCTCACGGAGGCTTTTATTGCCAGGGAGTACTTTCACGCAGCTCCATAAATCTGATCTATTTTCACGACGTGTACAGTACAGTGCTCCCTGGCCATAATGTCCATCAACACTCGCTGCGTCTTGCGTGGTTAAACACGTTTTGAGTGCTTGGACACTCCCATAGCATGCACTGCGCTTAAGCACTGAGCCACTGATGTGTCCAGCAGGCCACAAGATACAGTATCGTGTTTGAAATGAAAATAATTATAAGTTGATATGAATATCTGAACGGCAATAAATATGGGCTACATTACTAGAATTAGAACACTTATAAAACAAAAGATTTGTGTCGGGAAGTCTATATGGAATATAGGCGGTGGTAGTATAGTAACTTAATAATTTCTCTCACACCAGGGGGTCATTTATGAATTGTTGCTTGTCTATATAAGATGCCAAGAGCACAAAGAGAAGGAGAAGCTTGTTATGAAACCCTAATTCTTGTGAGTCTATTCTTTGTCCTCACCCTCTCTTTCTAAGGCGGAGCCTCCGGCCGGTTATGATGGGGGAGGGAAGAACGAAAGATTTTATATAGATCATATAATCGGTTACAAGGGGACGGAGAAGAAGGATTTTATATCTTCATTCAAACAAATTTCGTCGTCAGTTTTAATTTCAGGTAATCGAAAAGACACTTTTTTCTTGTGAGTCAAGTATAGGAAATTTCAATCAAAATCGTATACTAATCGTGTGTATTAAAATGTTGTATCGGTACTGTGTATATTTTCTCGCGCAAAATTAATATGCAAAATATAGTTATTTAATTTAAAATGAATAAAAATTTATTACTTCTATTAAATTACTAGCATAATTGTTTAGTTTTGTGAGTAAATGTATGAAAGTCAAAGTTATAGCCACTCATTCACTCTTTAGAACACTTACGAATCATATACGATATACTCGAGGTCACATCGGCAAAGTACTATAAATAGGAGGACAATAAATAAGCTTAAATTTTATCATAGAGTCTGTGAGTGCCCTTAGCCTTCTTAGCCACATGCCTCTAATAACAAAACGAATCTTTTGCAGACTTAACTGTAGCCACCCAAAAATCATTAGATTTTTAGCAACTCTTAGCAATACTTTTTATCAATTAAACCTGCCATCAATTAAACTTCTTGGTTCTCTGATCAAACAGACTACGTTTTTATGTTTTTACTTTTTACACTACAGGAAATGCTAGCTTTGCCGACTGCCAAATACTTTGCCGACTGTTTTTCCTCGACACTCGGCAAAGATCTACCTTTGCCGAGAGCCATGTCAGGCAGTCGGCAAAGCCGGCTTTGCCTAGTGCCTGCCTTTGCCGACTGCCTGGCACTCGGCAAAATCTTGGATTTGCCGAGTGCCAGGCAGTCAGCAAAGTCTGGCACTCGGCAAAGGATGCCAGTCCTGGACGACATCCACGCCGTCACCTTTGCCGACTGCCACTCCGTCAGCAGTCGGCAAAGGTGGCAGCCTTTGCCGACTGCCAGCCTGTCCGGCAGTCGGCAAAGGCTCTTTGCCGAGTGCGACATGAGGCACTCGGCAAAGATTTTTTTTGGTTTTCAATCCTAGTTTTTTTCTGTTGCCTTGCTACAGTAAATACATTCTAAATTCCAAGTTTGGCGTAATTTTGATTTGTTTTGCTATATTCCGTTAATTTTTTCTGTTTCTTTGATTTTTTTCGGCAACTACAGATTTGAACTGCAGGTACATGAAATATTAGAATCCGGTGATTCAAAAAATGATATTCATGATTTTTGGAGCATGTTGAGGCCGTATGCAGGGCCTTGCGTGAAATTTCGACCGTGTTGGTGTCGGAACACGCCGAGTCACGCGCGTGAAAAGTATTTTTAAATTTTATAAAATCCAAACGGAGTCCGAAAATGACGAAACCTGACTACATGTCTCGCCATTGCATGTGGAGGCTGTGGTAAAAATTTGAGAAAGTTTCAAGCAAGTTGTGACGTCGCGTGCCTAAAACCCACACATCTCCACATGTGATCACAAGGTGATCACATGTGGAGATGTCTAGGTTGTAGACATCCGACGTCTCAACTTGCTTCGAACATTCTTAAATTTTTATCATAGCCTTGACATGCAATGACAACACACCTCGACAAGTTTCGTCATTTTCGGACTTCGTTTGGATTTTATATAATTTATAAACACTTCTATCATACCTGGATGGTCGTTTTTCGTGGACAAGGTGTGTAAAAGTTTGGGTGAGTTTATGGATACGGCCTCAAAATACACTCTCCAACGTGAATACCATTTTTTGAATGGCTACGTCTCATTATTTTATACACCAGCAGTTCACTCTTGGATTATCGTGAAAAATTCAAGTAAACAAAATAAATAAATAAAATATAGCAAAATATTATAAAAAGGACCCAAATTCGAACATATGCTTCAATACAATACACTTGGGCTACAGAAAAAGTTTAAATTCAAAATTCAAAAAAAAATCAAATCTTTGCCGAGTGCCATAGTTTACAGTCGGCAAAGAGGCTCTTTGCCGAGTGCCGCCAACGTGGCACTCGGCAAAGGTAACACACTTTGCCGAGTGCCTTCTACGTGGCACTCGGCAAAGTGCCCTCTTTGCCGAGTGCCGCCGACGTGGCACTCGGCAAAGCTGACAGTTAAAATAACCGGCACCACCCACCTACCCGCACCCTTATCCCCGCGCCCCCCCCGCGCCCCCCCCCGGCTCCAGCCCCGCCGTCGGCCCGCCCAGCCGCCGCCGGCCACCCTCCCCTCCGCGCCGCC